>CM063597.1:16207914-16225068 GCA_032356905.1 Salix exigua
CTAGCTAAATGCCGCACTACGTTGCGGGTGTAGTCTGAGGAGGAACAAATAATTTTTATAGTTGTTGAGATTAAAATATAATATTTTAACATGTAAAGTTTGATATACTAAAAGGGATCAACATCTTCTTCTATTATATTAATAATCATATCGAAATCTTAACGTGTAAAATTATCATTACTATTACTGTCAAAATAATAAACATTATTTAATAGATCCGAGAGAGAAAAAAATATTAATAAAAAAGCACGTTGGAACAAAAACTAAAATTATTATTATTATTATTATTATTATTATTATTATTATTAATATTAATATTATTATTGCTTTAATAACAGGAAGAAAAAAAATTAAATCAAAGGCTAAACAAAAGCTTAAAAACATTAACAAAAGGGCAAATACAAAATGAAAGAAATGAAAAAAAAAATTGTTGTCTGGGAAAAAATCATTTTGACTTGAAAATTAAAAAAAATTATCACACTTCATTGCGGGCTGAGTAAGAAGTGTTTATAATTATTGGGATGAAAGAAATTAATAGGATATGTTGGTCCAAAATTAAAATATAATATTTATTTATGTAAAATTCAATATAATAAAACAAATCACCACACCCTATTATAAAAACAACAACATCGAGGTCTTTATATCTAAAATTATCATTGTTATTACTATCAAAACAATAAAGATTATCAAATTGTCTCGAGAGGAAAAACACTGAAAAACATTAATAAAATAGTAAGGTAGGAAAATAACTGAAATTGTTGTTGTTGTTGTTGTTGTCGTCGTCGTGTGAATAATAATAAAAAACTAAAAAAATCATAATAATTTTAACCGAAAATCAAGCAAAAAATAAAATTAAAATTATGAGGTAAAAAAATCCATTTGATTTGAAAATAATAATAATAATAATAATAATAAAACAATAAAATAAATAAAAGAAAAAACACATAAAATAAATGAAAAAAACGGTAAACATACGCCTACAAATCACGAAGAATAAATGATCAATCTACAGTTCTTACTTAGTATCCTCTTTTAGTATAGGTTAATTAATTAATATGTTATATCAAACTGTGTAGAGAAAGTTGGCATGAAAGAATTGACAACATCATTGCGAGACAAATCAAGGAGTGGAAGTCCATTTGGAGCCCAACGAGGTCTTGAGTGGTCGCATAAAGAACTTTAGTGCAAAGATTACATCGGTTACATGCAATCATCCTTTTTGTAAATGTGTTTTTATCTTTGATTAAACTCCTTTTATTGATAGGGATTTTTTGAAGAAAAAATTGTAACGTATTGTCTACAACCCTAAATTCCAATATCCTATCTAGGAACGGTAGGAAAATCAAACTAGGGTGTTTTTGGGTTCAAAAATTTATTTTTAAATTTATTTGAACAATAAAAAACTCAATAACCTAGATTTTCAACCAACTAAGTCTCTGTTTGGCACTGCGTTAACAAAATTCATCAGCTCCTTGTATTATCAGACATTGTTTTTCTCTGGCTCAAGATCCATTATCACATAATTATTGATTAAACAAATTATATGATTGTTCTGTACCGTGTTTCAAAAATAATTTTGAAAATAAAAATTATTTTTTATATTTTCAGATCATTTTAACTTGCTGATATAAAATAAAATTTTTAAAAAAATTATCATTGTAATACTTTATAAAAACAATTTCGACAACTGTTCAAAGCATGCCCTATGTGACGTAGCTCTGACTGTGTTCTGGCAAAGAAATGCTGGCTTAGAGCTGGACCCAATGTATATTTGAGGAGCAGCTTATCATTAAAGAATGGTATATACTGTGATAAACATAACTAAATACAGGATCGTGTCTGAGGATTTAATATTAATAGCTGTCTTCAAATTGACGACAAAATACTTGGTTTTGATGGACCGACAGGCGAAGAGATTCAACGGTTGCATGCGACAATGAGACGATGTTGCCAATGAGACTATATATTTAGTGCTTTCTTACATTATTGTTTAATACAAGATGATGATGATGATAATAAAAATAAAAAACCTAACGTTGCCACAGGTCCCACAGGAAGGGAGAAACCTTGTTCTCTGTAATGTGTATTTTATAAGAATAAATAAGCGAATAGACACTTATAAAGTTATCCCGACTCTAACTCCAATCTTGTTATGCAGATTATAAACATCACGCCCTTGAAGACAACACCAGACCAGTTTGCCAGGAAGAACTTGTTCTTAATCTCCGCGAGAAGCACCAGGAGCTGCAAGGTTAATTAAAATGGTGTTAAACAACATTAGAGTTTGAAGGATGAACACCAGGATTTTTAGGGTTATAAAAAGAGCTGAGGAGCCATGTTTATAGAATTGAAGTTTGGCATCACATATTCTTTCCTTCTCCCCAACTTTTGTAGCAACAAATTAAAATGATCACAAGAACTTAAATTAATTAATGGATTAATAACGCATTGCCTGATCTTGTTGTGTTCATGTTAGGTTTTCCATTTCTCATGTTAGTTATTTTTTGAAGGGGTTCTTAAGCCCTTCTTAGATTGATTAATTAAAAAAATCAATAGCCTTGTAGAGGTTTTTTCAGGATTTACTTCCCAGAGCACATTAGAATTATCATGTTACACTTAGATTTAAAAAATTTAAAACAAGATCAAGGGACTTTTTTTATATTTTCATATTAGATATTTTGTTATTATTAAGTGGGTTTAGAGACAGTTCGTTTATATATATAAGTTTTTTTATGAGCATCGGTGTAGTTGAGGTTGCTCTTAAAAATATTTTTTGAGTAGAAATGCTTTAAAATTATGCTTTTTTATTTTTTTTAAATTATTTTTTATATCAGCACATGAAAATGATCTAAAAATACCAGAAAATTTTAATTTAAAATAAAAAATAAAAATTCAATTTTTTAAAAAATTATTTTTGATATCAGTACATGAAATGATCTAAACATACTAAAAAAAATTAATTTAAAATAAAAAATAAAATTTTAATTTTAATTTTAATTTTTTTCAAAAACAATTTCAAACACGCCATTACATTCATGGCGTGATGATCAATTACTTATGATGGCAAGAAGAAGAAGAAGAAGCATTTTTTAGTATTTTCTGATTTGTCTTGACAATGCTTCCTCCCCTCTTCCATCGCACTCCCGTTGTGTACGTACGGCGGATATCAAATTCTTGAACCGCCATCTCTCCTATATATCTACTCAAGCCTTGCATGAGTCTGAAATAAATTTGCATAGACATAGACGGGTCCATGCCTCTAGCTAGCTCTTCGACCACAGATGAGAGCAAACTTTTGCTACAGCTTTTGGCAACCTTGTCAGATTCCGGCCAAACCACTCTTAAAACCTCCATTTCAGGTCTTCATTTCACCAAAACACATCTGCAAACTATTCAGAATTCAAATATTTCTTCCCATAAAAATCTATATGGATTAAAACTGACGAAATTAGCCAGAGAGCAGCTTGTAGCGTACATTTTATGGAAGGCAAAGATATGCTGTACTACGTACTTTTGCAAGATGATTAACAACTTAGTGTTCTTCTCTCATCAGAGTGTGCTCAAAATTTACTACTCTCAATGCCCTGGTCAACTCAGTGATTGAGCTGAGTGTGTCATTATGCATGCATGCTTTTGAATCCAAAATTCGTATTGAAGAAACGTATTATATTTGATCTTTAAAGACCAGTCCGTGAAATTTATGGATTGTAGACTAGCATATAAAAATATATAAAAAATAAAAATAAAAATAAAAAATAAAATTGTTTGCCATCCATAGAAAAAACAAATATATAGCAAAAGTATAGTAGAACCTGCCTTCCTTCCATGTATAATTAATTATCTCTCAACTTCCAAACAAAAAAAGTAATTAAACTACTCCACCATTTTCTTTTGCCCCCATGTTATTTCTTACCACATCAAAACCTTGTAAAACTCCGGCATGGACAACATTCAGTACATCGGAGAACCCGTCGTCCTAGAGTTATAAGGCGAGCTATATATATTCCACGCCATGCTCGTATTCCAAACATTCTCTCCCTCTCTCTCTCTCCCTCTCTCTCTCTCTCTCTCCAAAGTATATGCATGATCACATTACTATGGAGTTATTATTTCTCTTTTTTTTTTCTGGTACTCTAAAGTGAAAATAAATAGCTTGGGCGATCGACAAACATCTCCTCCAAGTTACAGGGAGTGTACGTTTTCATTAATACCAAACCCTAATGTGACATTGCACATCTTCTGGAGTTTGATAAAGAGATATCTGTATTCGTAGTTTTATTCGACGGCTGATCATCAGGACGGCTGAGAGTCGGCGAGTTCTTTCGAGTATATGAACGGCAATGCAGTCTCTGACACAATGGCATGTTATCTCCTTACCAAGGATGATCCTAGCTTTTCTGACTATTCGAAGGCCGTGACAGCATCTGAAAGAGGGGCCGCCGATCAGGAAGCCAAGGCGGAGGACATCGGTGCATGGATGGGGATTGGAGCTGATGAGTGCACAAATGGGATCTCTTCCGGCGCTAGTTCCTGTGCACAAAACTAGCAACATGGTCAGGAGAAGCAACGATTTCATGGCAACTGTGCTTTGGTATATTTACTCACTAGATAATGCCCGCGCTTCGTCATGAGCGATACAATATTTTTTCAATATAAAAATATTAATTGTATGTATTTTTTTTATTATAATATAAATTTAACTGAAATAATAAATCTGTGTAGAATTCTTGTTAAATGCAAGTTTTCTATAAAATATATGAATTTATCTATTTAGTAGCTTCAAACGAAATAACCAGCATAAATTTATCATCATCATTAAAAAAGCAAGAAAACTCAGATATCCGAATTATTAAGTTAATTGTATTAAGATTAGTTTATTTTATAATCCAATTTAAATTAAACAAAAATAAAATATAAATTGTGAAAATACATACAATAATTAAATAAAAAAATAAGTTGTTAATTTTCTATCAACAAAAAGACGAAAACATAGATTAAAAATTCATCCTGATGTTATTGTCATTATCATTTCTATTGAAGCTAAAATTATTAACATTACTGCCAAAACAATTAAATTTCCATGAAAAATTAAAAAAAACAAAAGATTTTTATAAAAAAAACAATAACTAAAATTATCATTATTGTTGCATAAATAATAAAATCATAAAAATCATATAATCTAAAGAACAAATAAAGAACAAAAAACAAAAAAAAACGAATAAAGAGAAAAATAGAGTAATATTACTTTTAAAATGATCATCAATATAAATTAAAATTTCAGGAAAATCTTTAAAAAAATCAAAAGATTTTTATAAAAAAATAATCACTAAAATTATCATTATTATTGCTCAAATAATAAAATTATATAAATCATCTAATCCAAAGAACAAATAAAAATAAAAGTGAAAAAAAAAAACGTATAAGGAAAAAAAAAATAAATAATAATAAATTGGTTTGGAGATTAGTCATGGTGTGTCCACGCTGCCTGGATACCTCGATTATCAAAAACAGATTTGGTCCAAGGAGTAGTGGTGGTGCACTTGAGCTAGCCCAGAGATCGTGATTATAAAAAAATATATAAGTGAAAAAAATATAAGTGAAAAAAGAGCTTAAGTTGGTCGAGAGACTATGGTTACAAAAAATATATAAACGAAAAAACAAAAAAGAAAAGTATAAGCGTGAAAGCATCAGTAGCAATCCATATTGGTTTTTAAAAATTCGGCCTAAGAATTAGTCGTGGTGTACTTAAGCTGGTCGGAGATCCTGGTTATAAAACAAATGTATAAGTGAAAAAAAAGTATAAAAAAATATACCAGCAGGAAAGCATTTTAGAAAAAAATATGGATCCGGGAATGTCAGTGGTATGCATAAGTTGGCTCGGACACCTTGGTTATCAAAAAATTTGGATATGGAGATTAATCGTGGTGCATTTAAGCGAGCTCGGACACCCTAATTATTAAAAACCAAAAAATATATAAAAAGAAAAATATATATAATATGAAAAAATGAAAAAATAATAATAATAAGGAAAAAAGTACAAAAAGGCAAAAAGAAGAAGCAAAAACAGAGAAAAAAAGAAAAAGAATAATTAAAAGAAAAAAGATATGAAAAAAGAGCGTAATCATAAAATAAAAACAAAAAGCAGGAAAAAAGAAAAAAACGTAATCAGAAAAATAAAATAAAATAAAGCAAAAAAGCAAAAAATAAAATAAAAGAAATAAGTTTTGATCCGAGAGAGCCGACCATAGCTTTTATCTGAGTCAAAAACAAACCAACGGTGTTGATAAACATAAAGCCAAACCAATAAAAGAAGGAAAATAAAACCCATCAAATCACAAACCGCCATCTCCTTCCCTCTCTCCCTTCTCCTCTCTTCTCCATCGTTACCGGAGAAAAACTTTTCTTTCTTTCTTTCCCTGTTTCTCCCTCTCTCCTTCCAACTCTCGGGCCAAATACAAAACCACCTTCTCCTCCCCTCTTTCTCTCTCCAGGTAATACCGAACGACCTCCTCTCTCTCTAAAATCCATCTCACTTAGGGTTTCAATCTCCTTCAATTCTGCTCTCTTCTCTACTTTCCGTCTTAGATCGGCTCGAAACCAAGCCATAAACCAACATCCTCTCTCGCACGAAAAGAACGGACCCAAAAGACGCAATGTTAATAAATAGAAAGGAAGAAGTCAAAACGCCCCAAAGAAGAAATACAACACGCTGGCTCATTAAGGGTATAATAGTCCCGACAACGCCACAATACACAGTAAAAACACTCTAAAGCTACGAGTGATGTGTACAGGAAAAATCACACGCCTTTTATTTGTTAGTTAATGTTAAAAATAATATTTTAAAAATAAAATAAAATAATATTATTTAAATACATTTTAAAATAAAAAAATACTTGCGCGCCGGTAATAGCTTCCGCCACATGAGCTCGAGAGAGAGAAGTGTTGAAAAATGGAAGCTCGGTTATTGTTATTTATAGATACTACCGAGGCCTTATTTGCATATCAAGTATATATTTTGGTGTTGTGATACAGTGAATTTTTATAAAATATTTTATATTTAAAATTATATTAAGATAATTTTTATCTTATTTTTGATATTATTATATCAAAATAATTAATATATATTAATTTATTTATTTATTAAATTAAACACACTCAAATATAGTTTAAAACGTACCTTCCATTACCATTTAGATGGTTGAATTATGACCTTTAAAGTGTGATTAATAATTTGCATATTACATTTTTTTTCGAGAACCTAATATTTTTAATGAGAGAGCAGAATAAATAAAATAAATGATTCTTATAAAACATAAAATCCAAATAGAATTAAAATTGAAATAAAATAAAACTACCATGGACGTCCCATTAATTATTTAGAGCTGTTTTTGGTACCCATTGCAGCCAACACAGTATTCAAAACCACCAAGCCAAGGATCTCCCTCCATAATTCCATTATTACTTTTATTATGGTTTCTGTCTCCCCGTAAAGGAAAGGATAAAAGCATAAGTATTTGAAATACCACATACCTTGTTTTTAAAAATGTTTTTTTATTTGTAGATATATTAAAATATTATTATTATTTTTTTAAAAAATTGTTTTTTAATATTAATATATGAATATGATATAAAAATATCATTTTATTATTTTAAAATTAAAAAATTAAAAATTAATTTTTTTTAAAAAAATACAATATCAAACGAGTCTAAGAAAGAAAGGAGTTTAACTTAAATAAAAACTCATTTTTATTTTAAACATAAATGAAATCAATTTCTATACCTTTTTATATATAAATAACATGTTTTTAAAATAATCGTAACTTGTTTATGACTTCTTACAAAATAATAATAATAATAATATTTACTCATCCATTTTTTTAAGATGGAAAGAAATTTTTTGGGAAAAAATTGAGGTTAAAAATTAAGATTCTTGTTTGACCAAACCACTATCTTCCTATCAAAACCCGATTCTGCTGGTCAAAGTGAAAATTGTTTACCAGGATCAAAATATATTTTGTTGTTAAAATAAAATTCTCTATAAAAATAGCTGTCACCATTATTTTTGGATAAGGAAGGAAATTTTAGGTTAACTTTGGTTTTTTAGGGGTCCAATAGTCATTATATACATAGTTGTATCATGGGTGAAAAATATGTTCAAGAATACGACACAAAAAAAAACGTTTTTTAAGTGTTTATTTATTTTAAAATTGATGTATCAAAATAATTTAAAATTTTTAAAAATAATTAATTTAAAAAAAAGAAGAAATTTCTTAAGAAATATAATTAAAGTGGAAAAACAAGCATGGCAAAAACAGTGCGATGAGACGCACGTCCCGTCGCACAAACGTGCAGTGGCTCTTCGGGTTTTTCCAATGTTTCAAGATGAAAATGAAAATGAAAATGAAAACCCCACTCGTCATCCTTTTGTTCACTTTTATTATATAAAAAAAGCATGGAAAGATCATGGTCGTCCGATGAAGATAAGGAAGTAGGTTCACAACCGTTGCTCTGATTACCTAGGTCCCAGCCCTTGATCTCATTATCTTAGGGTAGACCAATCCACACCGACACTTTAGCCCAAACAATATCCAACTTCCCGATCAAGTCCAAGTTGATCCCATCATCGATCTCGTCAGTTTAGCATAGATTCATCCACACCTGATCAAACTTCTCATAGATCTCAGTCATCAGTTTTAAATGAGCAGTAGATCTTGGTCGTTGATCCAGTAGCTACACATATTTCACCCGCACCTAATCACTACCCCCAAACCAACCGCATTCATCATTGACCACAAGAAATGCGAAACCACTTGGGAGATTAGTGTGATTACTATTTTGTTTTTATCAATAAAAAATAATTCTTTCATTTAGGAGTTTTCTTGGTAATTCTCTGGCTTATTTATTATTAAAAAAATCATTTGAAGATGTATGAGTTTTTTTTTCAAATTTGTAACAGTAAAAATATTTTTTTACACTTAAGGTTAACAACAATTTAAAATCGATGATCAAGAGCTTTTTTTGATATTTTTAAAAGATTTGTAATAATAAAAATACTATTTCACTTGAGTATTAGAAAATATTGAATTATTGGATAAAGATTTTTCAGGTTTTTCTATTTTTTATGTATAGTGAAAGATAAATTTAACCTTAAAAAAATATTAAAAATATTTGTTTTTAGGGGTATTTTGGCATTTTAATAGGGATTGTTTTTAGAGTTAAGAGGGGCATGAGAGGGTGTTTTGGTATTTTTCATATTTTTTAGATGTTTTTAAATAAAAAAGTTGTTGGCGGGTCGTGAACATGCGCCATCAATTTGGAGACGTCTTTGTCATAAAAGTAGCAAATGGAACACCATACAGTGGCCAAATCTGGTCATGTTTCATCTTTCTTGATGTGCCTCTTTGTGCATTTGACTTATCTTAGTAACCTGGTATGGTATGTGTTAAGACAGACCATAAATAAATAGAATAGGTAGTCAATTATCTAGACAAAGACCACATGTAATGAAGATATTACCGTTATTATAAAGCACAATAGTGGGCAATAGACTAGGACTCTAATACATTATTATACAGCTCAATAGTGGGCAATGCACTTGTATAAATTCCTGTATGCATTAAAATAAAATAACAGCGTGTGTGTATTCTAATTTCCTTCATGGTATCAGAGCTGCAATCCTAAAACATCAAAAAAAAAAACTCAACACAAATCAAACCCTAGCCGACTTCCATGGCAACCACAGACCAAGGAAGCACGGCCAGAGGAGCAGAATGGGACTACCCCAATCATCAACTATACCTCCACCATTCAGATCAGCCTGGCGTCATTCTTGTGCCACAACCATTGGTGGAAGATAATTACAGCACATGGAGTCAATCCATGGTCATGGCTTTAACAGTCAAAAACAAAATTGGATTTGTTAATGGGTCAATTACTGACCCTGGAAATGAAAAGAAAGAAGAACAGCAACAGTGGAATCGGTGCAATAACCTGGTGAAGACATGGCTGCTGGGATCAATGTCCAAAGAAATCGCAAGCAGTGTCATCAATTGCAAGGATGCAAGGCAGATGTGGGTCGATCTGCAAGAACGATTCTCGCATGTAAATGTTGTTCAATTATTCAACATTGAAAGTGAAATCCATGACTGTGTTCAAGAAAACACAACAGTAGGGTCCTATTTTACGAGATTGAAAGCACTGTGGGATGAACGGGATGTACTCTGTAACCTCCCAACATGCACATGTGGATCAATCAAAGAAATACAAGCATACCTGGACATTCAGAAAACCATGAAATTTCTCATGGGTCTTAATGATTCATTCGCAGATGTTCGCAGCAATACATTGCTTCAAGACCCATTACCCACAGTGAACAAAGCTTACTCCATGGTTCTTCGTCATGAGAAGCAAATGGAAGTCGTCACCGGGAAAAGCCACCATGGACAACCAAACGCAGTTGCGTTCACCGTGAGAGATTTTAGTAAACATGAAATCGAAAAGGGGCTGAGATGTAACAAATGCAATAAAACTAACCATTCCACCAGAGATTGCCGAGCACACCTCCGATGTACTTTTTGCCGATGGAAGGGACACACGGCTGAGCACTGCCGCAGAAGGAAGGTGATGGTTGAGGGTGATTATATCGGGATGATTTCCAAAGGAAATCAGGCTACATCGAGCCAAAGAGAAGTTATCTTCTCCGAGAGAAGGGAGGCCGATTTTGAGAATAAAAGAGGGCAAAATTACCCAGAAAGAAGAGAGATGGGTTTTGATAGAAAGGGAATTAACTTTCCCGAGAAAAGAGAAATAAAAGGGGAAATGAATTTTCCTTTTACTGCAGACGAATGCAAACAAATATTAAACATGTTGAAGATCAGAAATTCCTCTGTCAATCAAGTCAGTAATTGCACACCTCATGAAGAACTATCAGGTAAGGCTTTTTCACTTAATTTTGATGAGAATAAATATATATGGATATTAGATAGTGGATGCACAGATCATATGGTCTGCGATCAAAATCTGCTTACATATTCGAAACTTGTCATTGGACGCACCGTAGAACTACCGAATGGCTCAATTACACAAGTAACTCACATTGGCAAAGTTTATTTATCTTCTGATTTAATTCTTGATAATGTTTTATGCGTCCCATATTTTCGTTTAAATTTAATTTCGATTAGCAAATTAGCTTATGATTCATTATGCATAACTATTTTTCTTAGAAATTTTTGCATAATCCAGGACCTACGTTCGGGGAAGATGATTGGGACGGGAATTGAACGGGAGGGTCTCTATCATCTCCAACAAACCAAGAAAAGATTGTGTAACCATGCTCAAACAATCAATCCAAGTCTTTGGCACCAACGTCTTGGTCATCCCTCCGACAAAGTATCCCAGTTATTTCCTTTTACTCATTTTAAGCATAAATCTAGCTATAATGACGTATGCTTAATTTGTCCGTTAGCTAAACAAACAAGACTTTCATTTCCTTTAAGCTCAATTGCTACAATCTATCCTTTTGAATTAATCCATGTTGACATTTGGGGAGGATATAAAGTTTCATCTATTTCGGGTGCAAATTATTTTCTCACCATAGTGGATGATCACACTAGATGCACATGGATTTACCTTATGAAACACAAATCACAAACTAGGGACCTCCTAGTCAATTTCATCAACATGGTTGAAAATCAATTTGGTTCTAAGATAAAAATAATTCGTAGTGATAATGGCATAGAATTTAAAATTCATCAATTTTTTGCAACAAAAGGAATTATTCATCAAACTAGTTGCGTTCACACTCCACAACAAAATGGAGTTGCCGAACGCAAACATCGACACTTGTTAAATATGGCACGTGCTTTACTTATTCAAGCGCATCTCCCTAAATATTTTTGGGGAGATGCCATACTTGCTTCCGCTTACCTCATAAATCGCACACCCACCCCAATCCTTAAAGGTATCTCACCATACGAAAAATTATTTAACAAAACTCCTTCATACTCACATTTACGAGTTTTTGGTTGTTTATGTTTTGTTTCTACTCATTCACAAAATAGATCAAAATTTGACCCTAGGGCATCACGGTGCATTTTTATCGGATACCCATATGGCCAAAAAGGGTATCGCGTTTTTGATCTTCACAAAAGACAAGTAATTGTATCTAGAGATGTCATTTTCTTTGAAAATATTTTTCCATTCCAGAACAATAATTCCCCCGACCAAACTCCTACCCCATTTTTTTGGGGCAATAATCCTAATACTTCTCTCCAATATGATATTAGCCTTGACTTCCCCACTCGACCACTTCCTTCCACTCCACAAAATGACTCACATCCTACTACACCAACATCTTCCACAAACCAAACACTCATAACACACCCCACCGCACCTAACCCACTACCTCGCCGAAGCAACCGACCCATAACCACGCCCCAATATTTGCAGGATTTTCACCTCAACATGACCCTTCCATCAAGACCTGACCCAACATCATCTACGAACTCGGTATTTTCACCAGGTACTGCTCATCCTCTTTCTAAATATTTATCTTATCATACTCTTTCTCACAATCATAAAGCCTTTACTACTAACCTCACTCTACTTAAAGAGCCGTCAAGTTTTTCACAGGCTGTCCAACATCCGCAATGGCGTGAAGCAATACAACACGAAATTTTTGCTCTACAAGACAATAAAACTTGGAGTTTGGTACCCTTACCACCCAATAAACGACCTATTGGTTGTAAATGGGTATATAAAGTCAAATTAAAGGCAGATGGACAGATTGAACGTTATAAGGCCCGCTTGGTGGCTAAAGGCTACAATCAAATTGAAGGGCTTGATTACCAAGAAACTTTTGCCCCGGTAGCTAAATTGGTCACTGTCCGGTTACTACTAAGTGTGGCAGCTTTACGTGGTTGACATTTATACCAGCTCGATGTCAACAATGTTTTTCTAAATGGGGACCTACATGAGGATGTCTACATGACCTTACCTCCAGGATTCGGACGAAAGGGGGAGACACGTGTCTGCAAACTTCATAAATCCTTATATGGTTTAAAACAAGCTTCTAGACAATGGTTCATCAAATTATCCACCGCACTAAAGACCGCAGGATTTCACCAATCCCTATCTGATTATTCGTTATTCGTCCGAAGTCATCAAGGTAATTTTCTAGCCCTACTTATATATGTTGATGACGTGATATTGGCTGGAAATAATTTGCAGGATATAGAAGATACTAAAGCACTCTTGTCCAAGCAATTCAAGCTTAAAGACCTAGGAAAACTCAAATATTTTCTTGGAATTGAAGTTGCAAGATCACAACATGGAATTAGCTTATCACAAAGAAAATATGCATTGGAGATTTTGGAAGACTCTGGATTCTTGGGCGTGAAACCATCTCAATCCCCGTTAGAACAGAACATATCACTCACACAATCTGATGGAGAACTCCTAGAAGATGGGTCAATATACAGAAGATTAGTCGGGAGATTAATCTACCTCACTATAACCAGACCAGACTTGACATATGCTGTGCACATACTAAGCCAGTTCATGGACAAGCCTCGACAACCACACCTAGAAGCAGCTCATAAAGTGCTAAAGTACATCAAACGAACCCCTGGACAAGGAATCTTGCTTCCATCCACAGGTTCACTCCAACTACAGGCATTTTGTGATGCTGATTGGGCTCGATGCAGAGATACAAGGAGATCAGTCACAGGTTATTGCATTTTACTTGGAAATGCACCAGTTTCATGGAAGACCAAGAAGCAAACAACAATATCTCGTTCAAGTGCAGAAGCGGAATACAGATCCATGGCAACCACCTGTTGCGAGATCACATGGTTGAAGAACATCTTGAAAGATCTGAAGATAGACCACGGACAGCCAGTGACCTTATTTTGTGATAATCAAGCAGCAATGCACATAGCATCCAACCCAGTCTTCCACGAGCGAACCAAACATATAGAGATCGATTGTCATCTAATTCGAGAAAAAATTCAAGAAGGAATGATTCAGACAGCTTACATCCGAACTACAGAACAACCAGCAGACTTATTTACCAAACCATTAAACTCGACACAATTTGAGACACTACTTAGCAAGTTGGGTGTAATTAACATACATTCCAACTTGAGGGGGAGTGTTAAGACAGACCATAAATAAATAGAATAGGTAGTCAATTATCTAGACAAAGACCACATGTAATGAAGATATTACCGTTATTATAAAGCACAATAGTGGGCAATAGACTAGGACTCTAATACATTATTATACAGCTCAATAGTGGGCAATGCACTTGTATAAATTCCTGTATGCATTAAAATAAAATAACAGCGTGTGTGTATTCTAATTTCCTTCGAGTATGATTAAGGGGTTTTTTAGTTTTAGGTCGACTGAGTTTTTGGTTTTAGTAGAACTTTATCATAGTGGTTTTTTTTATTTGTTTTCCTAGTCTAGTGAGTTATTTTCCTAAGGTGTCGAGGTTGGTATTGATAAAGTTGTTTTGTTGGATGATGTGTTTAATTTATGTAAATGTGTCATAACGAGGTATTTTGTAGGGGAAACATGGTCTTTGTGGGTTAGTTGGATGTGTACTTAAGGGTGGATGGACAAACTCAACTAAGGTCCACTAGTAAGGTTTCATATTGGTGTTGTGATCTAATTGTAATATGACATGCATTTTTGATGGATGCAAGTGAGTATATAATATGATGATCAGATACATAATATAATTCAAATCAATCAAAGAATAAAATTTATATATTATTAAATTCAATGAAATCATAAAATTACTTTTGTACGTCATGTTTTTGCTGGAGGAAGTTTTTGAACAACCAAAATCTCTTCTCAAAATTGAGGTCACCATAAAAATCATTTTTGAAATGAGTTTTATTTAGAAAAAAATGTTTTTTTTTAAGTCAAAACATTCAGCTCGTTTTGGATATTTTAGGTGATAATGGAGAAGGTTGGAGATGTTAGAGGTGATTAGTGATTAGTGTTGGTGTAAAGGGTTTTGATATTTTTGTAGTGTAATTTGCAGAAGGGATATCTGATGTAGATTTTCTAGAAGGATTTGTATGATATGGAATATTTAATAGAGAAGGAATTATGAAAACTTTTCCTAGATCTAGAAAAGGACACATATAAGAATCTCTCGCTTGCAAATTGTTGGTGGAAAGGTATTTTAAATTTACCATCAGAATATTAGGTTATGTTTTTTATTTGTACATTTAGTTGTGATGGTTGTTGTGTTTTCTAGATGGGTTGCACCTTCAAGGATCTAATCTTTTTGGAGGGTTATATCTCTCTATTGTATTGCCTTTGGGACAACAATGTTTGAAAGGAATAGATCTATTTGGATTTGGAGGAGGAGCGTTTCATTTTTTTGGGACTGGAATTGTGTTTACTAGAAGCTGATAATATGGCTTTGTAATGGATTTTGAATTTTAGAACAACAAGATTAAATCCTTCAATCCTATTGTAGTTTTGAGTTTTTATTTGTGGTAGCATACTTTGTAGAATATTCTTGTTTTTGAGGGATATGGTTAGGTTTGGATAGTAGTCAAATGAAATCGGACCATTGCAAAGGTTAGATTCAATAGAACTTAGTTGTGAGTCTTTGAAGTTTTGAAATTTAACATCTTAGAGGACAACTAGAATGGAGGTGTTTAAGCCTTTTTTGTAAGAGGTTTTATCTCAACTTGGACTAGGGCGACATGGATATATTTGTAGTTATGGGCTAGGTTTTTTTGTAAGGATTTTTAGGAGAGGAGTTGGATAGTTTCACAAGGTTTATCTTTATTTTCATTTTTTATTATAAAATATGTTTTAAAAAGATCAAAATTAGAGTTTTGATAGATATGTGTTTTTGAAACCTTTGGAATTTCCCAATCATCAATGTTTTTTTTGTAAAATCCTCAATTATTATTTCTCCACATTGTACAATATGTTTACTTTTAGAAGTCTCAAAGGTAAAAAAAAAGCTAAAATAGAATTACATCTATAAAAATCAAAATCCATAGTTTGAAAAGATAGATTAGAAAATAGGCTGCAAGTTATATATATATTTATTGCCCTAATCACTCAGTGAGATTTACACCATTTATTAGCATTCACCTAGGTTATAATGGTCTCTCTTATCTCTTGGGTCTCTTATATATAAATTAAATAAACATAATAATACATAATAGAAAAAAAATTAAGGTTAACTAATGACAATATTTA
Organism: Salix exigua; assembly: GCA_032356905.1. NCBI lineage: Eukaryota > Viridiplantae > Streptophyta > Magnoliopsida > Malpighiales > Salicaceae > Salix > Salix exigua. The sequence continues at coordinate 16,224,151 of CM063597.1, forward strand.
TTTTCCTAAAAAAGTTTATACATTAGTCTTCTCATGTTGAAGGAACTTGTCTTAAAGATCAAGACCTTGTTTGTTTCAAGGAAAGTGAATTCCCGGAATTCACTTTCCTTGCTTTCAGATGTTTGTTTCTTGGAAACAACTTTCTGGAAAGTTGTTTCAGACAAACAAACACAGAAAGTAGTTTCGGTGTTTAGTAAGCACGGAAACAACTTTCCAGGAAAGTTGTTTCCAGCCAAGGAAAACTTAAGGCTTGAAAAAAGGAAAGTGTACTCCTCTGCCAAACATCCGGAATACACTTTCCGTGAGCTAGCTAGTTATTGTTTTTTTTTTAAAAAAAAATAGAAACATGTTAGTATTATTTTTTATATAAAAAAATAATAATTCTGATATTAACAATTAAAAAACACAAAAACTAATAATTTAAATCTTAAAAATTCTATTTTTTTTAATCACCCTAAATTAAAAATTTGCATTGAGATTTTGATTTAAAATTAAAAAAAACTTATTTTAAGCTTTTAAAATTGGAAAAATATATATTAATAATAAGTTTTACTTAAAAAATATTTCACAAGCTTATTTCTCTATAATATGATATGACATATATTGTTATATTTTATAAAATAAGCTATGTATGAATATAGGATATAATAAAAAAATTCATCATTATACTTTTTAGATTTCATTTTTTTTTATTTTAAGTGATTAAATATTTTATATTAAATATTTTATATATATTAGATAATCTTGAAAAAAAATTAATTTATTAATAAATTATTTTTCAGTTCATTTTCCATAACACTGCCAAACATCGGAATTCACTTTCCAGGAAACCACCTTCAGGAATTCACTTTCCAGGAAAGTGAATTCGAGAATCACTTTCAGAAATCACTTTCCAGAATTCACTTTCAGGATTCACTT
>CM063597.1:16225568-16592979 GCA_032356905.1 Salix exigua
ACCCCAAATATCGCAATGAATAAGTCCTAAAACAATATTAGAACGCGAATTATTTGAGGAAAAGGGCAAGCGATGACTTTTAGCAATTTGGCAAGTCGAACACATAGATGGTTTGGGCAACAATGAAGTAAGAAATAAATGTCCTTTTTTATTTAAAAGAGATAAAATAGAGTGATTTACATGACCTAGTCGCGCGTGCCATAATTCGAAAGAGGCATGTAAAGTTTTATTTCGCAGGACAGAAACAAATGCAGAGTTGCCGCGTTCCAGCACATACAATCCACCTTCTCGTCTACCTTTTGCCACTGCTGCTCCCGTTAATCGATTCTGGACAACAAAAAAATCATCAACAAACGTGACAGATAAGGGAAAATCTTTGGTTAATTTGCTGATTGATAATAAATTTTTAGTAAGGTGAGGAACAACCAGGACATCTAAAAGTTGAAGATCAGAAGAGAGTGTGCCAGTGTGGGTTATCGGAAGTGAGGCACCATTTCCTACTATAACACAATCCTTACCATTATAGGGTTCAACCTTATCCAATTGAGAGGGATCGGGAGTCATATGGGCAGAGGCACCGGTATCAGTGTACCAATCCGACTCCGATCCATTTGAGAGCGAGCATGCAGTGAAGGCTTCAGCCAATTGTGCCGTCGGTTCATTATTATAACGCCTTCTGCAACGATCAGCAGTGTGACCTTCAATATTGCAAATTTGGCACCTATAAAAGGTGCGTCTGCCACGCTCAAAACCACGGCTGCCATTGTGACCTCCTCGAGAACCACGGGCATATCCACGGCCACGGTCATAGCCACGAAATCTGGAGGAACGACCACCACAAGATGAAGGGGAATACCCATTGGTGGCCATAAAAGCAGAGGAGATGGATGGGGATCCCATTGATTTCTGGAAAATCTCAAAGCTTTCGGCTTTGGGAACCAGATCTTTGAAAGATGGCAGTGGAGTGAGAGACATCTGTGTAGTAGAGAAATTGATGAAATCGGTGCCCAATCCTCTAAGATACCAGTGCACTTTGTCTATGTCTTCAATTGGGCGACCCATTGCAGCAAGTTGGTCGCATAAAGCCTTAAAAGATCGTGAGTATTCAGTGACACTTCTAGTGCCACGTCTGATGAGTTGCAGATCATCCTTAATACGAAGCTCACGGGTTTTTGATATATGGCTGAAGGAATTTTCTAAGGCAACCCATACCTTTCGGGCAGTTGTGAGGTTGAGGACTTCGGCCATGGCTTCTTCAGTCAACGAGGAGAATAGAAGACTGAGAAGACGTTGATCTTGGAGCTTCCATGCCACATAGCTGGGGTTTGATTGAGAAGAAGATGAGGATTCAGAGGAAGATTCAGAGGTGACAGTTGGTGAGGGTGCTGTGGCAGACCCATCTACATGGCTGAGAAGATTTTGACACTGAAGAAGGGGAATAAGTTGATTTCGCCAAAGGAGATAATTGGTGGAAGAGAGTTTGATGGTGACCATGTGAATCATGGTACTGAAATTGAAAGAAGAGGAGTCAGCCATGGGTGGATCGGGGAGTTTTAATCCAAGGACTGCTCTGATACCATAACAATGTTTGTAAACCATTATATTTGTGTGGTGATCTTGTATTGAATTAAATAGAGTGTACAAGGCAGATTAATAAGGAAAATTAATACAAGAGATAATTACAAATCAAATTAAATCATATCTCCTAAACTATAGCTGCTGTGATCACGGAGGATTACACAAATCAATTCCTGATTTGCTGTGATTCTCTACAGGGAGAGTTCAACAAGAAGCAAAACTGGAGCCAAATTTTATGGAATTCTGACTGGTTTCAGTTATCTGCTCGGAGGCAATCCTAACGTACTCTCGCAGATTAACCACGTTTTGCCAAACTATAGCAGCGACACTTGATATTAAGGACTGAACACTCTGGATTATTGGTTTCCAATCCCAAGGCTGGAGAGTTCATCTCCATATACACTAACCAGTTAATAAGTTAAATGCAGCATGCATGTAAAAACAGTTTAAAATGAAACCCAGTCCCTGTCAAATTTTAGGGTACCTACTGGATTTAATTCACCATAAATAAGAACTGAGAGAAGGGTCTTGACAAATTACGAACTTGAACCCTTTTTTTCACACCATACATAATCTTCAAATTAAGCCGGGCTCCGAGAAACACCACTGGCCAAGTAATGAACTACCTAATAGCCTGCATGGCATAATTGTGCAGCAATATCACACTCAATTTTATTTTCTAGGACTATGTTACGTAAGGCAACTATCGGGCTGGATGACACCTGAAGTTGTTCCACCAGCATTGTTACAAGATGCACCAGCTGGTTGATTCTTGTAAGTGAGCTCCACATCCTCCATTGTGATCCCTTTGCATGGGAACTTTATACTACAGTCAAATTTCACTGCAATCTGTGTTGCTGATGTTCCCTTTATGTCCTGGTAAATCACATCACTAATCTCAACCCCAGAAGCCTGTTCAGTACAGATTATAAAGCACATTTTAGCAGATAATAGCGATCCATTTTAACCAAAATGTGAAGGACTGGCCCAAACAAGCCCGATTGCAAGAATAAACATCTAAAAGGATCTGAAAGTTGAACTCCTGGATATTAATACCAACTAGGATTTCCATTTAAGATTATGGTAATGATTACTTTTTAGAATGCATTTAAGATTACTGATGCGATTATTCCTTTAGAAAAATATATATTTCTGAGAAACAAAAGCGCTAGCACCTACCTGGCCAGGGCAATTTCTGCTGCCAGGGCAGTAGTTTTGGTCAATGACGATAGGATTCTGAACACTGGTCATGGCAGCGTGCTGGAAAAGTACATTCCTAACAAAACCACTGCTAGGCCTCCCCCAAGACTTGATCCTCAACCCATTTTGAGTGCCGATAAATGTAGTGGTTTTAACAGTCACATTCTTCACTCCAGGCTCATCAAGGTCCTTGCCCAGGCTTCCGATGCTGCAGGGAGAAACCACACAGTACTAGCGCAAGTTAGTTTAAGCCCCGCATCATGGCAATATGCGTCATCATTTTAGCAGTTGATTAATTGTTTAATTTCATTAACTACCTGATTCCATGTCCAGGGCCGCACACCACATTTTCAATCCACAAGTTAGTCGTGCCGGCACCGATTGAGACACAATCGTCGCCGGTTCCAATCTTGGAGTTCAAGATTGTGACGTTGCTTGATAATTGAACATGAATGCCGTCGGTGTTCGGACTGTTCCCGGAAGCAATAACCCTGACCCCTTGGATTTTCACGTTGGTGCAACCGTTGATAACAATGTGGAACATTTGACTATTCAATGAAGTTAATCTACTGATCGCTATGTTTTTCGAATTGGAAAAGCTTAGCGTCTGCACATGCACACAAACGAGCTTCAGTTGATTAGAAATTAATTTATCATGCATTTAATTATATCTACTTGAAACGTAATTAAGGCTCTAATTAACTGTATTTGACTTTGATGCTCTTAATCAATTCTCGTTATAGTTAGTGAATGATCAAGGCAACGATATGATGTAACTTTTCTTGAAAGAAATTAAAGAGCGGTCATGACAATGGTGATCGTGATCATACCGTGGCACCACTTGGGCAGTTCTTGCCAGATTGCTTGCAATCCCACAAACCAGAGCCATGTCCATCAAGAATCCCACCAGAAACCGTAACACCGTCAACATTCTGAAAGAAAACCCAGTTTCCAGCACTACCAATAACCCGATAATCGGTCGGAGCTTGAAGGGTGCCGTCTATACGAACAACGATGGCATTGTTCTTGCATGGGCCCTTAAACGCTACATTTCGCAGATAGAACCTGCCTGGTGGGGCATAAATGGTAGACGGGCTAACGGAGCTGCATGCTTGTGCCCAAGCAGCAAGAAAGGCGTTCGTCGAGTCAGTTATACCATCTGGCTTCGCCCCATAACTGAGGACATTGTATTTTGCTGCAGTCGCTAAATACGAGGTAAGGACCATGACAAGAAGTGGAAGAAGAGCACGAGAGCTTGACGAACGTGCCATTTTCTGCTCGATAAATGGACTGTTTGACCTGTTTAGGTTAATTCAGAGATACAGATCAGAAAGAGTTGGAGAATCTTGAGAGAGGTGGTAATGGTGAAGGGGTTTTCGAGGGTTCATTTATAGGGTTAAGATTGGATTTGAAATTTGAGAGTGGCCGGGATCAGTTTGGCTTTTTGATGATGCATGATTCTTCATGTACTTGAGAATTTTCTTTGTTGAAATGCCCTTACTTCCAGCTTCGATTGCTTACAGTTATGGTTAATACACGCTTTGCTCCCATGGAAAGCTCCATCGATTATGTTATCCATTTAGATTAATCAATTAATTAATTTTAACTAATCTGTTGTATTCACATTGAATATTCTTTGTAATGTATGATACATGCATGTTAATTACATCTATGCAGGCATTATTATTTAAAATGGTTTTATTTGTTTTTTTTAAATTAATAAATTGAATTGACTTAATAATCTTGGTATTCTTACAGGAAATTTCTTCACGGTCCTTCCCAAATCCTCAGTGCTATATATTTTAATTTCGATTTGAATAAGGTATAGTTAAGTGATAGTGACAACTTCTTCTTGCTAGAAGAGCAAGCAAAAAAGGTCGTTAATAGTTAGTTAAAGCTTAGCTTTGTGTTTCTTACAAGCTAGTTTGTCCAAGTCCAAGAACTACGTGTGCGCACATTCATTTCATGAGGTTATAGCATTTCATGTAGACACCTACTTATATTAAGAACAAAGTAATTTACGTGCCAACGTTGCCTGGAGTGGAAGCTAGTTTGATCTCAAAGGTTAATTAGAATCAAGAAACAGAAATTAGGGCTTCACCCTACACGTGAGAATCAAATTAAATTAACATCAAGAGCCATGGCCGCCGCCGCCGCCGCCGCCGCCCCTCCCCTTGTCATCTTTCATGTACTGTTTTATGTACGGCGAGCCATCTCTTTGCTTCAAGAGCACAGATCGATCAACGGGCCTCATCATGTTTTGTTGCATGTTCATTGTGCTTCTTCTCATGGTAGATTGATTTTACAAATTCAAGCAATCTTTATATATCTTGTGCTGCAGCTGAAAAGGTGGCTTCATTTGGGATTTCATATTTGAAAAACATATTAACTTAACAATGTTGACTTTTTTTAAATTGTTTTAGATATTAACTCGGTTAAATTCAAACAATTAGGAGAGTCAACCAACAATTTAGTTAGTCCATATAGACTCCATTATGTCAACTCCAAGATTTTTCTTTTAATTTTTAACTATCATCTCTCTTTCTTTTTTTCTTTTTTTTTTTTGTCTAAAATGGCATTGGCTTAGGACATATGCGAGTTAATTATCTTTCAACTCTAAAATTAACTTAACAAGGTCGCAAATTATATCCCAAACCAGGTTACATCTCGAGTGAAATCTTGAAACTATATCTTGGAGACCATTGATTCTATTTTTTCTTTTTATTAATGTAAGTGTCTGGGTCAATTTACGTGCATCTCGACTAATTCCACGGTCTCTAAATTTAATGACGATATAAATATTCAGTTATCATCGTATTAGCAACCACAAGGTTTAAATATTATGAGATAACAGGGGAGCAAATCTCCCGGTCCTCTATGAGATGTGAGTTGTTGTTTCTTATTACAACCATGAATGACACAATTTATGTGAATAAGCCACCTCTCTTCTAATAATCAATTTCAAATTCTGAGTGCGTGTGTTCACGGAGCTCATGAGTTATATATCCATGGTCGTGTTCCTGTGTACAATCTGAATATATACAGAGAGATTCAAGAAACCAATTGATTCCCAACAGTCTCGATCGAGTACAAACACAAGAGGCAAAATGGTTGTTCTTAATTGGAGTATCATCATCTTGTGGGTTTTGAGCCCAAATAGGAGTCACTGTAGCTAGCCCTAATTCCATCTTTGTTCGTAATTATTTTATTTTTATTTTTATTAAAACAATATTTTTTTTTATCTTTTGTAACAATATGTTAGGCCCCGTTTGTTTGTTTGCTGGAAATTGGTTTTTTTTTGGAAAGTGAATTTCGGGAAAAGTGAATTCCGATGTTTAGAATTGTTATGGAAAATGAACTGAAAAACACTTTCTAGTGTTTGTTTTGTGTTATGGAAAATGAACTGAAAAATAATTTATTAATAATTTTTTTTCAAGTTTATTGAAATAATGAGGAACAAATCTTACAAATTAAAAAGTTGAATGAGAATGAAATTGAAAAAAAAATATAATTTCATAAATTATCACAAATAAAATAAATAATAATCAAAATAATAGAGATCAAATTTAAAAAATGAAAGGTGAATAAATTAAAATAATAATAATTAACATTTCATAAATTATTTCAAATAAAATAAGTAACAATAAAAAAAATGAGGACCAAATTTGATAGATAAAAAAGCAAATAGCAATTTTAAAAATAAGGACCGGAATTAATATAAAAATTAAATTTTAAGAGATGGAATTGAAAAATAAATATTCAAAACAAATTATATATAGCAATCAAAAGTTTGAGGATCAAATTTGATATAATCATCAAATAATGACATTTATAAATTTTTCATAACTTCTGGAAAGTGTTTTCCGCCCAAATTTTTCGGAAAACACTTTTCTGAAAACCAAGGCAAATTTTTCTTTGACTGGAAAGTATTTTCCGTTGACCAACTTTTCTAATGGCAAACAAACACAGAGAAGTTTGAAAAATGATTTTCCGGAAACCACTTTCTGGAAAACAAACACAACCTTAATAATGTTGCATTGTTGAATTATATCAATGAAATCACTAAAAAAATTGAATAAACCAGCCAGTTTTAACCACATTATTTAATATATAATCTGATCCAGTTACAACGAGGGGGTTGTGTTTGTAATTGTATTTAATATGATAATATTAAAAATTAAAAAATATATTATTATATATTTTACTCTCTCAACTAAATCCATAATAATGTATTTTGACATTACATTTCAATTTTTTTTTTGAAAAAAAAATAATTGATATTTTTATATTATTTTCATATGCTAATATAAAAAAAATTAAAAATAAAATCATTTTAATATATTTCTAAATAATTTTTTTAAAAAATAATCTCAAGTATATACTTTCCCGAAATAGGTTTACTCGCATTCAAAAACATTTCCTCAAATGAGATTGACAGCATGCTGTACGTGCAAAAAGTCCAAGAGGTCCAAGAGGTCTAACTCGCTGGATAGACAGTGCCACGCATGGCTCAGGTAAAACAAAGAGAAGAAGGGGACTTCAAAACCAAACATGAGACAGTACCCAAATTTCAATTAAGTCATTAGTTATTTTTTTGTTTCAATTAAGCCCCTATGTTTTCAAAAACCCTTAATCAATCCCCTCCCCAGACTCTCCACGAGTCTTTAATGAAGACAGAATCCATCTACAGATACGTAGATGGGGATTTCATGAATCTCCTGTACCTGGTCGAGACAAAAAGAAAGATTGGGAATTCGATTGAAAATCCAGTTTATAGTTGAGTGACCTGTATGAAATTGACCAGGCAGATATACGAGTGCCACGCGCCCAGAGAAGGTAAATTGGTAGAAAATCCGCAGAAAAGGAAGGAATATAACATGATCCAACAACTTCCAGACTATGCAGTAGAGGACAAAATATCTGAATAGCTTGGAGTTTTCTGTGGGACCATGTAAAGCCTGCCTTATTAGCCAGATTTTGATCTTTTAGGTTCTGTTCCTGTGAGGCCACTCCTTTTGCCTCATCGTGAGCTCTTCTTTTGGTATGCTGGAGACTTTATATTTGGTTAGTAATTAGCATGATATCTGGCTATTGTTTTTCCATAAAAGAGATAAAGATGGTGATGGTGATGGTGATGGTGATGATATACATACATATATGTATATATAATTATATATAATTATATATAATTATAAAGCTTGAAACGGGGCCTATAAAATCGAAACCAGTCAAATAATAGACTAAAAAAGTGCCACGTGGCTCATTGAAGCACATAAGTGGGGTTTCACATGATCGCCATATAAGCCCTCCCCCAGGATACCATTTTCCTTTAAATTTTCTTAAGAAACAAAAACAAAATTGGACCAATTAATCAACACCTTAGTTTCATTGCTTGATTTAGAGCTCTCTCTCTCTCTCTATGTAAAAGCAAAATAAGCAGCTGATTTTCACCTGAATCATCAGCAGCAACACAAAAAAATATCACTTGTTTTCTGCCACTCCACTCTCTCTTGGATCACAAAAGTAAGCACTTTTTTTTTTAGTTTCATCCTCTTCACTTCACTTTATTAATGTGTGACTCGAAAATGAGAAATCCCTTCTTTCATAGCACTTCCAATCTGGTAGTTATTGTTTTTTACAGTTACATTTGTGTGATTTTTTCTTGGTTCGAGAGGGATTTTGATTTGATGTAAATATCAACAAGATTGTTTTTTTTTGTTAGAATTGATTTGAGTTTCATGCAAAAGCTCCAGACTTTTTAATCTGGGATTATTGAGATGTAGAGATTATGCGGATTAATTTGTGATTTAGGTTATAAGGTTCCTGGTTAATCAAGTCTAAAGCTTTGAGCTTTTGCATTTGCATGTAAAAGATTATAGCTTCAAAGCTCTGTGTTTGTATGTTGTTTCACTTGGTTTTGATCAATTTACTGGTTTCAAAATGTATAGTTACACATGTTTTGTCTAGCTCATTTAAGTCCATTTTGGATTCTACTGGATTGGCTGCTCTAATTTATTTTGTAGGGTTTCTGGGTTTTTTTGCTTTTAATTATGGTAATGGTTCGAGGTGAATCTTCTTATTTTTTTCTCTTCCAATATCAATTTTTTTTTAAAAGATTTTGTTCTCATAGTCAAGGGATTTAAGCTGCATATTTGTTTGTTGGCCATTTCTGTTACCTGTTCTTTTATTTTGTTAACTGTGCTGAATGAAGGTTATTGGCTTAGGTTTTCGAGAAAATTAATCTTGGATATTTTAGTTCTGGTCTTGCATGGTGTTGACTCTATCCCTAATTTCTTCAAATTAGAGTTTTTTTGGCTGTTTGAGGAGTGTAATCTAAAATCTTGTTCAGTGAAGCATAGGTTACATATCTGAATCGGTAACTCGGTTTTTCAGGTCAGACTGTGGGGTGAGTTTGAAGATTGGATCACTGTGGTTTTTAGACAAGCTTGGGGTTAACAGAGTTATCATGTTTAAGGGTTTTTAGTTCTTAGATTTGGAATGTTGAGGTGAAGGTTGCTGAATGGGAATGCAGACAAAGGGATCTCAAGGTGATGGTAGTGGTCATCATAAACAATCTCAGTTCCAGCCATTGGCAAGGCAAAACTCAGTGTACAGTCTCACTCTCGATGAGGTTCAAAATCAGTTGGGTGACTTGGGGAAACCTCTTAGCAGCATGAATCTTGATGAATTTCTCAAAAACGTGTGGACAGTGGAGGCTACCCAGACTACGGGTTTGGAAGTGGAGGGCACACCGTTTGCCAATCAAACTGCATCACAGCGCCAGGCAAGCTTATCGTTAACCAGTGATCTGAGCAAGAAGACAGTTGACGAGGTTTGGAAAGGCATCCAACAAAGCAAAAATGACAGGGGGATAAAGTCTAGGGAGCGGCAGCCTACTTTGGGAGAGGTGACTTTGGAGGATTTCTTGGTAAAAGCAGGAGTTGTAGCTGAAGCATTTGTGGACAAGGAAGATGACGGTTCTGTTGTTTTGGTTGATACAAATGCAGCACAACAGTTTCAACAACAAGGTCAATGGTTGCAATACCCAGCACATTCACAGTATCAGCACCCACAACAAAGCATGATGGGGGTTTATATGCCAGGCCAGTCTATACTGCAGCCACTTCACATTGGGGCTGGTTCTATGATGGATGTTTCATACTCAGAGAACCAGGTTGCCTTAACTCCACCTCTGATGGGGACATTATCAGATACGCAGACACCAGCAAGGAAAAGAGGTGTTCCAGAGGATAGGATTGAGAAGACAGTTGAGAGGAGGCAGAAGAGGATGATAAAGAACCGTGAATCTGCCGCCCGTTCACGAGCGCGGAAGCAAGCTTACACAAATGAGCTGGAGAACAAAATTTCTCGGCTGGAAGAGGAAAATGAAAGGCTGAGGAAACTGAAGGTGGGGTTTTCTTTTCAGTTGTTCCTCTGGTTCAATTACCTTTGTATTGGGTATATGAATTTAAGGAATGAAGGATGTTCGTACTTGCTTTGTGATTAAGAAAGAAGGTTTAATTGAATCAGAGATAGGATAGTTTAAAGAAGCCCTTGTTTGATTTTCTTTTCCAGTGATTTTCAGTAATCATGCAACTGAAATTTAGATCAGTCTGATATACTATCATTGGACAGTTTATCACGTAGCTATATTCCTTCTGCAAACCAGACATAATTGAAAATCCAATGAAATTCATAGGCATGACAAGTCATTTTGAAGATTGTCTCCTCTTAGGTGGCCGGGGAAGAAAACTAGACGATGACTATTAATCACCACATGAATTTTAGATTCAAGTAGGCATTAGAAAGCTTCCTGTATCTTTTCTTTAGTTTTGTCAGAAAACTTAATGAATAAAAAAAGAATTCTTGATGACTACGCTTGTTGTTTATTTCATGAGATATTATTGCTCTTGTTCCTGTATCCCCTATTTGATGTGCAACTGCATGTTGATCCTTCTTGTTGTGAGATCTGCAAGTATCCCCTGGTTACTATTGCCAGTTCAATGGTTTTCACAAAATCATTATCCCAAAACTCCAAAGACCAGCACAGCCATGCTTTTCCACCTCAAAACCACTCATTTAGTTTCCTTCTTCAACAATTTCCAGCATTCAACTGACTATTGCTTCTTGACTAACCAAAACAGCTCAAAATCATGATTCACGGACTATTGCTTCTACCACCAAATCATAGTATCCTTGATTATATTTTTCTTATGGAAACATAATATACAAATTAATAAGATGAACTCCATATATCATATTTAAAGAAGGTAGTTTCTTGTTGTTGAATTTGTTGTGTGGGCAAAAGGCAATGCTTCTTTTACTCGTGGTGATAATGATAATTGCTAGCACTAATTTATATGTACACAGTCACTTCCTTGAGTATAAGAATATCATCTTGTTGGTGTTTGTTAGCATATATGATGATGGTAAAACATGTCTATCTTGTCACTGAATGAGACATTAGTGTATTAAATACATTTTCCCCTCATTACTATTGTTAATTACTAATGTGTATATTAGATTTTTATCTCCCCAAGGGGCTTGGCATGATGGCAAAGGGCTTGCGATCTGCATAGCAGATCTCGAGTTCGAGTCAGGGCGTGCACCCCTTGTAAGAGATTAAGACAACCAAGATTTTACTCGCTCACTTGGGCCCACAAATACGCTTTTCAGGGGATGGGGTTTCCTTACATCCAAGAAAAATAAAAAATATATTAGTTTTTTTATCTTATTTTGATCTGTTATCCTTTAACTTGCAGGAGCTGGAGAATATGTTGCCATGTGTCCCTCTCCCTGAACCCAAATATCAACTTCGCAGAACAGCATCAGCCTCATTCTAGCAAGTGAAGTTTTGTAGATATGATGATTTTCTGGTTTGTGCTCAAAATTCACTCTTTGACCCTTTTAGAAGCAACTGTTTGTCACATTCACTGCTGTAAGTTTGCTTCTCATCATCATGAGTTTTTTCTTGTATCTATTTTGTGAAAAGTTGAGTTAGAAATTTTCATATGTAATTTTAACTGTTGGAGTGCGCTGAGATTTTGCCCATGCTAGCTAGTTCTTTTCCGAATGGTCAATATATTTTTCTATCTTCTTTCATCCTGACATTCCCTCACTCCATCTTTCTAGTTGGGTACACTTGTCAAGTATTGATTACATCTTTCATCATGTGTTTTGTGCTGAGAGTGAGTTCTCTTTGTGCCAAAAGAGACACACTGGTTATTCCTACCGAGAAGCAAAAGATTGTGCTTGTATATATTGTATGCCAACTGTGCAATCCGGCACTAGCAATCACTGAGATATACTAGCAAAATGAATTGCTCGGTTTGAGAAACTTGCAGGATGCATTTGGCCAGACTAGGTAGCTAATACACACACACACACACACACACATACACATAAAGCCAGAAATGATTTTTTTCAATCGTGTTTGACTGAAGAGAGTCTCAGATGCAATTTTAAACTGAATTTCTGTATTTTCAAAACATGAAATACAAGGAGATATGTTCTTACAATCTTTATTGTTTTTGTTTCTTTTATTCCGAGATAGTAAATTAAAAGCTAGTATCTGCACATTACATGTCTCGTTGGTGGTCTTCATAGTTGTCAGTTTTGTTTAGTTTCGGCCGAAACGTTTTTCGTACCAATTAAAAAAAGAGACAAAACAATGTTGTCTTTACCTAGGTTTAAATTTCAGTCTGTTTCGTATTTTTTGACCAAATACCAGCGAAATGTGTTAGTATTACTTCATCTGTATCGATTTGGCCTCAAGAAAAAAATCATCTCCTGTCGCTTTATCTTGGCTTCGAGTTCTATAGTTGGTAATGTGATGGTTACTAGAAGTTAACAAAGACGTTAATTTTAAGGTCTATAAAATTTAGTCCGAATACTCAAATTAATAAAAAAACTGAAATAATTAGATAAAGTAGTAGGGGTAGGGGTAGTAGTAGTAGTAATAATAATAATAATTATACTAGTGGTAGGGATAGTAGTAGTAGTAATAATAATAATAATTATTATTATTATTATTATTATTAAATGTAAAAGTAAAAGGAACTGAGATAGAAATTTCCACCGATGCAATAGAATTTGTTCGTTGTCTCTTTGTATCCTTAAATTAAAATCAATAATCTGGAATCTTTAGTAAAAGGAAATGAAGAAATTTCATTTTATTAAAAAAGGAATTGTAATCATTGTGGTTGGTGGTGGATGTACTGCCCGTTTGGCATACCATGCAGACTTTTTTTTTTTTATTTTAAAAATGAATAGTTTGTTATTTTTAAATTATTTTGATTGGCTGGTATTAAAAATAATTTTTAAAAAATAAAAATAAAAATATTATTTTAATATATTTCAGCACAAAAAATATTTTTAAAAACTATCACAATCTCACTCTAAAACAGTCAGTCTAAACAGTCAAGTAGTGTCTAATTGTTTAGCAATTTAGGAATTTTAATCCCGGCCATAAAAATCCATTCCATGACTAATGACAACAATTTATTGTTAAGAAATAAAGTCCAACTGCTGACATAGTTATGATATCAGGTCAGGTATCTGACTAACTAACATCATTAATTATGTACAGGGTTCAAGTTTAATAATAAAAAAAAAAAATCCAATCTAGACAAGATTTCAGAGGGAAAGAAGAATCCAAATCAACCCATGAGGTAAGGCTCTGATTTAAATAATGATGACCAAATGATGACCACCAGTTATGCGTCTCTCTTTTCTCAGCTTAAACTACAGAAAGAAAGCCATTGTTTGTGATTCTCTGTTCCAATGTATATATTTAACCACAACAATTATATATAGAAATGATTGGAAAATACAATGAGCAACTGCCTTTATTTCATTAGTGGTGCTTTGCCCCAACCAAAGCATCACATGAAAACCCTAGACTATTTTCTTTTTTTATTTGAGGAAATTTTATTTTTCAGAAAATGTATTTTGTGTGCCCAAGTATCTTGGTTATTCCAGACTCTTACAAGACATGCACGCATTGACTTGAATTCAAGATCTGTTATCCAACCCTCAAGTTTTTTGTCATCATGTCACATCTCTCGAGGACACTAAACCATTTCTCGTTCTTTCACTTTTAAGGAATCGAATCATCGATTGTTGATGAATACGATCCCAATAAACTCTGATTGTAAATGCAATAACCATTTTCCTGATATCAATACCATGCCTAAAACAAACCATGTTCAACCTAATTACATTTGAAAACCAGTTGGTCCCATGTTTTTGTCTGTATTGTTTTCGTGCTAGGAAAGGTTTGAGGGTCATCAGCACTCCACTGAACTCGACCACATTCAGGATGAAGAAACACAATCTGGTCCCCTGCATCTTAACATCATCTGTCTATCTCCGGGACATCATAAGGCCATGTTGATTCACAGCGATGCGAAAATCATAACATATCATACAATGAATGTGAAAGAAAACGAGTCAATCCTGGAATGGAAAATAAATTGTATAGGATAGAGACACTGCTGTCATAGCAATGCCATTAGCAGCTCCTCTTTGGCTTTGATCCTGTTGTTTTAAATGTCCAAGATAATTTGTTGAAGAAGATTATAAGCTTACTGACTATAAAGCATAAATGAAGCAAGTGGCGGCGAGTAAATCAAGATAAGAACTTCACCACAGAATTGTTTTGCAGAATAAACAAGCAAGTTACAATTGACACCTAGTCATACAAAAATAATAATCAGGGTCAGAAAAAGGCAACAAAAGCTGATTTTTCCCCATCCAAATAGATCAATCCAGCCAAGTTGTTGAAGATTTTCAAACTACATGTGCACTTGCAGAAAGAAAACTCTTGATTGCATATGCACAACTGATCAGCACGCTAAGGCCGAGCCCTGATAACATGGCTATAAAAGGGCAACTTGTTAATGTCAATAATCAACTCACTTACAAGTTTAAGTTGTTGGGTGAAATTCTAGAATATGATTTATATTATTCTTTAACATATCCTCTCAAGTGAAAGCTTTTTAGGCTTGAAACTTTTACAGACTTGTGCTTCATTTTTATCAAATAGAATCAGGGTGGTGAGATTCGAACTCGTAACCGCTACGTCAACAAGACTCTAATACCATGTCAAAGAATCATATCATTTAAAAACTTAAATAGTTAGACTCGAACATGATTTATATTATTCTTTAACAGCCAATAGTGATATGGATATAACTTGCATTTAACGAAAGATTGTTACAAAGGAATAGGTGGAAGCAGAAGCAAGCATAGATGCATACAGCAGAAGTTGAAAGACAAGAAGGCCGAAACCTAATTTTTTTAATGAATTTCCACTGTAAATATGGGAATATGGTAACCGTGACTACTGTATCAAGTTTCAGTAAGAATTTATTTTATTATGGATTTTTCTTATGATTATAGAATTGAAAGTTCATCAAATACAATTCTGAATGTTATAGATACCTGTGATTGCCAGAACTTCATCAACATCCCCAGTTGTGTAGCCCAGCCCTCCAAGTTTTCTACCAGAGAAAAAAAACACAGATATAGTCACTCTTATAAGTAGAGACAATGCACAAGTGAGTGCATAAAATATAGCTGTTCCTAGAGGAATGAATCTGTCAGTAGTCCTGGCTTTTGTGATCAAGGTAGCAGTGAAGATCAATAGCTTAATAGGAATGAGATACGAGATATACCTCAGATTAAGCTATTAATCTCGTATGGCCTCTTATGTCCAAATTGAAAGACAAAACAAATAGGTGTTTGACCCTTTATGTCCTCCATCTTTGTTTATTGTGTTTTCTCACTTCATGGCACCTTATTTTATTTTATTAATGTGGGTGTTATTCATTTGGGTTTGAATCCAAATACAAGAACCGGGCTTTTCGAATCATTGGCCTATGTTTTCACAAAATAATAGTATATTGATATTCAATAAGAATCGGACTAAAACATTGATCCAGACATAAGTTATAGCTATATAAAAATACTTGTTTTTCATGGATGGATCTGATTGATGGTCGATTCAGATTATGGAACCGGCCAGTTCAATATACTTCGAAAGAGAAATCTGAAGAAATAAAGTCTGAGACCTTGCTTGAAAAACATGGAGTTCATGGTGTGTGCATCTCTAGCAAATGTCCCAGAAGACATCTCTCTATCTTTGACAAGTTCCAAACAATGTGGACGGTGGTCCATGCATCATACGGCTTTGGAACATTACGTGTTCAAAGCAAGAAGGCGTGGAGTGTCAGCACATCTCTCATTTCAATGGAGATTTTGTTTGGGATCGTTTCACATACGTCGTTGTCTGTTTCAACAGCTAAGCTACTAGATATTGAAAATCCTGGGGAAGAGTGATGTAAAATCTGCCCCAGTAAATCTCGAGTTCAAGTTATAATATGTATTTTTTTTGTAAAAAATATGGACGATCAGGATTTAACTCGTTCATCTGAATCTATAAAATATATTTACCTGAAAGTAAGATTATCTCACATCCAAAAACAAAATACTAGATATTGAAAGAGATACTCTTTCATGTACCTTGCCAATGTCTCGTTGGCCGCCTTGTATCCATCCCTACACATCCCATTCCCGACTCTAAAAAACACTGCGAGCAGATTATTGAATTGAATGTAAGATAAAAGAAAATCTCACAAAATTATTCCGTGGGTCCAAATTAGAGATGTTATGTCCATCGAAGCCATCATGCAAGCTTCCCCGTGCCTTCAAGAATGGTAGCTTCTGGGGACCATTTTTATCCTGAAAAGGCTATCCTGTATATGGCTGCCTGGTCTTTCATCATCTATCCTGCCCCGCACCAATTAGGAAGAATATCCTCTTTCGGCTCTTTGGACCAAACCCATTGACAGGTCGTGACAAACTAAATCCCACTCGGTTCGGACACAAATATCGTTGCCGCAAGGATAAATTGACATGACCATATTTACGAGACCATTTGGGTTATGACCATTGCAAAGCTAGGCTCGTCAGTTTGTCGTTTGACCCCAAGGTTTATTGATTTTTTCAATAAATAATATTGTTTTGAAGAATCTTATTCTGGTTTTAACCGGGTTTATCAAGTAATTTAAATTTGACCGTATCAACTCTGCATGCAATTCAAAAACAAACCCGGCCTTGCAAGGTCCACAGGCACCCCATGGTTCAGCACTCGGAAGAACCCCAAAGTCTCCGCATCTCTTAAAACTTCGTCTGCTGGTCATGGTCTGGTCATCTAGGTTCATCCACTCACCAAATCACCCTACTAAGCCGAGTTTGATAACTATTGACGAAAAACCATGGTTTTACTGCTGGGTCTTAGACTTGCGAAAGAAAAGCAATGCCTTCACTACTTTTGCTCTATGACCTTGCTAATCAACAACCAGGCTGATTGCATAACTTACCCCAATCTGAAGTGGCTGAGCAGATGTAGGATCAAACCAACTTAAATCAGTACAGACAGTTCGTTTTATTTAGTTCAGCTAAATTGTTCATGGGAACCCAAGGTATCAGTTACTTCTTCACATTAAAGGTGATCTATGGCATCGTGGCTAGGCTTTGCTTTTTACTTGTTCTTGTAACAGAACAGCCATCGCTACCAGTGATCTTTGCAACAAATTCCCATACCTATATATTTTTCCCTTAAAGAGACTGGCATTGTGGTAAGACTAATGGATTCATAGCGTGATAGCTATAAGCAGATTAATGTGACAACAGTTTTCTACATTCCCCCCACGGAGGGCTAAATTATAATCTTCGTCGAAGTATATGATCATGAATCTGGTCATTTTCTTGTATGGCTCAAAAACTTGCATCCTCGGTCGATGGTCGTCTCAAGAAATATCGCAAACTGTTAGCAAGAACCTGCCAAAGTTTATAAAGAAACATGTTCATAACGAGAACACGAGGGTAGCATCAACAGCAGACTAGATGGTAGGTTTTAGGCTTTGACATTTCTTACCAGTTGAAGAGGCTTGCTGATGGCTTTACCCTTGTAGCTGACATGAAATTTTGCCTTGGCCAACAACCCCTGGATGCCAAAGTAAGCAATATCAGTGTGGTTGTAATACTAGGGCTTATTTGTGTAGCTAAATATGAGAAAGATACAGAGGAAAGGAAAGGAAATCCAGAGGTGCAGATTAAAGCAGATAAATAATCACCTCTGTATCAAATTCTCCTGATTCAACAGCAATATTAATTTCAGTGATAATCTTTACAAGATCCACCAATAATCCTGGGCGATCAGCTGCCTCTACAAAAAGCAAGCTGCCATGGAGATACAGTCAAACCCTTAGCAGTGGCTGTTCACATGCTAAACACTAAAAACAGAATGTATTGTCTTTAAGGAGACAAGTGTTTTCCAACTTGTACAAAGCAATCCATAATAAAAAACTAGAAAGAATTTTCAGGAGCATAGTTATAGGAAAAATGTGTATTTACGTAGTTATTGTTGCAGTAATGGGGGTTTTCAGGATGGAAAAAGCCCTGTCATATCTCAATAAGAATTCATAGCAGAAGTTACCTTCGGTCATGACTATCATCTTTCACTTTTATACGCGTTGCTATATCCACATCAACCTGATGAATGGCAGAATAACAAATTTTTGAGCTATGATTTATAGTTTAGGGCTTAAATCTTCTCTAAATAGTTCATAGACGAATTGTTTAACATTCATCCCTAATGTCATCAGTTTCTGCACAAGGAAACAGAAAGTTGAGGACAGGGGTAAATACAATTACGAATAGCATGTGCTACGAGGCTATGACACCCTTAACCCAACTCTTGGAGTTTGCCGGACAAATATTTTACTATGGAGTAAAGCCAAAAATTTCAGAAGTTAATAGCTTGTTAAGATGGAATAAACAAAGAGAAACCTGTTTTGGTGGCTCTACTCCAAAGGCAATCCCCATTGCTAACTGAGAACTTGATTCCTGTTTGACAGTCATTTACGTTAAGCATACAAGGACACACACATCTGACAGAGGAATTTTTTGATGATACTTAAATTTAAGAAATGGACATCCAAAAATGATTACCGGGTGATACTGAAGCAGATTGTTTATGATTGTCAAACGAATGGCCTCAAGTAGTTCTGGGTCATCAATTTTTCGCCCAGTGCTACTGGAGAAAAGCTCATAGCAAGGGCCAGTCAGATTTGCTGTTAAAAAGTTATTGCAATAACAGAATCATATGGCTCATTAAATAAAAACAATACATAGTCAGAAACTTGTTTGCACAATCCATGGATTTGATCCCAACGAATAACAAGTTAATGAGCCATATGATTCTGACTATGAAGATAACACATTGTTAAAAAAAAAATCAACTTCTTTTGTAAGCAACTGACCATAACATACAGGATGTAACTTACGCATTAGTGATGGAAAATGTGTTGTGCTTCCCAGAAGAATCCAAAAAGACATTAGCCTTGACAACATTCAGCCCGAGGTTCTTAAGCGCGTTCATCTGTAAGGCATTTAATCATAGTTTGCTCACAATAGTCTCTGTGTGCTAACTAGAAGGCAGTGATAAGTGATTCAGAACTAAAAGTTTCACAATCACAAAAATCCGAAGATCCTAAGCAAATATGTCAACAGCAAATGAAAGACAAATCTCATGACTGTCTCAGCATGTATACGACTCCATACCGTATCCAGAAGAGCACCAAGGCGATCTCCGAAGGTTATCTCCACCACAGTCGCATCTGGATCAGAGTCTTGGTCAATTATAACTTTGGGAGTTGGAATTGCATCAGTGTCATTTTGACTTCCATCCTGTTTAAAACACGATTTCCTCAATTCAGGAAACAAAGTAATTCACTAGTTCTTATGCTCTAAAATCCCATAAAACATCAAGAGCTGCTCCTCACCTCAATGGTTGGAGCCGATGAAGCTCCTGGAATGATTACTGTCCTGGAAGATGACAATCTGGCAACAATCACGTGTATAATTAGGAGAAAGTACCTTGGCAACAAAGGATGTTGAAGAAAAAATGTATTTTTATACAAAATCAAGGCAACGTTTAGCACCCATTTTTGTAGCTGATGAATTCTTATTCAGCCATTCCTTTTACCATTCTATTGATAGCAAAAGGTTTAGCCACCAATCCAAGTTCATGAGCCATTAGGAGATTGATACAAGAAGTGAAATTGTGTAACGAGTAGTCATTTTCAAGTGTAGAGGTTTTGTTAGAAACATGAAAAGGGAAAATCTAGCTGCCATTGTTGTTAGTAACAGGGGATTCAGGAGTTGGTACTTTAGATAAGGAATGGATGGTGCATTCTCTGGCCATTCCTTACACAACTGGAAAAATTAAAGAGCTTGAAGGGGAGACAAAATTATCCAACAAAATGAAGGAAATCAGTCACATTTAAATAGGTTGTTGCTGTTTTCAACACTCAAGCTGGAGATCAAATCCAACAGAACCATAGAGATAATCCTAAGATTGAGAAAAGATTGAAACTTGAATGGTTAAGCTGAAGCAGTCAAATTCAGAGTCATAAACTGTAAACAAGTAAAAAAAATATATAACTCAAAACTTCATTACAAGAACACCTAAAAGGAGGGAACAGTGTCTGAAAGTAAGCATACCCTCTTCTTTCCTTGCATAAAAAAGGAAGCTTTGTAGGAGCCAAGCCAAAACACACGGGATTTTGAACAACTTTAACATTACTAAACTGAAATGCAAGATTGGAAAAAGCCAAGGACACGGCCATTCTGATCCTCCTCTCTTTCTTTCAAGAACAAAAAAAATGTATTCCCAGCAACAACTAAAGACGAGAAACCAAAGAAATACAAGAGCCCAAATGAAAGAGCATCGCTACTTCCAAGAAAGACAGAGAGGATTTGAGAGGGAAGGAGGAGTTTGAGAGTTCTTGTAATATCCGCCATGAGAAGGATAATGAGCATGTAATATATATAAATCCTATCTCTTTATCTTTCTCTCTGTGTTTCTTTCTTGCAATTTATCCCTAACGTCCATTCCTCATCTGATCTTCATTTCTTTGTTTTCTTTTCTTTTTTTCCTTGTACTGTATTATTTTATTATTATTATTCATGGATAAATGAACTTTATACTCAATCCAAGAAAAAAAGAATAAAGGTACTTTGTACTTTATTTTTATTTTTTTTCTTGTTCTGTATTATTATTATTATTATTATTTTATTCATGGATAAATGAACTTTATATCCCGTCCAAGAGAAAAAGAATATATATACTTGGTACTTTCTTTTTATCCTCCATTGCATTGGGGGCCATGGGGACAGCCTAGCCTACAATAGATAATATAGCTCTCTTGATAGAGTTTGAAAATAGGTTGAAATATGTCTGACAATTGAAATTAAATTTCTTTTAAAAATATATGTATTTACTTAAAAAAATTTAAATTGTTTCAGAAATATCAATTATATATATTAATAAATTTATGAGAGAAAATATATTTAAACAAAAACCTCAAACACGCTTATTCTTCATTGAATAATTCTTTCTTACCCAGAAAAGCAAACAAAAGATAATTCAAGAGTACTTTTTTCTTAGCAGTGTTATCGTTTTGCGATTCCATCGAGTTTTAGTTGAAATTTAAAAAAATATTTTTTTATTTTAAATGAATATGTTTTTATGTATTTTAAATCATTTTGAAATATTAATTTCAAAGATAATTTTAAAAATATTATTTTGATATATTTTAACATAATAAATATTTAAAAAATTACCGCAAAAATTCCAATTTCTTCACTTGGGAACCCTTCTTTTGGAGTTTCTTGAAGTTAGAATAGCTGAAATCTGCACCATTTACGTGTTGCCAAGTGTGAAATAAATATACGGATCTATAATTGAAATTGGAAGACAGCACTCGATACTCGATAGTTCTTTAAATTATTGAAATTCATTTGGATTTTACCTTAATGAATATCGGCGGCAAGCATGACTTCCTTTTCCTAGTATCGACTACTTTTCCAAGTTCAGCTGGTTTGGAATCTAACTGCTCATTATGTGCTTTCAAGTCTAGCATGGGCCATGGCTAATGTCATCCTCGATCACTGGAATATCAAGCCCGCATGCTATGAAATGACATGAGATGGGGTCCGACAAAGGATTCCACTAAGCTAAATTCTTTATAACGCAGATCAAAATCAGTCATCAAACTTGCTCATTTCTAGTATTTTAGAAGATCATGGCCATAGTTGAAAATGAAATAAACTGGGCACAATCCAAGCAGCTGATGTGTCGTTCTAATCAATGATATTCTCTTTCTCAAAAACAAATGATGTGTCGTCATCATCATTCATGTCTCAGTATAGTAGTCAGTAAGAACTTGGAAAAGCAAACCCAAAAACAAAAACAAAAGAGCAATCATCTAAGCAAGAAAATCCCTTAACAAGGTAGGGTGTGTTTCTACTGCTAAAAGGCAAGGGAAAGCTAAGAAGGCAATCATCTTCTCTATCCAGGTTCCATCCTGCAGGAAGGGTCATTCAAGCATTCCCATGCACTTAATAACCTTTGTTTCCTCGAATTCTAGCTCTCATGTCCACCTGAAAAAAAAACACGAGATATTGACAGATCAATAAGGGGGAATGTTTTCTACATTTGACGGATACAAAATAGTCCCATTCATAATAATTTTATGGCATTTTCCTCTCAATGCTTTTATCCATCTAAAAGATATCTTCTAATTAGTAATTGATAATAACCACAGAAGCTTTATTCATCTTCATTAAATCATTCGGCAATACAGTAATCCACACACAGCATATAGGCACATAAATGAATGCATCATGTGCTGAGGCATGGTCATGTAAATACTGGCACATAAGTTAGAATTGCAGTTGGAAATTCAATTCAAGTTAGAAGTAGAAATTGCCCTTTAACACCTAATAAAGACAGAAAAATCATATAACTTTCAGATTTCACCCGCCACCTAGCAAATGAAGAGATTAATGAGAACTAGTTGGTTTTTACAATTTTGTCTAACAATCTCTCACTATAAACCAAGGATGAGAAGTAGTAGTAATTCATATTGTGTGTAATTTTACTTCACTTGGTTGATGAATAAACAGGAGAAGTGATATCGGAAATTCATATAAACTCTCGTATGATATAGTTATATACAACCAATTATCTTCGCAATTAACCAAAATAAACCATCACCATTTGAACTCAACACCTGCTGTTTACTTTACTCAGGTCGTCTGTACTCTAACCAACAAAATCTTCTACTGGTACTTTAATTGTACAGTAATTCTATAAAAAATATATATGAAAACAGAAACCATAACTCAATGCAACATTGCTCAGAATCAAATTATAACTCATTGCAATCAAAGCACAAAGAAAACTTAAAAATCGTCTAGAAAAAAAGTAAAGAATACTTCAAAACCCACAAACAAGAAAACAGAAAGAAATAAAATGGTATTAAAGAGAACACAAAAAAAAGAACATGCCTGGCCTCTCTTGCAATTGAAATAAGTTTCTCTAAGTCCCACACACTCACTTGGTATGGCGGGGCTCTTCTCTCCTGCACATTCTTTATATGGTCGATTTTCAATCTACATATATAAAGCACAAACATAAATCTCAATAAGACTGAATTTCACCAATGACAGACCTTTAAAAATAAAAACATCATTTTGGTAAAGAATGCAGAACCTTAATACAGTTGGATTCACTGAGACACTTGACCAGTTCCAGTGCAAGCCCCTTGCAAGACTTTGACATTTCCTCTCCTCATAAAAAAACATCAAAAGATAAGTACTTGAAAAAAAATAGTTCAAAGATAACAAGATATTTTGAGAACCCTTTTGTGCATTTGTGCTTAAGATTAAAGGAATCACTTCTTAGCAAATATTATCAACAAGAGTTTCATTGGAGCATTTTGTCAAACAGATTAGGGGTATCAACTAAGAAACATCAAGCCCAGAAACGAATTCATATTTTTCGGAGCTTGCTCTACCTCGAGTAATGCTTTAAGTTTAAGATCGTAGAAACCCAAGCAGAAAAGGAAGTGAGGGAGAGAATTTTTTTCAGCTAAACCCTGGCGATTTCCACCAAAGATAATCGACAGGAAAATTCTCGGATAGAAGGAGAAAATTTATCCGGTTCTTAAAGGAGAAAAAAGTGCCCTTCTTCTTGGTGTAAAGATTGAATCACGTTGATGTCGTCCATGGTTTAGTAAATTATAATTCAGTCCCTATTTTTTCTATAGGTTTTTAATTCAATCTCTTGATCAGAGTTGACAAATTCCTTTGTAATTATCCAAATTTCCAATTTAAATGGCACATTTTTTTTCGTTTTGTCTGGTCTGAAGTATTGATGACTTGTACATATATATATATACAACTCAAATGGAAGGGCAGTAGTGATCCACGACAGAATTGAAAGGACAAAAACAAAAACTCTCAAGTTGATCGACCCGTTAACCTGATCAAAACCGACCCTTAATCTGTTTATTTTTCTTAAGAAAAAAATAATATCAAAGCAACAGTTTTTATTTTTTAATAACAAAAGGGAAAAAAACTCCTAAACATACCCCGGGCTTGTCAATTGCTCATTTCAATTAACCCTTGGATTGTTGTTGATTCCACAAGGTCCAGGAAGAATAAAAACATGAACCCGACCGAATGAACGAAAGTTTCTTGGATGGTTTTTCATGGGCGCGTGGGCTAACCTTTTTCATCTTTAGATGAACATGCAAATAAATCAAGGGAGAAACATGAGACAAAAAGCAATGCTATTTATTATCGAGATTGTGTGATTCTTGCACAGCAGAAACAAAGTTTTCTGATAAATACAACGTCGGCAGAGAGTGGTTTCAACTTTCAAAATCTAAAATACAACCCCAAAACATCAACAAGATTCTTTATCAAACAAGTATTTGGCAACATCTAGATGTATTAGAAGTATATTTCCGCATTGATACACTTCTTAGCATAACTAGAAGGGGAATCACATTCTCTTCCTCATCACCTTGTTACTCTGTAACCCTGCATATTGGAACCACCAAGACATCAGTTTCACATTGGGAGGAAAAACGACTGCGAGGCATGCATTAAAAAATAAAAGCATGCACAATTTACTTTCTTCCTCTCTTTTCCCCCTTCAACGGGTTGTGCCTGTTTTGCTGAATAATAACAAAGAAGAGCAAGCACACAAACCTTGACTCGTTTCAACAGATCCTTGGCCTTGGGATCTTTGCTAAAATGATCACGTACAGGCTGCAAATAAATGTAGCAGTATTGAATTAGCTTGCTGACTAGTTAGGATAGAGTAGTTTCTAGTAAAAACATGGCATCAGCTAACTGGTTATATTTCAGATTGTCTCCTCTAGTTTGAGAGAAAATACTACGACTCCCATATGACATGATAGAGAGGAGGAAGTTGACACATTAATCTGACATGAAATTTGTTGTCAAGAACAATATACAAAAGAGTTGTCTTCCATGTGAATCCACTTTTTCCCGTGCAGGTTCCCGCAAAGAGAGCTTACCTGAAGTATCGTATTTAATGCTTTTGTGAGAGCTGGTTTCAGGTCACCTGGATGTAATCCGCCACTTTCATAGTCAGAGACAAGTTCTTCAAAGCTTTTGTAGATCCTTCATTGATAAGATAAGCCCATGATGGAGAATTATTGACATATTCATTGAAATAAAAGAATGAAATGTAAAGAAAGAATGAAGCTCCGAACACTAAAGAAACAGAAGAGCACAGACAATGAATTCAAGAAAACAGAAACAAGCAGTAAAGAAGCAATATGAAGGTAATAGAGCTTACTTCTCTCCGCCATTTTGTGGATTGCGTTCCACCTTGAACTCGTTGAACCATGGGAAAACAATGTGTTTAATGTATTCCATACAGGGATTTCCTTCAACAATTTGTGGGGGGCAGTATGCCTTCTTTATCTTAGTTCTTACCTCTACCTATGAAAAAGATGATACGAAAAAGAATAAAAAAACAAGGCAAAGAAAGTAAGAGTTATTTATGCTCTGCTGCAATATGCGGGGTGTTTATATATTTTCAGGCATGTAAATTCCCCAACAATGCAACCCTTTTAAAATCCTCCATGTAACCAGAACACACCTCTTCATCTTCCATGAAGATGGAAGAAGATGGATCACTTTTAGACATCTTTTCTTGCCCTTGCTGTAAACCAGGTAGCATGTCTGCAATCATGAAAAGCAGAGTCAAAAGGTACTTCATTTAACAAACTAAACAGTATCATCATACAAGTTTTGAATAAAGGAACCAGGAGCATACGATGAGATAAAATGATAGGCTTGTTTTTCCTTTTGATATCATCACAGTATTCTCTTGCAAGGACATTTACTTTCCGTTGATCCATGCCCAATTGACAAATGTCAGCCTGTTGGTGCAAAACCATTATAGATAGCAGGTAAGGAATGGAATGAAAAGTGGCCTAAAAATAGTTTTCATAATAAATCATCCTTGTGGTCACATTTCTAGTGAGTTATTTATATTGTTAGATGCTGCCACAGATTTATACAAGCATGATGCTTAATAGAAAAGCATTCATGAGATAGTATATGATTATTTGTTTTATATGCATAAATGTGGTTTAAAAGTGGTTTTTGGAGAGTTTTGTACATAAAGAACAGAAGAAATCAGTTGAAAAATTAAAGCTATAAGCACAAATACCTGAGGAAAAAAATTTCAGCACACATGCACAGATCTCATAAATCAGTTAAAAAATTGAAATTAAGAATTACAACTACACGTATAAGCACCTTGAGGAAAAATATGTCTGCACATTGCATGCATGGATAGAAAATCTGGGCTGCTGTTAACTCGTCCTGCTCACTACGTCCCATGATTTGAACACACCTAAGAACCAAAATGAATCTTTTATTAGTTGCCTACAGAATCACCTAATATGGATGCATCCAGTTTTCAAGCTCGAAGAAAGTACCTCATTATCCTAGGAAGTTTGTTCCTGCGAGCTATATCCATAACTAGAGGCCAGTACTCATGAGCTCTAGAGTTAATTTCATCTGAAGACCATAGGAATTCAACCTTATCTCCATCAATATCCATCCCAACTGCCTTCCATATCTCGATAAGATATTCCCCCACAGCCTTAATTTTCTTCAAGTCTCCTCCCATTTTGTTATTAAGCTGTGCAAACCAATCGGCAATCCAAATTTTCACTTTGCAACCAGCTTTAGTCAGTTTGTTGACATTTATTGTCTTCATAACTCCCTGTTCAACAACAGAAAAAGTACAAAAAAATAAAGCCAAACTTAACAAAAGCTCTAAACATAATCTATGCCAAGATAAGGTACCGGCGCACAATTAATAGCAAATGCCTCCAAGCTTACAAAGTAAAACTAAAATTTGAAATCAATAATACTTCAGAAGTCATTAATCAACATCTAAATTTGATAACTCTTCCAAAAAGATGTAACCTTAAACCCTCACAATCATCAGTATAGACTAACCGAGTAGACTAAATTTTCATTAGTAACAGCAAAATACACGACGAGCAAAATAAGAACTGGACTGAAACAACAAAAAAAGAATATACCTGAGCAATGTGCATTCTCCCAGAAGGTTCAAAACCATCATAACAAATGGGTAGTGGTTTTTTCTCAAGAAGATTACGTAGTTCATCTTCTTGGATACATTCTTCACCAACACTTCTCACAAGTTGAAACCTTTCCTCTAAACTCAACAGCCTGGAAATAAAAACCCACCATCAAAATCCAAAAAAGATCAGAACTTTACACAGGCCAATTAAAAAATTCATCATTAAAAAAAAATAGAGAGAAGATAATTACTGGGATGTAGTGGGATTTGATGAAGATGAAGGGGTGACAGTGAGGGATTGCATCTCTTCAGATGGAGGGGTTTGGTCATTCTCTTCCATTGTAGCTGCTGACGTGAAGAGATGCAAAGGTCTTGACTTTATGGGGCGGCTTGAGATTGCTGGTTTCAGATTAAAAAACCCTAGACCCACTTCATCTTTAAGTGCCGCTTTGAAAATATGTTTTAGTTGATTTTGAAAGTTATTTTATTTATAAATATATTAAAATGATATTTTTATTTTAAAAAAATAATTTTTAATATCAATGAAATTGAAAATATTTAATATATATATATATATATATATATATTTGAAAGGGAAAGAAAAACACCCTAAATCCAGAGGTACAGGACCATTTATTTAGTTATATTTTCTTTCTTTTTCTTCAAAAAACAAAAATGAAAGAACTGATTCTATGAATCATAACCAAAGCCCAAGTTTATACATCACATCAGCCAGGCCTCAATTCGGCTGGAGATAAGTCCATGCTAGGCCGAAGTTCAAGCTTCACCCTCAGTCCAGCATCATCAACACACAAAAAAATCATTTAAGTGACTGCCATTAACAAATTCATCTTAAGAGATTCATGGAAGAGAAGGAAGTTGACTGTTTTTATTTCTTTTTGAAGGATCTGGCATGCATCCTTTTTCTACAAAACCCATCAATTCTTTTTTTAGAGTTCCAGGTTTCGAATGGAGGAAATGAGCGATCTTTATGGCTCCGGCTAGGAGCAAGGTTATTAAAAATGTTTTTATGACACTACATGAAAAATACGGTGTAAACTTGGATTCTAAAATTGTAATTAATTTTTTTTAACTAATTATCTATTGATAATATCAGCTAATAAATCAAATTACATTAAATCTAATAAAAAAAATAGTCAACAATATTATAATCTAAAATTTCTCCATGTAGTCCGAGTATTCATTTTTCACAAATTTATCTACGTTTTAGTCGTGATTTCAAACACATTGTATAGATAAATTATTGAGTTTATCATATATATTAGGGAATATTGAGATATCTAGTTTCTCTCCCAACTAAAATAACCTGTCACATTGTTCATCTTCAGCGGACTCCTCCTTTGATGCTGCTGCAACTCCTGATTTCCCAAACAAGAACAAGGTAGGATCGACCAACATGTTATCGAATCAGTCCTTTGTTCATGAACAGCACAATGGGACAAAATTCACTGGTTTAGTCTCGTCAGCAGTGAACAAAATTGAGAATTCCAGGGGCAATGCAGCTGTTGATTATCTTTGTGTTTGTGTGCTTTTGCTTGTGTTTCCAAGGCTACACCAGAACAAAATTATTTCAAACCTGCATAAATGAATCCTTAATGTGCTCACATGCACAGTTGTTTTTTCTTATTAACAATCAACGAGGAGCTTGATATATTATGAACATAGAGGACAAAAACCTGCAGGCTCGGACAAGCAACGAAATCATAGTGGACAACTGGACATAGTTTGTCCAAAATGGCTGGTACATGGCAATGGCGAGACATGGCTTTGAATCTCCATTAGTGAGCCCTGCAGCATCACGAATCTTCCCCTCGCTAAATCTGGTGCTATAGCCCAGCCTCAGAAATGGCATGACTTGTCTAGTGGCTGTGGAATGAAATGTGATAAACAGTCCCCAAGTCAATGAATATAGCAGTAAGAAACTACGACACTAGGATGGTTTTTTTTAAAAAAAAAAACCTTTTCATTTCATCTTTCAAAGCAAATGGTTTCCTGCTTATTGTTAACAAAGCAAGCTTCTAAAGATCAGTTATTTTTATCCAAAATCTGTGGGGAAAAGAAAGGATGCTGGTAGTGGAAGAGCTTATCATATTAATGATTAGCTAGAAATGAATCTTTGAATATCCTTCAATAAGGATCAAAACCACTATATTACAGTTTCTGTCATATAAGAAGGCAGAAAAGGTTACAACGATTCCACCATCTATATATCGCTCTCTGCTGTACAGAAAGCATACCCCATCTAAGAGAAAAATAACATAAAAAAATCTCAAGATTGGCTAAAAGGACTCCCAGATTCTGAGCAGAAACATGTTGGGGGAGGTAGTTGTCGAAGAATGGGAACGGAAAAAACAAAACTAAAGCCCAGGTCCTCCTTGATTGCTAACAGGATATGAGAAAGCCTAGGAACTTTCCAGCTTCACGCATGAGGTATTTGTATTGAGCTGCCACAAGCTTTCTGGGCAATAATTTGCTCAAAACCAATGCCATCCGGATCAATGGATCCCTAGTTATTATCTGTACCAAGAATCAAACCACCAAATTATAAATTATGCGGTTTTGAGAACAAATATCTTACAATATCAGGAAAAAAGACCAATTTCAAGCACAAGTTCTCAATATCTTCTGAACAATATCCAAAGTTTAAGCAACTTACCCTTGTCAAGGTCAACATGTACAAAAAAACTTGCTGCGACTATGAGGTAGCATAGAATAAGCATGAAACCCTTAAAATAGTTTGAAGTCCCGTCCTGGATATAAGCAAAAAATAATGAAGACTCAAAATATGCATCTAGAAACAATTACACAAAGAAAAGGGAAAAAATCAATCCAATTAGCATATGAAGTTGCTAACACAAAAGGATGGTTTGGTGTATCAAGGAAAATTTGCCTCAGAGAAACAGGTGGTTTGATGTAAATAGCGCCGGCAATTTGGCACTCCAGATATGAAGTTGTTAACACAAAAGGATGGTTTGGTGTATCTAGGAAAAATTGCTCCAGAGAAATAGTTGGTTTAATTTGTCACTCCGGATATTGGAAAACCTAAGAAAATGTGACATAGAAGTATCCAAGTCAGCTAAAAAGACTAGTCATGAACCTGCAACATAAATGCCACCACTAGCACAGAGATGAAGAGTGTAGCAGTTTCAAAGAGTTGAAAATTCAAGTCCATTGGCTGTCCCATACACCATCCGACAACAACGCAGAAGGGAATCTACAAGTATCAACAAAACAAAAGTCATTAGCCTGCTCAACTTATAAATATTACCTCTAGCCATCTGACCAATGAACATGACCAGAAAGAACATTTGCAGGAGAAAAATATCAAGGTTGGTCATGATTAGATAATGGATACCCCGTACAATTTTAATAACCTACCACAAACATTGAGATCTGTGTAGACGATCCAATTGCAACTCCAATTGTGATATCCTGAACAAAACTCAAGTCAATAATGCACATAAAGGTGATTGGGTTAAGTGTAGGAGTACAGCATTTTAAAAACAGAAGACGGTATTGTCTTCAAAAGTATATTTTGTACAAGAAATGTAACACTAGCAGCATGAGAATCATCATAGAACTAACAAGCTTATCCTTCATGGCGAACATGATTGCACTTGCATGCTCAGCAGCATTTCCAACAATTGGAAGGAGAATGACACTGATAAAAGCCACAGGCATGTTCAATGAGTCAGATGCTCCCTGAAAAGAAAGCACCAATGCTGTTAATCAAGTGCCAATAATCAATAGATACAGCATTATTTTGCTACCCTGGATCCACTACTCTTAAGAAAAATAAACTTCAATTTGGAGCAGTTGCTTGAATGAAGAATATATATGTTTTCTAAGATTCCCGCAATACTAGAAAAGAAAACAGCATTTTGGTTTGATCATGTGCAAGGAAAGCTTAAGAAAAAGCAACACAGGATTCACATAAAGGCCAGCTAGAAAACAATAGAAAGAGGTTAAAAGTACAGATAAAAAACAATATAACACGATACTCCTTCAGATAGAGCAGATTGGCATAAAAAACAATTCATGTAGCCAACCTCAGTAAGTTGAGTGCATTGTAACTATTGCATCTGGTAGTCTTGAGGTAATAGAAAACACACACATGTACATGTATATAGTAAGACCAACATATAGGCCTTTTAACTTGAATTTTTACAGGCATCCTCTATCAGAGTAGATTTAACTTGTTTTGGAAAGTTATGGGGTTTGAAAGGTATAGCCGTCACAGAAACACAAGTAAAAAGGTAAAAAATTGATTGAAATGAATGTTACCTGTATGGCATCAACAAGGTACCCTGACAGTATAGAAATCCAGAGAGTCAAAATTGCAAGCCAGCCAATTGTTTCCCATTGAGTTATTTCAGGTACCTCTTCATCATCAGAATCTTCTGGATCATTTACTCCGCCCTGCAACTATAAAGCATACCAATGAATTCAATTAATAGAACTGTGTCTGAAAGGTATGGAATTTCATTCTTTATACCATTACGTTCTTTGTTCATCATACATCAACCGACATTTTATGGGGAAAAAGACCTTAACCATTAAAGAGCAAAACATCCTTAAAGGAAAACTACTTAAGTAGCATGAGCTGACAGTTATGCATATATCAAAACCCACAAAGACACTACTCAATAGCATGAGCGTAAAATTTCAACTTTGTCCATAAACAAAAAATGATTAGTTATGGACTGCTAAAGCAGTTGTATGCGTGTGTGTGCATGTGCACTTTTTTTATGTACCGATGAAATCTAAGGAAATTGCTTCATTGGAATATGAAAGTGAATAAATGATATAAGCGCATTAACATGCAAAGAAATGATAGCAATCTATGCATACTTGTTCATACTTTTAACAAGAAACATAAAAAATTTAGAAAGCTAAACCATTAAGAAACTTGTAAAGCAAGTTGTGTGAAATAATGAAAAAGCCAACCTCATCAACAGGGCTGTAGAGATTAGGCTGACTTTTAAGTTGAAAGAAAAGGTAGCTTCCATAAGCTATAAGCATTATGCAGCTGCTAAATCTTGAAAGTGCCATCTCTGACCTGCCAAAATGAACCTCTGTGTGTGTGAAGTGAAGTACAGCAGGAAACATAATCCCCATCACAGCCATCAATAACAATCCAGAATTCACCAGAGCAGCTGCCTGTTTCAACAGTAATCCCACTGTGACCCACCAGGTGGTATGAACATTAAAAATAAATAAAAAGTCCACACTTTGCCAAACATCCGAAACAATAATTCTATAAGATCATGGCAGTCTACCTTGTTGAAAACCTGAACCTTCTGGTGATTGGCAATCCCACCAGAGAAGAAAGCACATCCAAGAACCAAGAGCATATTCGACAAAATGGAACCCAACAAAGATTGTTGGACAACCCTTATCATCCCACTTTTCAATGCATAGATTGATATTATCATCTCCGTTGCATTCCCAAATGTGGCATTTAAAAGCCCACCAACTGCGTATCCCATAAAGGAAATAGCAATAAAAGGTCAAATGAAATAACAATAAAAGGTCAAATGAAACAGTTTTAGAAACATTATTTAGAATATTCAACTCTCACTGAAAACCAAACAATACATCCAGTATTAGATTTACCTGTTGGTCCCGTGTAGAAAGCAAGCTGCCTGCAACACAAGGATTGGTGAAATGATGTCATGTGCTGGCATTAAACCAGGCAATAAAAGAACCAGAAAAAAAAATTCAACACTACAGTTGATCTCACACGGGATACTTACTCGGTTACATAACCCAAACGTTCAGCCAAAGGCGTGATACCCAGCATGCTGAGCAAGAAGACCAAACCCTATAAATCAGAATACATTAACCACCATACACATTTGCAAAATGTCAGGCAAAATTCAATTTAAAACATGGTAGTACAAATTGTTTAAGCATTTCACAATTCTTCAGTAATCAAGGATAAAACACTAGACTGCTTTAGAACTAAGCACGATAACACTCACATGCTTTCCGGTAAGATAGTGAAGCAGTATTGCTAAGGGACCAAAAGGCAGTAGCATATTAATCTTGGCTTTAATTAGAACAATGTATATGCTTCTAAGAGGACCCATTTGTATTCTCTTTAAAATCCATGACTTGGACATATCAACATGTGAAGCGATATTTATCTCAGAATCAAAAGGGTGCACTTTCTTTCTTGTTGCTGATGCACTAAAAGGGATCTCCTCATCAGATTCAAGGTCTACTTTCTCCTCCATGGGCATCATCTGCAGTAAACAAACAACTAATGATCAAAAGCTTACAAGATCAAACTCAAGCCCATAAAAACCTATTAAGGAATGAAATATAACAAAAAGGGATCGGTTTCTAACTTTCTCTATTTGCATGGAAAAATCCAAAAAGATACTTGCTCATTCACAGCAATATATATGAGAAAAAATCCCAAGTTTCAATCTTTTTGTTTGAAGTTGCGACTTTTCAAACTTTGTTCTAGCAAAGCCTCCAGCTTTAAAAAAAGTCAAATCAAAAAATGAGAAACTAGATCGTCAAGTCTACAAGCAGTCCAACCACACACGAAATGAAAGACTACTTGTGATCAAACAAAGAGAGGGCGAGAGGAAGGAAGTTAATTACCATTGAGTGATGGATATTATTATTTTTATGAAATCTAACAAGAGGGCCTGTAGATCTCCACTTGTTGCAATGGCAAGGTAGACAGAACAAGGGCAAGACTATTTGGTGGGACCCGGATACTTACATGGGGTAAGTTTAGTTAGTTTTATGTTGTTTGTTCTTCTTCAGCTGCTGCTGCTGCTGCTGCTTTGCTGCTGGTGCTGTTGGATGATCAAAACAAATCTGTCTTTGAATCTCTTTCTTGCTTCTTGTTTGGCTGAATCTTGATGAGTGCTATTATGACTTGTGGTGCCTGTAACTTGAAGGTGATTTGATGATTGGGTTCTTAGTGGCCGGCATGAGGAAGTTTCCTGGAAGTAGCGCCTGTCGCTTCTTCTTGTTTTAAATATTTTATTGTGATAATCAGGAATTGGTCCCCATTTTCATACCCTTTTCGTCAATTGGGTTCATAAGCCATCAATTCGGTCCTTCCGTCAACCACCATGCCAAGTGTTTTCTACAGATTGGGGTCTCAGTTGCTAAAAGTATAAGCTCAGTATCTAATTAATAAAGTATTTATAGATCAGGGACTGATACGAGATTGCGTAAACTTGTTTCGCTGCTTTGAATTTTTAGATCTCATTAGTCATTACGTTGTTTTTCAAGCATCTCTTATTTAAAAATATTTGAAATAAATTCTTGTTTTGTTTTTCGAAGTTTATATTTAACAGCATCATATTAAAATAATAAAATAAAGCGACATAAGAATAGTAACACGCATGGGTAATGTGGATTGGACGGACCAGATATTCACCCGGCACTTGTCTGGATTTTTTTGAGATTTATGTCCGAAAAGCTATTCGGGTACACAACAATAATTAAAAAATCGATTTGGTCCCTTGAAAATTAATCTAGATGTTGCAAGTGAGAGAATTTGAAGACAAAAAAAAAAACACCGTAATTACAAAATAAAAACCTCATTGACAGGACAGAGGAGCGAGGGTAATAAATAATCAGCGATTGCCGAGGTCAGAGGTTCGAAATTGTCGACAGAACAGTTGGGACCAGCTGAAACTTGTGCTTGATTTATAGTTTTCAGACCCGCCCGGCCGGCAGGTTGGCCTTGGACCCTGACCAGATCTGAGGAAATTCAACCTGAGAATGTGGTTGATCTGGAGAGAGCCCGGCGACCCGGAGGGCTGACCGGGAACCCAGTGACCCGGCGCCACGCAACAGGGACTCTTTGTTTTAAATAAGAAAAAATGGTCTCAAGCAGTGAAACCCTAGTAGGGTGCTGATCTGCTTGCCTCGGTCACCATTTGTCTTCAAACTCTGATCTTCTTCTGTATTTGCTTGGGGGAAGATGGTAGCATCGTACACTGGATAGGATATAATTTGTAGTTATGACTCCGGAGAGCTGCTAAAAGCGTTTCCACTCTCTCAACACGAATCCAAAGGGGTGTTTGGCCCAATCAATCTATCATAAATATTTTTTATTTTTTATAATAAAATTTTTAAAAATAGTATTTTTATATTATTTCATAAAAAAAATATTTTAAAAACAATTTTATCCTAATTTCATTTTATTTTTATTTTTTTGTGATTTTGATCATTTAAGCACTCTTTCGTGCATGCAATTCTTGCGCTAAAATCTACATGCATATGATGATCAAGGGTGTTTGTTAGTATATTGGCTACTGTGTTTTTATAGATAGATTCAATGATTGTTTTCAAAATATTTATGGCTAAAAATATATTAAAATAATATTTATATTTATATATATTTTTTAAAAATATATTTTAATATCAACATATTAAAATAATATAAAATAAATAAACTAAAATATTCATGAAACGCTAATTAACACACAATTCCAACCAACAACTTATACTTACTCAAGCGATCCCAAAGTTGTGATCATTTCGATGCTTTTCTATGTGCAAGTTTCTTGAGACAATCGGTGTTTTTAATTTTGCATTCAAAAAAACAATTTTTTTTATTATTGGTATTAAAAATAAATTTTAAAAAAGATATATTTTAAAATGAAAAACAACTTCCACTGTATTCTTAAACTTCACCAAGTAAAAACCCATGTGAAATCCAAATGGCATGCAAAAAAACCCCAACAAACAGCTAGATCATGAGCTTGTTTATTTTTGTAT
The DNA here is from genome assembly GCA_032356905.1 of Salix exigua. Classification (NCBI taxonomy): domain Eukaryota; kingdom Viridiplantae; phylum Streptophyta; class Magnoliopsida; order Malpighiales; family Salicaceae; genus Salix; species Salix exigua. The sequence goes on from CM063597.1 coordinate 16,261,642, forward strand.
TTTAAAATTGATAATTTTAGATATTTTAATGTATTGATATTAAAAATAATAATTTATTGATATATTTTTAAATAAAAAATATTTATAAAACAATCCATAGCAAAGAAGAATTCACAACACTTGTCGGTGACTGTGGTGACTGTGACCAGCAGCAAACCCTACTGATCAACATCTCATCATAGCACTTTCAAACCCTAAGTGTTTAGGAGACCAAAACACAGCAAAACTGTCCAGTCATCTCCAAAGAAAGAGATGGATCGAACCATTTGGGGAGAACGAAAATGTGTCTTCTTGACCTTTTACAGAAAGCTAGATCATGAATCAATTAGATTGGATTAGTTACTGATTACAAAACACCTCCCTGCAACTTCATTATGGGAAATAATGAATTTTGAATGCTGGTTTCCAAAATAATGACACCAATCTAACAAAATTACCCATAATTAAATGCATCATGGAACGAGTGGTCATATAAACTTTCATGCCTGAACAAGATTTTGGAGAGTTGTATTAGCAGAGAGGGGAAGGAAGGGTAAAATCACAAGATTGATACTCACAAGGGCAATCGGAGAGGACAAAACACACGGCACCCTCGTATGGCCATAGCCATCATCATGTTCTGCTTTACTTCTTCATTATTAGCTCAAAGCTTATTCCACATTCAGATCATACCCCTGTAGTTTCATTCGGACAAATTGCGCGATACACGTATGATTCTGGGTTTCCATGCTGGGATTCATAACCAGCCATACCAACACAAGGAAAAGGATATTTGCATTGGGTATGGTATCTATAAGGATAATGGTGTTAAATATAGAGGGAGGGATTCATGCACTAACACTGCAAAAGCAGAAACAAAAACCTAATGTCATGTACTCATAATGAATCTATACCATAAAACATCCACCTAAAACTGTAAATCAGAAATGGGAAAAAACTCAGCACTGACAAAAATCCGAACCTTTTTCCCATAACCAAATCTCCAAACTCTCTAATCTTTTCCAAGTACCTATCAAGACTCGAGAGCAACCAATCACTCAAAAAATATTGAATCGATAATGTGATTTGATTAATAAAACTCATGAACGTGAACCCCATATTCTCATTTCCCTCTACACTTCAAAATCCAACTCATCCTATCAAAACTTGCGGAAAACCGTAATCAAATAATACCAGCGGCAACATTAACAATTAAAAAAAAAAGGTATCTTTGTCATCATCATGGTATCATCATAGCCATCTTAATCTAATTTAATCAAAACTAAAGGTGCTGTGACATTTTCTCATTTCCACCTAAAGTAAGAAATCCGAACCCACCACATCAAAACTTGCAAAAAATAACCCGAAAAAAGAAAAGAAGAAAGAAATTCACATTAATATCATAAACAACAACAACAACGATAACCCACAACAACTCAATTCAAAAAACTACAACAACGACCCCCTAAGCAATTGGCCTGGGGGGAGGCGGCAACATCAAACTGTGAGCACCGTTACCACCACCTCCCTCTCCAGCTCTTCTCACAATAAATGGATGCTGCAACAACTTATTGGCAGTCAACCTCCTCCCCGGCTCCCTCTGCAAGCACCAAGCAATAAAATCCCTAAACTCCCTGGACGCAGTAGCCGGTGCTTCCGGTGGCTGTGACATGCAAATCGCACACATTAAGCTTGCCCAATCACCTTGTCTCCCTACCCCAAATGGAAACCTCCCTAAATAGAACTCCAAAATGCTAACTCCTAAGCTCCATATATCCCCTGCATACCCATCATACATTCCTTTATTCAAATCAGTATTTATCCTTTCTGGGCTCATGTAGGCAATTGTGCCCACTGAACTATTGCAAGGATCCATTGTCTGTGCCAATATTCTACTAACCCCAAAATCAGCTATCTTGACATTGTTTTTAGAGTTAATTAAGAGATTGCTGGGCTTAATATCTCTGTGCACGATTTTCCTTTTATGCAAGTATGCGATGCCGTTTAATATCTGCCGTGCCACGTCAGATAGATACCCCTCACGGTTTATGTGGACCCCTTCTAACGAGCCGCCGTCCATGAACTCTAGAAGGACCTGGATCTCACCGTTGTGATCGAACATGTCGTGGCATCTAACGACGTTAGGGTGGTTAACATCACGAAGGATCTCGATCTCACGGCAGATCGACTTGCGTACCGAGTCTTCGTGGTTGCCGTAGATAACTTTCAGAGCGTAGAGGCGGTTCGTTGGCCGGTGGACGACTTTGTAGACGGTGCCTCCGCTGCCGCTCCCGATTCGGCTGATTCGATCGAGTTCAGAGAAACTGAGTTGATCACGAGCTGAGGAGTTGGAGCCGCCGGAGTTGGGTGGGAGAGGGAGGGGAACGGCTAGCTGAGGGTCACGTTGAGGGAGAGGTAGGGTTAGGTCAGGGCGGCGACGCGGTCTGCTGTTGGTGGTGTGACGACTGGTGGAGGAAAGGGGTTGTGGCGGTGGTGGCTGAATTGGTTTCATGACTCGGCGAGCTGAGTCGACACAACAAGTCGGAGAATTTTGATGGAGAGGAGAAATGGGAAGGGAAAGGGGAATCCTTTGGTCCGGGAGAGAGGGGGGGGGGATTTGTAAGGAGGGAAGGGATCGGGATTTTAAAGGGAGGGACCGTGTCACGCGCTTTGAAGGGGAGTGGGAGGCAAGGACCAATGAGAGCTAAGAGCGGTCCAGCGAGGAAGGATCGGAGTAAGGGCGGGAGTACCGTAAATGCGGGTGAGGGATACGTTTCTCATTGGCTGCGGGTGTTGCTCATGGGCATAATTATCAAGCCTAAACTTGTAATTTAAAAAAAAGGGTATTTTCTTAAAATTATTTTTGACATTTAAAATTAAAACAGATAGATTAATTAATTATATATTACAAAACAATGGATTGGGATGCAGACGATGGGACGTGAGTTCTTGTCAAACAAGATTATTGAACAGGTTTTAACCCTTTTGTCGCTCTTTATTGGATAACCAATAAAAAATTATATAATTTTTTCCCGTCGTCGTTGAAACTTAACTGCCATGAGAGTACTCCGCCAGGGTACAAGTGTTGAACGAGTAGAGCTTCCTCGTGGTCAAAACATGGCGCGTGTACTTTTATTTGGAGGAGATTTCATAGAAATTATCAGTTCAGAAAGGAATTGAATTGGCTTTCATATTCAAGCCTGCCAGTACCACCAGAAAAAACTCAGCTCTAAAAATGGGTTGAAAAATGAAACCAGTGTCCTTCTTCTTCTTCTTCTTCGAGGCATGGGAATCATAGTCATAGAAATGAACTGGCTTGGCTCGATTCAGAACTCGGTTAGCGTGGATCGTGAGCAGGAAAACGAGTTGACACGGTTTGACATGTTCCAAGACATAATACGATTTAACAATCTCGGTTAGAAACCTGGTGAACATGATAATTTATTTATTTAATCTCAATCAGGATTTACAATCCAGGACCGGGTCAGAGTATACAAAGGATATAAAACAGAAAGAAAGACCGACCGAAGAAGACCATCAGTTATATATTTACTGAATTATTATTATTAATTTTTATCGTGTTTTAGGTTAGCGAAGATTAATGATCCTGACCATGTCAACTCAGACGAGCAGTCAATTTCTCTAAATTTTGTCAAATGCATGGTCTCTCTCTCCCTCGCTATGTAAAATTACGTTTCTACGACTTCTTGCACCTGTTTTTGGTTTTGCATGAGATGGCTCTTAAGCATTCAATACCAAGTCTATCCTTCTGATCTAGCCACAAAAAAACTACTTTCTAGTTTAAGATTTGAATTTAGATTATGCTGGTGAACTCGATTCTGTTTAGCAGGTTCAGTTTTATCGATATGTTTTGGATCCAATAATTAACAACTTTTTCATTGAGACATGTTATAGCCCCACAAAAGCCGAAGACACAAACCCTATCGATCACCTTTGAATCCGGGGCCCGTGTAAGACACGACAGAAGTACCCGGGCAATAGCATGATTCCATGTCGACCATGTAAAACGGGGAATCCTTGAACAAGCTCCGGTCAATCTTGGTCCATCCCATGCCCGTGCATGACTGGCATTGACAAGGGTGGCCAACAGATACTGATCAGCCAACCAGGAACAGGTTGTGAATAGTCTTACATGGCTCATCAGATTGCAGCAACCTATATATAGCTTAAATACAGAGAGTCAGAATTCTATTCAAGAACAACGGCAGTGCCTTTTATCATACCAGCGGTCAGTACTACTAGCCTACAGCGAGGCTGCACTGGCCGGAAGCCACGAATTTCTCTGCATTGATTGTGCCCAGACACCACTACCAACAGATGGGAAACACATCCTGATGCATGTCTTAGCCATGTCGCCCAAAAGTTGACATTGATTCGTTGACAAAATTAAATGCCAAACAATGCTTTCACTAGGTAGGGTGCAAGTGGCAGCATTGACTCGGACAATTCACAAATGAACTGGGTTGAGAAGGATAGCTAAGGGAATCGATTCTTGACTGAACATCATTTGCAACCTCAACCAGTCAGTGAAATTTGCAAGTTCTTGATGACAACGAAATCCAAGTTTATGTAAGAACCTGTGCACCTTAACAAGTCCACCGTGCAAGCAAAATCACCATTTCATTCACTCAGTTTTACATATTATCACAGTCTGATCACTATTATCTTTTTAAGTATGTAATGCAATGCAAGTACAGAATTATGCGCATTAGGTTAAGTGGATACTGGCGGGCCACATGAATATCTCCATTCTCCACAAGCTTCGCATCTTTCCAGTTCTACACTGTCATCTAAGGTACAAAACTCACAAGACCAGACCTTGAACTTGGCAGCATCTTTATGTCTTTGGGTCCCACAGGCTTCACATGTCAGTTCCATTGGCTGCAACAATATCAACTCTTCACAGTTCAGAAAGCAATCACAGCTTCACACGCACACAGAGGTCATCTATTGAAAGTTTCGAGTTTCTTAAAACACCGCGTGACATAATGCAATACAATTAAAGGACAGGTTCGTGAAGAAAAGCAGTTGAAAAAAAATGCATCAGTTTGAACTTCAACCGAAAAGAAAAGTCAATGATGATTTATGAAAAACTAAACCTGATTCAATAGAGCACAGGTATTACACTGCCATGTTGGATGATCACCTATTGATTCCTGACCACTCATGGATGTCACGGGTGAAGTTTGGGCAGATATACCTTGGAACTCGCGGAAATACTTGAGCCATGTCCAACAATTTCTTCAATAGAAGTGACACTGTCTGAGGACTTGGACTCGTGCCACAAGTCATCGTGTAATCTCCTTTCAGCAGCCATGGCAGAAGCTTGAGTTGGGCTAAGTGCAGCCTTAATATTGCTGTCACCACCTGCACGTTTAGGACCTGATGGCAAGAGAGCATCACGTCATGCCCTGTTCTCTGTGGCAGCCAAAGCAGATGGGCGCAATGATGACAGTGGTGGTTGACGGGAGAACCCACCCAAGCATCTCCCAGGAAGATCAAATCCTTGCCCGGTTCCAGTTATTCCTTTAGCCATCAGCTCCCCACATTCCTACAGAAACACAGAGATTGTATTACATCACAGCAAAAATGTCTCTGCTAATACACAGTTAGCAGCAGAGAGGGTGAACAAAGCAGCCGGCTGTTAGATTAAGGATCCTACTTTAACAAAAGTGTGAGAAGAAAGCATGTGATCATCATATGGCAGAGACTTATAATAATTAGTAACACGATTTGGAATGCAAGTAGATGGGCATAAACTAACTCCAAGTGATGGTAGCAGAAATGAAAGCTCTTTAGTCATTTACAAAACTGCAACATGTCTTGGCACCAAAGTGAAATTTGCATAATTGCAATGCTCAAGTAATAATCAAGAAAACAATTACAATTAGCACATGCACCGAGCTTGATACACAACAACAGCTGGAATTGCTAAGTACAGTGTAATCATCACACTAACAAGGAGGAATAACCAAAACTGGGAAAACAAATCAGTTCTACAGTTCACAGTGCAAAAAGTCAGACCTTTGTTTTAAGTTTCTCAAATCGCCATTTCTTTCCCTCGTGTTAGTAATGGGTGTTTCTAAAATAACAGGTCAGTGTTTATAACAAACTCCCTCCCTTTTTTGCAACTTCGGTCCTAAAAGTTCTTTATACCTGAGGAAATCATTGTCTTGCATATGGATTACAGCCACGTTTAAAGAGGCAAGTTTTTAGATACTTTGCATAATTCAACTTTCTTGGAAGGCTGATTACTAACACAGATATGTTCATTGTTCTATTTACATCACACTATCAACAGATTGGATATCCAACTACAGCTGAGTGTTTTTCTTTATGTTTTAGATACTGTCACAAATATTTTGCACATGGGCGCCCCACGAATGATTCAATCTAGATAGTCATCTCATTAAAAATAGGTGGAATTATTCGGGATGGACTGTGTCAGTCAGTAATGCGTAAATTTATAGTCATAGCACGCTCTAAGCCTCTAACTCAGGATTGAAAAACATCAATAGCATTTTCACCAGACCAATGATGCAATTGAAACTACATTTTGACGTAGAACAAAATATGGAATTACTAGGGACTTTGCAATCATTGCATTACTAAACAACAACCAGCAATTAGCGAAACACGTCAATATAATGTTGAGTGAGAATTCAATACCAAGACAAGAAAATTATTTTTCCAATTGAATTTCATCGAGAAGGTTGTAAAATCCAGAAGTATGAGGGCCATACTTATTGTGGCAAAGCTCATGCGACATGGTGTCAAGAATCTGCTCGTAAGGAAAGAAATGCCACTCGTTATTTGGCCTCCTCGATCTCAACTTAGCCTGTGCACCTCCTCCTATATTCAACCCCGCATGAGCTCGGTTTACAAGACTGCATTTTAAACACCGAAACAAAGAAGAAAACCCAGATAAAAACATCAAGTATTTAGACCAGAAAATAAAAGGATTGATTTTTTACTGAACTCGCCGGAAACAGGCAGGACTTTGACTTTCCATTTGCGTTTTTTCATGATGGGTTGTTCTTGTTTTGCTACTTTTTCGAGTGCTTTCCTTGCATTTTCTTCTCCAGCCTTTTTCATGGGTTTGATTTCCCATGCTCTGTTGAGGTCATTAAGATCCATGTCTCTGTGTGATTGTGCTTTCAAGTCTGGTTCAATAGAAAAAGGCAAGTGGTTTTGGTGCTAATAGTGATGCGGAAGAGCCAGCGAGAGTTGGGTTTCTGTAAGGGTTAAGTCTTGAGCTTCAAGTCAGCAACTTTCTGTCAATTATAAGCCACTGCCATGGGGAATGAAAAGCAGTGGAAGGAGACATCTTGATTATAAGTGAAATACCTAAAACAGTCGTGTCTGTTACTCCGTATAAAAAGTACTAGATAATTGCCTCGGATAGTTTTTTTATAATTTAATACAATTAAATCTACAACGATCAATTTATATGATATAAACAAATAAAAATTATAGATTAAGAGATAATATGTTTAAGATTTTGATTTGAGTTTGTAACGTATGTATAAATTATATATTTTCAAATATAAGATTAAAAATATCTTCGAAATTTTAACAAAAGATAAAAAAAATTTACCATGGCTATTATTGGCAAACAAAATTTTATCAAATTATTGGGAGGGAAAAAAATAACAAAAGAGTAAGAATTAAAAATAATTAAATCATCATCATCATCATCATCATCATCATCATCATCATCATCATTATTATTATTATTATTATTATTAAAGTAGGGATAAAAAAACAAATACACTTATATATACATTAATATAGTAGGGATAAAAAACAAATAAAATTATAAGTGTTGGATTGAATATATCAAGGGCATAAATTAATCAATTGAAAGTCAAAGGGCTGAAATGCAACGTGCATTTATTGTCAATTGCAATCAGAGGACACAATTGAAACAATCTGAACTTTGGCACCAAATTGATTGCGTTATCAAAAACAACCTCGAAATTAAAAGTAGGAGGACCAAAGTGCAACTTTGCAACCCTGGAGAGAGAGAAACGTCGCGCCTTCTTTCCCGGACTTAGAGGCGTCCACGGATTTTTAGTACGTAACACGCGTCACCGCGGAGGAAGACCACGCGGCGGCGCCTAGTTCGTCATATCCGTAGACTTTTCTTGGACACCGTGGGCGCGCACGCATCGCCGTGAAGAGGGCGTGAGGCAAAACAACGTAGGGCGCGTGCGGAGGACGCTCTGTCTAACCAGAATATTTAATTTTAAAAAGAAAGACAATTACCGTTCTGTCCCTTGACCGAAAGCAGTTGTTTTGTCTTATCAGGGGCTAAACTCGTCTTTAGCCATTTCAGAAAATAATAAAATATTCAAAATATGCGGTGGATCGGATCGACCAGGTCCAACCGCGTGCAATGACGTTGATGCCCTCAACGATTAGACATTATTTTGTCCTATTACCAGGGACTCAGGCGTCAATACACTCGTTCATAAATAGAAAATAAAAAAGAAAATCCAATAGGAAAATCCGGTTTTATCCTCGCCTCCGCGCCCCTCACGTCGCGGCCAGAGGACAAAACCAGGCGTACTGAGCGAATCCACGATGATTCGTGAGAGGCGCTACTGATGCACACCACGCAGATTTATTGTTTGTGTAATTTAAAAAATATTTTGTTAAAAATTTAATTTTTTTTATTAATTTAAAATTATTTTTAATATTAGATACTAATATTAAAATAATTTCAAAAAAATAAAAATAAAATATTATTTTAATATAAATAACCACAACTGCATTCTCCAACATTTCAAGTGATTTGTTAGTAAAGCAACAAGAACGAAAATTTTGATTGCCGGTGGAGAGGACATTAGCAATTTAAATACCCTGTATCAAGCATATAAAGTTTATTTTATTTTTATTTTGCAAAATACAACCTTCTTCACTTTTATAATCTTGAGAAAATAAATGAAAAACATTGATTTTATCTCTATAATTAAAAATAAATAAAGAATCAGCTTGATGCCTCTATAATTTAAGTTAGGGTTTAGAAACCGTCTGGTATTGCGGTTGAAACGGGGCAAGTTAACAGGTATTTAATAACACTAAAAATCAGTTTAATTTGTTGTAGGACCCGCCATAAAATTAATCAAACCTGCTTATTTGAAGAAGAAAACTTGTGTTTTTGTTGCTTCTCAAGTCATTAAGCGTGGGCAAAATAACCATAGATAGACCTATTCCAACAACAAAATTGTTGCTAGTATTTAATTCCCAAATAAACCCTCAAAGTGATCGTTAATTTAAGTTAGGGTTTAGAAACCATTTGGTAATGCGGTTAAAACTCTGTTTCAACCAAAAGCAGGTTAACAGGTGTTTGATAACACTAAAAAACAGTTTAATTTGTTGTGATACCCGCCATAAAACTGAGAAAAAAAATACTAGCAAACACAGCTCTGACCATCTCTCTCTTTCAGGGGTCTCGCTAATGGAAAGAGGGTGGTTTTATTTTGGAGATGGAGAAGTTGAGAGAGGGAAGGGGAGGGAAGTGAGAAATCTAATATCTCTGCCATGATGGCTTTGGGTTCATAATCTCTCACATTCATCAAACTATAAACAAAACATAAATTTTGGCAAACAAAATGATATAAAAACACTAAATTTTTTAATATAAAACTAAAACTAAAATAAAAAATAAAAAATAATTTTAAAACAGGGAGGACCCAGGAGAATTACAGGGGCAAGTGGGTGAACAAAAGTAGGTGAGGAGGAACATCCAGACCACATGCCTCGGGCTCGAGTAATTATGAATTAAGATGATGGGGGAATTATTCTTGTTTAATGTTAAATCATATTAATTTCCAGGTCCAACAATGCAGAAAGATAATAATGTGAAGTTGGTCCACAGAGTTCACCACCTGTAAAATAGTCTTAGATCTCTGGAGACAAGTGTCGGGCCGAGGGTCACCGAGCTTGCATTTAAAAGGAGGTACCTCGGAAAAATAAGAAAATAAACTACCTGGCCTGCTGCTGTTCAACAACTGTTTATTTCCCTGCTGTAGTTGTAGCCTCTTTTGTGGGTTATTAAAGCCTCACCGATCGATGGCACACAATATATATATATATCAACACAAGTCACCACCACCACCACCACCAATATGGCTTCCCCCGCCACCAGAACAATCTCCACTCTTCCATTCATCGCCACCTCCCCCTCCTCTTCACAACCATCAACAAGATGCTCTCGTCTTCCCTTCCGCCGCAGCACCACCTCCACACCAGTCTCCCTAAAGCGCTTCCGTTCCTATTCTTCCACTCCTGCACACCCTTCTTTATCCATCAAGAATGCAACAAAAACAATAGAATCTGCCGAAACATCATCAGTGCTGTCCGGTGTTGGAGGGACAAACACGAGCACTCGAGGAACAAAACCGACGATCCTGGTCTCCGAGAAACTGGGAGAAGCTGGTCTTGAACTCCTACGTGACTTTGGTGACGTTGACTGTTCTTATGATCTCTCACAAGAAGATCTCTGTAAGAAAATCGCATCATGTGATGCACTGATTGTTAGAAGTGGGACCAAGGTTACTCGACAGGTTTTTGAGGCTGCCAAGGGGAAGCTGAAGGTTGTCGGAAGGGCTGGTGTTGGCATTGACAACGTCGATCTACAGGCTGCCACGGAATTTGGTTGCTTGGTGGTCAATGCACCGACTGCTAACACTGTGGCTGCTGCTGAACATGGGATTGCCCTGCTTGCTTCCATGGCGAGAAATGTTGCACAGGCTGATGCCTCCATGAAAGCTGGTACGGCGCATACCTTTCTTTTCCCCAGTTTTTGCTGCAAAAAATTAATTATTTTCACAATATCATTAGTCTCAGAGTTGTAGCCTTGAATATCATATAGCAGTTCTTTTTATTCTAGCATATTGATTTCACTGTTTCAAAAGGTGAGCGGGGTTATTCTATATCCACTTCTTGAACGTAGTTATATCTAGTTTAGCTGTGAAAAAATCACAACCGACTGATGAAACCACTTGCATCCAATAGTTTGTCTTTTTGATCATTTTATTTCAGACCCAGTGCTGAAGAAATTAAGCATAATTAAATTTAGAATCTCTGAAAAATACTTTGTCGTATACCGATTATTTGTATATCTATATAAAGTGATCAAACAATTGAAAAAAGTCTTGAAATGAACAATATTACGGATAACTTTACAATTATGATTAACATAACAAGAGCTGGCTAAAGAAATAATTAAATGCAACTGGACAGGGCAATGGCAGAGAAATAAGTATGTCGGTGTTTCTCTGGTCGGGAAGACACTGGCGGTGATGGGTTTTGGGAAAGTTGGGTCTGAAGTGGCAAGGCGTGCAAAAGGTCTGGGAATGCAAGTTATCGCCCACGACCCGTATGCCCCAGCTGACAGGGCCCGTGCAATTGGGGTAGAGCTGGTGCCCTTTGATCAGGCCATCTCCACCGCTGATTTCATCTCTCTTCACATGCCACTCACTCCGGCAACCGAAAAGGTGTTCAATGATGACACTTTTGAGAAGATGAAGAAGGGAGCCCGCATCGTTAATGTTGCTAGAGGTGGAGTTATTGATGAGGATGCTCTACTCAGGGCTCTTGATAGTGGAAAGGTAGCTCAGGCAGCACTGGATGTTTTCGCCGATGAGCCTCCACCTAAAGATAGCAAACTAGTGCAACATGAGAGAGTCACTGTCACGCCTCATCTTGGAGCCAGCACGAAGGAAGCGCAGGTATGGTTGTGCACTAGCAGTACCCGATGACGATTAATTGTTGTATACCTTGCAATTTGCAGCAGGCATATTGAGTCTGATGATCGAATGAATATTGCCGTATTTTATCAGGAAGGCGTAGCTATCGAGATAGCAGAAGCTGTCGTCGGAGCCTTGAAGGGGGAACTTGCTGCGACTGCTGTGAACGCTCCCATGGTTCCTCCCGAGGTGCTGTCCGAATTAGCTCCATATGCTGTGCTCGCTGAGAAGCTCGGTAGGCTAGCGGTGCAATTAGTGGCCGGAGGTAGTGGGATCAAGTCGGCGAAGGTGGTTTATAAATCAGCCCGAGACCCGGTTGACCTGGACACGAGACTCCTCCGAGCCATGATAACGAAAGGCATCATCGAACCAATATCAGACTCGTTTATCAACCTTGTCAATGCAGACTTCACGGCCAAGAAGAAAGGCCTCCGCATCAGCGAGGAACGCGTGGCTGTCGACGCGCCGCCTGGGCTCCCGGTTCTCTAGATCCAGGTGCGGCTATCCAATGTGGATTCAAAATTTGGAAGCGCTGTTTCAGGTGGAGACATAAGCATCGAGGGTGGAGTGAAACACGGTGTCCCCCATTTGACACGGGTAGGATCATTCAGCGTCGACGCGAGCCTGGGAGGAAATCTCGTCCTGTGCAGGCAGGTTGACCAGCCCGGCATGATTGGCCAGGTTGGAAACATACTCGGTGAGCAAAATGTAAACGTGAGCTTCATGAGCGTGGGGAGGACTGCTGGGAGGAGAAATGCCATCATGGCAATTGGTGTGGATGAAGAACCCAACCTGGAATCTCTGGAAAAAATCGGTCGAGTGCCTTCCATCGAAGAGTTTGTGTTCCTCAGGCTATAGATTAGAGAGATGTAATAAAAGTATCCGTTCGATGTAATTTATGACGATGCTTTTGAATCGTAATCTATAAATTTTTATTTTTTTTATAAAATTTCAACACCAATATTTATCTTATTTATATATATAGCATCGCAAGTGTAAGATTTTATATATCTTACCCTATCTTTTATGCGTGTATAAATACAATTTTGTTTTATGGGTGGCTATACGACGGGGGTATAAATTTTGACCAGAGGGCAAAAGAGAGTTTTCCTGTTTGAGAAAACAAGAAAAGCAAGCATGCTAAAACTAAAAGGGGCCTAGAGATGAAGGGCACAATCTGCGAATAAATAAAGATTCAGGGCGTTTAACGAAATATAGCTTTACATATCGACGCGCATTACTGGAAAAGCCCGCAACTTCACTTTACCCCCGCGCGCTCCTTCGCTCCCCGTCACTGGTGGCTGGCTCTAGGGTTTCTATCGAGCACCATCATCACCAGCTCACATGGCGGGAACAGGAATTCACCCGTACCACCAGCAATGGCCGCCAGCACAAGCTCCTGCACCACCGCCCTCCGCCCCTGGCGCTCCTCCTCCCGTCCATCACGCTCCACCTCCCGTCCTCGTCGATAACTCCAATCGCGGCCCTCCCACCCACGATGAGGTTATACAAACTAAACTATCAGTCAATTGCTTTCAATTTTGGTCCTTTTTTCCGCGTCTCAATTGGCAAAAATTTTGTGCCCTAGAAAATAAAAAGACAAAACTGACCTGAGTTTACGATGTCGTTTTGTTAGGTTCGAACAATATTCATAACGGGATTCCCTGACGATGTGAAGGAGAGAGAATTGCAGAATTTGCTGAGATGGTTGCCTGGTTATGAGGCTTCACAAGTTAACTATAAAGGAGAGAAAGCTATGGGTTTTGCTCTGTTTTCGTGTGCGCAGCACGCTATTGCCGCTAAAGATGCTCTCCAGGTCAATAGTCTCAGAATGTTATTTGATTTATTGATTTTTTTTTTTGTTTCTGCTGTTTATTTTTTATTTTGGATTTTTAGGACATGGTTTTTGATGCGGATACTAAGTCTGTGCTGCATACAGAGATGGCCAAGAAGAATCTCTTTGTTAAAAGAGGTGTGGTTCTGATACAGCTTGAGATTGTCTTTTCTGTTCTCTTTGTTTCGTGTTCACTGAATTTGAAACTTGAAAAGTTTTAAATAAGTTTTCAATTCATTAAAAGCTTTGATATCGTGATAATTCTGAGACTGGGATTGGACCTAGAAAGGTATCTGTGATTTGCGGCTGTAGTTTGTTATAATAAAGTCTGACTAAAATCAGAACATTGATACACTTGCAATGAAATGGGAAGCCGGGATATGGACGAGTCCAAGCTGGAACCCGTACATGTCCTTGGGGAATGGAATTGCAGAACTAGCTTAATGGGATTTTCTCTGTAACTTCTTAAAACTTTTTTTTCCATTAGGATGCTTGATTGGTGGATTTGAAGTCCTGGGCTTTGACTTCCAGATGGATGGATCATGGATAACTTCCTTGATCTGCAGTGTCTACAATGGTCATGTCATGACAGTGCATGAGCATATCATAACATGCAAACAGTGTTGAAACCTGGGAAAAGATTGAATTGGAGGTTTTAGTTATGCCTGTAATCAATATCGTTGTGTGCTACGTTTTCTTATTTAACTTTTTTGATTGCTGGTTGTTGGTTTGCAATCTTGTTGATGAGTTGAAGTCGATAATGTCTGAACATTGTTGTAGGTTTGTTATGTGTTGCTGATATTCTGTTTATCTACAGGAATAGTTGCTGATTCTAATGCTTATGATCAAAGCAAACGTTTGCGAACTGGTGGTGATTATTCCCACACTACTTATACTACTCCATCTCCATTTCACCCTCCTCCTCCTGTTTGGGGACCACACGGGTTAGAATTTCTCTTTCAAGTGAATGTTGAGTTTGTGAGAGTGAACGAACTTTACACGGAAGCTAGTGTTGCTGTGTTTCATAAATCATTTAGATTCAGTTTAGTGTTATGGTGTTTCTTTTAAAAGGATATGTTCTCTTGTTAACATTGCACGCTTGCTTTAGGTACATGACTCCAGCTCCGCCCCCATATGATCCATATGGAGGTTATCCTGTTCCTCAAGTACCAATGCCTCCGCCTGCTCCTATCCCAGCTCCTAGCAGCTATGTGCCAGTTCAGGTGATGCCCATACGTGGCATTTCTCATCTTGTGTGCTTATTTACACAAAATAGTTGATCATTTTTTACATTCATGATACATCATTCTTAATCTCCATATGAGCATCATTCCTTAAAATACCCTTACTCCATCTGATCAAACAACTTTTTTCTCTGCAACCCCTTGTGTTACTAAAGGTGTAATGCGTATACCTGTTTCAATTCTAAATCACAAGAAACTCTTGAATTTAGGGTATTCCACTTTAGAAATCTCAAGTTTCCATGGTAAAATGAATAGGAAAAATGTAGTCGAATTCCTTAATTAATGATTGCATGTTTACTAATTTCTCTGCTCTTGTTTTTTCCCTTGACAATTAATGTAGAATACAAAAGATAACCCTCCTTGCAATACTCTTTTTATTGGCAATCTTGGAGAGAATATCAACGAGGATGAATTGAGGGGTCTATTCAGCGTGTAAGAGTGTCATCTCTTGACCAGTTTTCTTTGATATATTTAAAGAGCCCTATTTTGTAAATAATTATGTGGTTCATTTTATACTTTTGTGCATGCAGGCAACCTGGTTTTAAACAAATGAAGGTTTTGAGACAAGAAAGGCATACTGTTTGCTTTATTGAGTTTGAAGTGAGTTGCCTGCTATGGATCAATACAGATGTTCCCTGACCTTGAATTATTATTATTATTATTATTATTATTATTATTATTATTATTATTATTATTATTATTATGACGGGCTTCAGGTATTTCCATAAATGCTTTAAGTTGTGAATCTTTGCAGGATTTGAACAGTGCAACAAATGTGCACCATACTTTGCAGGGTGCTGTTATCCCGAGTTCTGGATCTGTTGGGATGCGGATACAGTATCCTTTTAGATTTGTTGACTATTATATGTTTTCCACTCTCCCTCTCCTCATGGTCTATCTATATAATCTCAAATTAAAACATTTATTTATGACTCAAACATTACATTTCAAGTGATCTAAACATTTTGTTTAGCATGTCATAGATGTGGTAGCTCAAAAAGTTCTCTTAGTACTCTCTCATGCATTAAATTCATGCTGTATGCTAAGCCATATATAATTGTTCTGTAAAATGAAACAACCACTGAAGTCATTATGATATTGTTGTGGATTCAATCAAGGGGATTTTTTTAATAATGAGTAGCGGGGCTACTTCTGATTATGTATTTTGCTTGTTCTTTTTAGTTGTTACTTTTATAATTCAGTATTGTACCTGTTTTTCTTGACTTCAACCTATGTATTCGAAGAACCCATTTGGGAAAAGGAAGGATGGGATCCACCATGTTGCTTCTCCTAGTGCCAATGGAGCTCCGCCACCAATTACCTATCAGTAGCTTGAATGGGATGTACTCTGATCTTTTGCTCCGAGAAATTCATGATAGGATGCATCTTGCAGCTGTTGCATGCATCCATTTCATCATCAATATCGGCATTAGCATCCCTTCTCACGTGAATGAATACATGTACTGCAATCATGAACACACCATTTGCTCATGTTATGCTATTTTGTCCAGGACATGCATTTGTCAGCAGCATGTATTGTTGCGTGGATAACTTAATAGTTCTGATATGTTTACCATTTGTAGTAAGTGTTGCATGGCAACTGTTTTTTAGATTTGTGTGCTTTTCATATTCTGTTCATACCTGCATCTATACAAGGTACGCTTATCTCAGTAGACATCTTGTGTACGAAGTTCCCACACTAGGGTCAATTATATCACATTATTTTTCATGACACCCAGAGGAAATTCAGTGTACATTTCATGGCACCAGTATAACAAGACCATTCACATTATATGAATCATGTATTATTTCACATGGCATTCAAAGGAAATTAAGAGATACATTCTATTACATGATCTCAACAAGGCAAGATCATGTATTCTTAAACATTTTCATTACATGAGTTTAACAAGGCAAATGCACACCATCAATCATGTATTCTTAAACATTACCACTTACATCTTGACTACTACCTCTCAAGGAGTTTGTAAGTGAATCTTCCACCCATCAGTTTGAACAAAACATACACAATGATTTAGCATCTAGGTTATTCAAAGCATAATAATGTGAAGAATGTAGGGAAATACATGCCCTTGTGATTTATATGCAGGATTGTACAAACTACAAAATGACAGGCTTCCAGTCATCTGAGGATGTCAAGTGCCTGCAGCTGTTTTTAATAGGAGGTAATTTTACTTGTTTCGGGAAGAGTGGTGGGTAAATATCATCATCTGGATGTGAAATTGACAGCCTTCGAAGAGATTGTTTCTTGGATTATTTCAATTGAAGGGAACTTGAGAAATGTAAGAGTGGCGCTTGAGAATGCAATGGCAAGGAAACCCTTTCAGCTCACTTCAGACTGCGCACATTCCATAGTCATGCCGGTGTTTGTGCTGATTTTTTTTTTGGAGTCATCTTTGATGATTTGTTTTATGCGATGAAACAGATCGGTACAAGGAAAATGTTGGTCTGAGAAGAGAAGAGATATATACCAAAGTACACTCGTTAATTTTTATTGGTGCTCTACTGCTTAGAGTTTTAATGGCTTCATTGATTTCTCAACCTTAGTTCCCATTATCCTTCGCTTGACCTTTTCGATGATGTGTTAATGTACGTACACTCCTGGTCCTCGTCTCTATATCTCTTTCTACTATACAGCTTGCAGCATGTGTGATTTCTGTGTTCGCGCAAGTTTATAAATAAAGGCTCAGCGATGAATAGGGCAGATTATGAAAAATTGCTTAGACAGTGATTTTTGATCCAATTTAGTGTAGGGAAAACCACTACTCAAAACTTGATCAAATTGCTTCTTGAATCGGATGGGTGAAGATAGCTCAACAAGCTATATTATAAGGTTAATTAAGAATTGGGTTATAATTCATTTCATTTTTTTTTATAAGGTTGCCATCTCGAAACAATACTGAGCTGGCGTTTCATCATGAGATTGGCTTTTTTTATTATATATTTAAATAAAAAAATAGTTTTTAAAAATATAATCTTAGTAGATTTAGCAAGATTTACTCAATTCACAGGTTTTATTTGGCAATTTTGTTTTCCTATTTAAACTGTTATTATTGTCAATTAATTTGTTCTAATATGTTGATGAATTTCTAATTATTATTTCAAAGATTTTATTACACATAAAAATAATATTATTTAAATTAATATATTTTTTATTCTACCCGCAGCGAAACGGGGGCGGGGAAGCCCAGTCATCAAGGGCTATTGCTAATGTTCGGTGACTGTGTCTTTGCATTATATGCTTACAAGGGCTTGCTCTGAAGAAAACACGGAGTCAGACGTTCGAGAGAGATGGCAAGGCGCCTTTCCAAGTTTCAGTACCGTCCTCTTACTGCCCCGAGCAAGCTTTCAGCAATCCCCTTCTCCACCACTGTCTCCCCTGAAAACCCGCAAATCTCCACCACCGCCGATGCCCAATACAACCACATCAATGACCCAATCTACAACCTTCGTGACCTCCTTGAACAAGGCCGCAACGAAACCGCTTATAACTTCACCAAATCTCTCATTCTCTCCAATCCATCTTCATTTTCCTCACCTTCTCACCTTCTTTCCCTTTTCTCTTCTTCATCTTCGGATGATGCTTCTCTTAAGCTCACTCTTTCCGATATGTTGCTTTCTATTTGTTCCGAGTCCAAGATGCACATTCAAGTTTCAGAATTGTACGGTTTCATGAGGCAAGAGGGGCGGCTTCCTTCGTTTGGCTATGTGAGGATGATTGTTGAATCCTTGGTGGAATCCAAGAAATTTGATATCGTTCTTGATTTGTTTAAGGAGATGGTGGGCTTGGGTTTTCGACCTGATAAGCTTGTTTATGGGAAAGTTATACTAGCCGCAGTGAAATTGGGGGATTTGAAGCTTGCTATGGGGTTGTTTGGGACTATGAAGAGGAAAGTTGTTCCTAATGTCTTTGTTTACAATGTTTTAATTGGTGGGTTGTGTAAGGATAAGAGGATAAGGGATGCGGAGAAGCTGTTTGGTGAAATGTATGTGAGGAATTTGGTGCCAAATACGGTGACTTTTAATACGCTTATTGATGGATATTGCAAGGCAGGGGAGGTGGATGTGGCGTTTGGCCTGAGAGAAAGGATGAAGAAGGAGAAGGTGGAGCCGAGTATTATTACTTTTAACTCGTTGCTCAGTGGCCTTTGTAAGGCACAGAGAATTGAGGAGGCGAGGAGTATGTTGAAGGAGATAGAATCTAATGGTTTTGTGCCTGATGGGTTTACTTACAGCATAATTCTTGATGGATTATTGAAGTCGGATGATGGGGCAGGAGCTGCTTTGGACTTGTATCGGGAGGCAATTGGGAAGGGAGTCAAGATCGATAATTTCACTTGTAGTATTCTATTGAATGGATTGTGTAAAGAAGGGAAAGTTGAAAAGGCGGTGGAGGTGTTGAAGTCCCTTGTGGAACACGGGCTTGTTCCAGGTGAGGTGATATATAACACTATTGTGAATGGTTATTGTCAAATAGGCGATATGGATAAAGCCATTTTGACTATTGAGCAAATGGAAAGTCGTGGGTTGAGACCGAATTGTATTGCTTTTAATTCTGTGATTGATAAGTTTTGTGAAATGCAGATGATGGATAAGGCGGAGGAATGGGTGAAGAAGATGGTGGGGAAGGGAATAGCCCCAAGCGTTGAGACATACAATATCCTTATTGATGGATATGGAAGGTTGTGTAATTTTTCAAGGTGTTTTCAGGTTCTTGAAGAAATGGAGGGAAATGGGGAAAAGCCTAATGTTATAAGCTACGGCTCTCTCATAAATTGTTTATGCAAGGATAGGAAAGTTCTTGAGGCAGAAATGGTTCTTAGGGATATGGTAGGCAGAGGGGTCTTGCCTAATGCAAATATATATAACATGCTTATTGATGGTTGCTGTAAAGTGGGGAAGATGAAAGAGGCTTTGAGATTCTTTGACGAGATGTCCAAAAATGAGATAGGCGCAACGATTGTAACATACAATGCCCTCATTAAAGGACTATGCAAAATGGGAAAGTTAAAGGAAGCTGAAGAGATGTTTTTCCTAATTACTAGTACGGGTCACTGTCCTGATGTGATCACATACAACTCCTTAATCTCAGGGTACTCAAATGCTGGAAACTTGCAGAAATGTCTTGAGCTATATGAAACTATGAAGAAGTTAGGCTTAAAACCTACTGTAAATACATTTCATCCCCTAATCAGCGGGTGCAGCAAGGAGGGGATAAAGCTCAAAGAGACACTGTTTAATGAAATGTTGCAGATGAATTTGTCCCCTGATCGAGTTGTCTACAATGATATGATTCACTTTTATCAAGAGATTGGGCATGTTCAAAAGGCATTTGCTTTGCAACAAGAGATGGTAGACATGGGAATTCGTCCTGATAACAAGACCTATAATAGTTTGATTCTAGGCCACTTAAAAGAAGGGAAGTTGTCGGAAACAAAGGATCTTGTTGATGACATGAAGGTTAAAGGATTAATCCCTGAAGCTGATACCTATAGCTTGCTCATAAAGGGACATTGTGACCTGAAGGATTTTAATGGAGCATATGTTTGGTATAGAGAAATGCTTGAGAACGGTTTCCTTCAGGGAGGGAGTTTGCAGGAGGCCCAGAGTATCTGCTCTGAAATGATTGCCAATGGGATGGATGATTTGGACACTAATGAGGATCTGTCTGCTGTTGCCAAAGGGTAAGAGACACCCCCACACACACACAAACCAATCTCGCTCTCTAATTGCATAGAAAACTGATGCAGGAAACACAACAGCAGCGATGCTCGTTAACTATCAGATGCCACCAGTTGAAATGTGCTGGTAGAGTTTCCCTGTAGTTGCGTTCTCCGGTTCCCAGGTACGTATCTCAAATTTGCCCCGACAAGAGAAAATCCGAGAATTTTCATCTGCGAAACTGTCAAGACATCCAAATCATGATGTTTGATATTCACATGTGATTCTTTTTTCCAAACTACGAGTTCTTTGCTCTTCTTGTTGCACTAGGCAAGCGGAACGGTGCCACAAAGGTTTCCAAGTACATTGGAATATGTCATGACAAGCATGAGTGCAACCCGGACCCTTCATTTCTAAAGCCTCTCTTGCTCCATCTCTCTTATCTTCTTCACTGCTGTTTTTCACTGTTGAGTAACTTGCCTCCTTTCGGTTTCATTCAATGGCAGCCTTTTCATCAATTGCGGTCCTTCTTGGGATGGACTGCCACGATACTTCGCGGCTATTATTAGTTTTTATAGGTTATTTGAATTTCTTTCGTCACTTTTCCATATTTTTTGGGGTGTGGTCTTAAGTTTTTGCGCCAATTGTGTCATGATATCATCAGATATGGTGTTTGCTATGCAGAAACAGCTATTTTTTGCCTACAAATACTGGTTTTTCTTCTTGTTATACCCGTTCCTTTGTGGTCGAGTTCTCGTGACACTGCATTTTTATCATTCTTTATTTGCCTCCTATGATTGAACGGTGGTTGTTTTTACTGGGCCAAGACCATGTTTCTCATGTTTGCAGTGCTGCAAAGTGATCAGTGAATCTCCATTCTTTTATTCTCTCTTTTTTCATCTGCTTTCCATGCTCTTTGTTTCCTAGCATGTTCATTTTGCTCTTTTCAGGGGCTGTTAAATTTTTTTATACATTCTCTCTTCATCGTATTGCAGGCTTGCTGTGCAGTGTTGGCTACTTTCCCATTGCTGCTTCACTGATATCATATAACAGGTTTGTATTTCGATCTATTGGATCTTTCACAAATAATTAATGGTTGTGACACAGGAGTGTCCCATAATGGTTCTTTTGCTGTTGGGCTACTTGAGTTTGCGTTGGCAATGCAAATAGGTGAAGCTTGCCCCCCTAAGCTAACTTTGAGCCTTGATTTCATCTCTTTATTTAAAATAATCTTATTCTACATGGCTTTCAAGTTCAGATTGTGATCTTTCTGTATTGTTCAACCATGCATGCATTGGAATTTTCTACAGAAAGTCATCTGTTTTAATTTGTAAGCTTTCCAAGTGTTTGTGTTTCTAAAGAGTCAGAAACTTGTTTTATCTGGGTCTTAATTCTATCATTTTTGTTTTTTCCTAGACTTGGATTATTGTCCCAAGTATATAAAGTTTAATCAGACCATATACTGGGATCTTTTGGCAAAATCTGAATTGAGTCTTCTTGGCCTTTTGGCACAATATCAAGTTCTGTATCTCCTTTGTGAGTGGTGGACTAATTCCTTAACTATGTTTCTCTAAAAGTGGTGATTTGATCTAGGTTCTTCAGGGTGGTGAGTTTGTGATTCGTTGCAATATCTTTTCGGTTTTGTACCTTAGAGTGGCTAGTGAAGATTATCATTTGTGTGAGTGACCTGCAACTTTGTGATTTTCATACCTTCACCGTATCAGGTTGTGAATCCAATCATTGTTGTGTCAATAAAGTGGTTTACATCTCTGCTGTGGCTGGGTGCCACCTCGAGTTTCATGGCGTGTTTGGTCATCTTAGATGATTGGTTCGATCTTTTCTGTGCTGTATAGGCTGGCTAGCCAAAAAATTTAGTTCTTGCTTCACTATTTTTTGTTTCCGGCTGCTCTGTTGTGGAATGCAAGCTTTTTTGGGCATTTATTTTCTCGTGTTGTATTTGGATTAGCCTGCACATTGTGTGCCTTAATCGTGGATGTCTGCTTATGTTTTTTACCAGCTAGGCTCCAAGAAGGATAGAAAATGAAAATCCTCACCGACCAAGGATGGTGATGCACTGAATAACTATACTAGAAACACGCTGCATTAAGGTGTTCTTGTGGATGCTGAGGATAGAAAATGAAAATCCTCACTGACAGGGATGGTGTGCGGAGGTTGTGGGAAAACAAGAATCACACTCTGAAGACAAAACTATGATGGTGTTCTTGTGGATGTTGAGGTATGTCAAGCTCTCAGTCATTTCAACTTTAACAATTATGATTACCAGTGCAATGTTTTATTTTTCACTTTAGAGTTTGCTTTGCAAGATACCCGCATCAATATAAAACACCATGTAACCTAAAGCATCCATCAGCTAGACCAGCAAGCACAACTAGCAGTACAGAATAAAGCAGCAGTGGAACCATTTGAGAATCCAAATAACCTTCTGCTTTGACCACCATTCTATCGCGCATCGTCAGCCCTTTCCTTGTATACTCTGTTGACTCTCTAATTTCACTTTCAATTCTGGTCGGCAGTGGTACATAACCGTTGGTGCGGAGGACACTGAGTTTTTCGGCAGCTTTGGAAGAGGGTACGTACAGCCTGTGTGTATGTATATACAGGATCCTCCCAATTTTCTAGTTCTAGCATTGTCGCTGCAAACAACCGCAATTTCTGTGAGTGAGTGATAGATAGATAGATAGATATATGGAGAGGAGCTTGGGAGGATGGGCCCACAATCCACTGGTAATCCTTTTAAGCAGAGATGAAAAGGAGAGACGGGCCTCTTATATTATATTTGTTCATTGTTGTGATTTTTGCCACCAGCAATTTCTGAATACTTTTCATCAAAAGAGAAACATTAATGAATTTCAAACTGGAATCACCATTGCTTCGAATCAGGAAAAAAAAAAAAGAATTAAAGAATACGTGCGCAGATTCAAGATCGAAACATGTACAGTTTCCGACTGCTTCACTCAAACAGAGAAGAACAAAACGAACTCCCAGCTTCCGTACAAACCTCATCCTATAATGGGGATAAAAGGGGAAAAATAAAAATTTGATGAAGAAAAGAAAATGGCGGGGGCGGGTCTGCCCTGCTAGTCCATTGCAGCAACTGTTAATATACAGGAAGGGGGGAGGGGGGGGGGGTGCCTTTTTTACGAGCTTCCATGAGATCTGACCGATGAAATTGACTGTGCCGAGACAGAGGCTGTTGGGCTGTTAACTTCTTTATCCCCATCGATGCCCTTCGGTTTTCCGCTCAATCTTTCCATCGCATCCTGGCAAATCTCATTAAACCACTCATCTTCTGGCAGCACACTGACCAACAAGAAACGAACTCTCAGCACCAGAATTCTAACACGAAATATGATTTAAAGGCACCCGTGCTGCCTATTTTACAGCACTTAGCATGAATTCATTATGTTTAGGTGTACTTTCTCATCATGCTGAGAACATGCAATGAAACTGCTGCCAGCCAATGACCCAGAAAACAAACTAGTTTACCTGTCTGGATCCATCCCTGTTGCAGAGAATGCTGCCACAGCTTTTGAAATGATTTCGTTGACAGCTCGGTGGAGATTCCGGGACAAGTAGCGTCCTTGGGAAGCAAAGCACATGACAAACTTCATGTCCAAATAAAACTGCATGTTCACAAGCCAGTAAGCGTGTCAATGACCCAATTCACAAGCATATAACTATAAATGAAATGATTTCAGAGTTACATGCCTGATGTAGACCAAGAGGTCCTAAAGGCCTCGGGCCTTCCTCGATATCATCCCAAAAACTTTGATCTTCTGAAAGCCATAAAATGACTGTTTCTGTGAGTCTCATCAATAACAACGTTGCGAATCTTTCCCTTCCTACAAACATCTCCGCTGCTATAGTAGCCATGCAGTTCAGTTTTACAAAAAGCTCCTGAATTGGCAGCATAGTGACAAGAAAGCGTGTAAGAACTTGGACTGAAAGTTCCAAAAAAAAAAAAAAAAAGGACAACAGATCCAAGAACAGATTTTATGAATGGTGAGCATGTTTAATGCAGTGTGTTGACAATGGATATCTAAGATCGCTACAAACAATTACGCCTCACAAGCCCTTCCCATCTTTCAAAAGCTCGGTCATGTCATTCCCGTGTGCCAAATCCAATCTCATCGATAACTTAGCCAGCTTACAGTTTTTCCTAATCTGGTTATTACATTTTACACAAACAGAGCTTCCAACTAGCTTTTAGATACCCAATTTTCCTCAGAAGATTTCAAACTTGCACAGTTAAACCAGATCAAGGAGGAGGAGGACAAGTAAGAACCTTAATTGGGTAGATAAAGGTTTAAAAAACCTTATTTGGGTAAGATAAAGACCTCCAATCAACTTGTGTGATTGTAGCTGATATCACTGAATGCAACACCTGGGAAAAACCATTAATTACATGAATGGAAAACTAGTTTGAATCGATAGGGGAACGAAGCTAACAACTAAATGATAGACTTGCTAGTTGAGAATCAGGTGCGGTGTCTTGTAGCATAAGAACAAAAAGAAATGAGTGGGGTGAGGATGAGCAGCCTTGGAAGAGCTGTAAAAACGAGGCAATGAGGACAATCTGTGAATGGTGAGAGAAACCTCATAAAATGAAGGGTTGTAAGCTGTTTATAGGTGGTGTGGCATGAAGTTAGATATTCATAGGTCCCTAGGGTGTGGTATGGCCAGAAATAGGTTGTTTATTTCACTGTTGCCAAATGCTCCCGAGCAAAGTTAAGGAAACAGATGCTCTCCAAAGAGTGAAACACTTTAGATTCTAA
The DNA here is from genome assembly GCA_032356905.1 of Salix exigua. Lineage (NCBI taxonomy): Eukaryota > Viridiplantae > Streptophyta > Magnoliopsida > Malpighiales > Salicaceae > Salix > Salix exigua. Next base: position 16,286,954 of record CM063597.1, read on the forward strand.
TCCAAGGGAGCCTTGACAAGATGTTGGAGAGTTTCTTTATTGACATGACCTTCCAATCCATTGTTGCCAAATGCTCATGAGCAAAGTTGAGGAAACTGGTGCTCCCCGAAGAGTGAAACAGCTTAGATTTTGATCAAGGGAGCCTTAACAAGACACCTGAGTTTCTTTGTTGACATGACCTTCCAGAACAAATAGCATAGGTTTCCCAAGCCAACATAGAACAGTGCTGCCTGAGCCACTCAAAATGGATTATTATCTTAGATCTTGGGCACTTGTCCACCTTAAACCATAGTACTGGACAAAATCAGGAACTTAAGATGGATTTTTCACCATCTTTTCCCAGCCCTATATTATACTAACAAAAATGATTTAAAAAATCTCTAACAAATGAAAGGCATCATTGATTTAAGAAGTAATACCTGGTATATTAGGGATGGAAACCAATCCACCTCATCTGCATTTCCAACCATGTTTATATACATTTCTGCAGAAAGATGGCTATCACCATCTTCTGTAAAAATGAGATCCAGGGCATGTTGTCGACAGAAAGTATCTTTTAATCTATCAACTGAATTCACAAGCCGCTTCCTCCATTCTCGTTGCTCAGGATGACGGTTCTGCCTGTCTAGTGGTCTTCTACGCGAATCATCCTTGTAATTGGTCTGGTTCAGAGGTGCAAGCTTCATGGCTGCACGTGGCAGTAGCTCATCCGCTAATAATGAAGCATTCGCCAGCAATGCAATTTGCTGGGCTTCAGTCTCAGCCATTCGCACAATTTTATTGCCGGAACCTTCGAAGTTTGCTTCTTCTTCCATCGAACCTGGTAGAGCTTTGATCAGCATGTTTACATACGAGTTAAATACTTGGAACAAACCTTCCAGTGTTTGGCCTCCCAACTGCATGCTTAGGAGTGGTCCTACATCCTCAAAAAAGTCCTGCATGTGCAGTTGTGCAATAACACAAGTTAGTGAAAGAATTAACTAACTACCAAAAGTTCAAGGAAGAAACAATTTGTAAATCAACCCTTGAACTGTGACAGCAAACAGCATGTGCTCAGACAATCATATAGAAGACGAGCGATTCAAAAACATTCAAGACATTTGAAGAGTGGGTAAACCAACTGTAAAAGTTAATTTAAGAGAATATATCCAGCAGTAAGCTCAAAGGCAGGAAAACAATGTATGAGTAGCATGTGCTATGTAAAGGCTATACACAGGTAAAACAATCACCTGACCAAATGAGCAGCAAAGTGGCAGTTAAAAGGAGTGAGTATAAAGGACTACTTCATGAATTAATGTTTGAATAGAGAGAAGATACCTGTAATGTTACAGTTGATCAGATATCAAAGAGGAAGAAGTGTTTACCTGGACCATTAAATTGAAGCGATGGGCACTACTTGAAAGTTTATGTTGAAATACTGCTGCATTGCCAAGAGATGTAGCAGAAGACCTGCCAGACTGTCGAGTACTGGTTGGGGGATAAGTAAGTACCCAATCATCAGCAGCAGCCAAAGCAGCAGTGCTATCTTCAATTCGTTTTATATTAGCATTTAAGGCTTGTTCAACACTAGGCCTAAAGAGTTTTATGAGCACAGGGCAGAGTGCCAAGCCACGAGCTTCCAACAGAGAGCAATGACCTAAAGCTATTTGAACACACTCTGCCGCAGCTCTTAAACCTCCAGCAGCTGCTGACGACGCTAATGCATGTCTTTTAACAAGAACAGCAAAGGCCTCTGTTTGCTCGGTAGCCCACATCACAAGCTCAGAGCTGTATTCTCGTTCCTTACCAAAAATAGCCAAGGAATCACTAGCAGCTTGAGCAATAGCAGAAAACACTATTTGCGACAGTGCAGCAGTATACGCTCCTCCATGTGAGGTGCTTGACGGGCGTAGGCTTTGCATGTTATACTGGTATCTTTGGAGGTGTGCATTGAGGAGCAAACTATGAGCTCGAGCCCCGTCCCCAAGCTTTTTAAGAGCTGATATAGCTGCACGAAGTTCACTGCTGCGAGTAGAAGGCTGACAAGCAGCTTCAGCAAGCTGATCCGCCATCTTTTGCCTGCGTTCAGTAACGGTCATCTCCAGAGACCTGAGCATGCCAGGACTCAACGATTCTGTTTCTTTTGCTTCAGCAGCTATGCGTTCTCCTTCATCAAGTGCTGCCAGAGCTTCATCCACTCTCCTCTCAGCTAGCAAAACATCAAGCATGTCAGGGAACTCAACTGACCATTTCTCCAAATCAGATGGTTCTCCATCTTCAACATTAGATAACAACTCATTTACTGTGGACCCTTCAGATGCTTTTAAAGGCAAAGAATCAATATTAATTCCCTCCGCTAAACCATGAATCAAAGTTGCTTGAGTAGACAGTAGGTTTCTTATGGACGAAAGCTCCCCTTCTAGATCTGATATCTCCCTCGATGTCCTGTCAACAATAAGCAAAAAGAAACCCACCCCTTCAAAGTCAAACCACAGACACAAAACACACGCATTTCCAGTATAATAATATACATAACATCGTCTTAATCACATCAAAAAACAGCTTTAAACCACAAATTCAATCACCGCATCCTACAAACCACAAAATTCACAGATTTTACAGTCTGAAGCAATCACACTACAAAGACACGTTTCCAGTGGTAAAATCGCAATTCAATAATCTTAACATCCAGGTCAACAAATTACAGCAACTAAATTTTCCAGTCTAGAATTTTAAACCACGACATCCTAAACACCACGAGAACTATCGGATTTTTCCACACTGCGAAGAGCTAATTTACCTTATAAACGCTGCATAATTAGCGTAAACACTTTTCCGCATTTCTTCAGCAGAAGTTCTCTTTAAACCCAAAAGATACGAACACAACTGCCTTATTTCCTGTTAATCACAACCGAACGCACATTTATCATCGCCAAAACCTTAAAACCATTGGTTTCTACTCTATCCTTTCTAAAATTGAAAAACGGAAAAGACTACAGGTTAACGAACCTTCTCGTTGAGAGAGCATTTGGACTGGACATAAGAATCGGCGTCGAATCTATCGGACTTGAACACGTTGAGTCCATCCTCGAGCTTCGTGCCGTTCTCTTTCACCGGCGTCCCTCGCGAACGACTACTCGTCTTCGCTGAAGCCATCGTTTAATAGGATGCGATCAAGAATCCGGTAACGTTGGGTGCAGACGGTTGATGAGGAGAAATTAAGAAGTAGATCTGAGGGTAAACGTGGACTTAAGCAATCCTTGGTGGTGGCGTAGTTTGGAGGAGGAGAGAGTTTGGCAGAGGTGGGGAGGGAGATTTATTTAGAGGGAACAGCACAGCACACGGCTCTGTGTGTTTTTTTATATATATAAAAATTTAGAGAGAGAGAGGGAGCAGAGTGGATTTGACTGCGACCATTGTTTGCTTGAGCTTAAAGTTAAAAGTGATTTTGACCAGGGCGGTAAATGGCTAATGAGGTAAGTAACTGCTATTTTATATACCAAAAAGGCAACTGATAGGGTAAATTTCATTTCCGGGTAAAAAACTTCGATCATGGATGTTAACTTGATTATAAGTTTACAGAATTAATCCATATTGAAGCAAGTAAAGAAATCATTAAAATATTGCATTTTTATTAAAAACAAAAATAGAAATCACGCCTCTAAATAGATATTTTAGTTCTGATTAATTAATTAATTAATTTGCAATATATTATTTTTTTAATAAAAAGAGGGTAGCTTTATAATTCTCTCAAGGAGGGCAGGGATGTCTGACGTGTGACATCTAACCCGCAAATAAAGGTACAAACACAAGACCAAGGCTTGTCGATTTCACATCCAATAAATGATTAGAACTCAACATTCTTGGCAATTGATCCAGGCATTAACCATCTTGGCAATCGATTGATGAATCACTTAAAACAAGTATTTACTTTGATGCTTCTAATATTAAAATCATTAAATAAATAAATAAATTTATTATCAGTATTTCAGCAGAAATACACTTTCAAAACCTGTCGAAAAGACGTGTGCAATATTTACAGAGAGAGACGGCATCTTCTTCTTATTTTTTTATAATTGAATGTTCGAACCAGCTTGCGTATACCACAAATTAAGTTTATGAACCTATTGAACATCCTGTGCATGCCCAAGGAGCAGATAACAAGCATGACTTGCAGGCTTGAACCGGGTAGAAGGAAGAGAATCCCCTCTCAGACCACCAGAGAGGCATCTTCTTATTTCTTTTATGGCTGTCTGGGCTCCTGTACAATTTGGTGGTTCAGCTGCACCAGACGCACAAACCATGCAGTAAATTTAATAGTTTAGAATAATAAAAAAAGGGTGTTTGGTGGAAACCATACCTGAAGGGACCTTTTTGGTGGGTGAGGTCTGCCATGTTCGGTGGTTGGAACGGAATATTATTTTGATAGTATACCGTAATTCTAAACGGGCTCCATCTATCCAAGCTTCCAAACTCTGTGGTTCTCAGGTGCTCCAACCATCTAGCTTTGCTTCCTTGAGATCAAGCTCTTCCCTTTACAGTTACCGTAATTTTCTTGATTAACAGGCATATCACGTTGCACTCCGTCGTAGCTAATCATTCAAAGGAATTTCCATCTACAAATCCAGAGAATGAGAAATGAATCTTCCCCCAAGCATATTTGGCGAACCCGATGCTGCAGTTAATCAAGAAAATTCATGACTTGGAACGCGGTCAATAAAGACATCGACCTGTTAAAACCTCAAGAAAAAGACCGAGTCTGATAACAATACTCTCTTTCGCCACAATCCCAGAATTCTCTTCTTGGCCATGATCCTCGAAAATTACCTACTATCGGACTTTTAATTAATCTTTCATGACAAATAGTAGTACATTATTGCAAGGTTTTAGAAAAAGAAAAAAGGTTTCAAGATCTTTGCACCCCAGACAAATCACCTTCCGGGCCTTTTATTGGGCCCGTGAATGGTGAAGCCAGGACGTTATACTCGTGACTGGATTCCTGGGTGAAGTTTGGCTTTGCTTTGAATATCAGAGACTTGCCAATTTCCAGTTAATAATGAGCATCAATCCTGCCTTGTACTGAAAATGAAGTTAACATGACAAGGGTTTTTACAGTGTGTCCTTCAACAGAATGTGAGAGGTAACAGCCATATAAACACCATTCCTCGTCTTCAATTATTGGCCGTCTACCAGGAAGAAAGACAAGGATGCATCATCCACTATCTTGTGATGACGCAGCACATCCCACTTGACACAAGTGGCAATTCTTTCCCAGCAGCTAAATACAATGCTAAGTATGATTTGTTTAACCAAAAGCAGGCAACTGTTTTGGCAAAAGTTGAAATTGACATTTTTAACTTGCTCTGCGGGAAAGTTTGGCCATCACAACTTCAAAACACAGGATTGTTCCATATAGATTCTCAAAGAAATGTGAATGATGCAGTATAGTCAAAAGGGTAGATAGCACTGCTTACATTTATTACAATTTCAGTACCAGGCCAAATCCAAAGTCTTGCCTGAAATTATGCCTTAAATGCCTAATGAATTCCAATCTACCAGACAGACAAGTAGAAGAGAGTTCATTGAGGAAGATCCACCATTGGGCCTTCAAGGTCAACTCATTCAGTCCCAGAATCCGAACGAACAACTGTTAATAAAGAACCAAAATAATTTTTAATCAGAAAGCACAGTTGAGAGCTTATTTAACAGAAAAGTAGTGATGGAAATAGGTTTAAAATGCAAGGTAATGTGCAGAAGTATATACATATGGAGGGCAAAAAGGGAGAGGACCTTAATAACATTCTCTCTCTCACCCTCAAAGAAGGCAAAACCATGACACCACTATCAGACCACCATGTTGTCAGAAGAATATATTATTATAAACAGGTGAATAATTAAATAACTATAATGAGGATTACACCCTTCAGAGAAAAAAACAATACATAATTTTTGCAACACTATATTTCTCTTTTCAAAGTCAAAGAAAGCCACATCAAACGTGAAAGAATGTTATTTTCTGAGTACCAAACAATTCATACGAACATCCAAAACAAATCAATAAACGGTGCATAGCTAAAATAGCAGGTCATAGGTATTGCCTCTCCCTACCATAGTAATGCAATAAACAATAGTTTAAAGAATCCAATAAACATTCCATAAAGGAGACCTGAAAAAATCAAGAAGAATTTTGCAGCGTTTCTAAAATCATCAGCCAAAATTCAGTCTCCAAGCTCCTTCATCCAATTTATAAGCACCTTAATATCACTGCCACGGCTTAATTCAAGATTACTAAGATAGAAGAGACTGTACTGAACAAATCCCCTGAAACAACCAGCTTATTCACACCATAACAAAAATAACACTCACTTTTTTTCAAGGCATAGATGAAAGTAAGATTCTTCCAAACCCTTCTAATGATCCGGGTCATCAATAGACATGAAATCAATCCCACCAAGACTGAAACTTGTAGGAAAACATTCTACACTGCAAGCCCTGAAACTGAGGTGATTGAAATGCTTAATACTCAAACATGGAGAGTTCTAACATAGATCAAAGCTCCTCAATTTTCACAGCCCTTTAATCCTACAAAACTTAGAGCATACCAGAACACCCTTCATCGAATCAAATACGTCAGCTGACCTAAGACCAGATGCACTACACCCATTACACACTGAAGGCTCCTCGCAATTCTTATAATCAAGCTCAAACTTCAAAAAACAAGAAACTGGCTCTCAATCTTGACCCCAAACCTATATCCTGACCGAAATTTTAGAGACAAACAATCCATTCAGCCTATATTTCTAAATCATTATTCAAAAGGTGATTAACAATGATTACAAACTAAAAAAACAATTCAGATTCAATGAAATCAGGAGAAAGAAAGATCATTGGCACAGAATCCAAAAACCCTAGATCTAAAAACGAGATAAAAGGGGCATCTTTATACATGTTGAGAGTTAGAAAGAAAGGTACGAGTAGATTCTTACCGGGTTTCTGAGGATTTCCGTCGACAAACTTGGTAACAGAAAAATGAACCTTTTCCCTCGAAAGAGCTTCAGTCTTGTACGGTTCTTTGAGGCAGTTTCTGACAAGATTAGCACAGATGTTGGAATATGTTATGTAGGTCATGCCGGCGGCCCTCCAAAACGGCGCTGCTGCATTCGACGCCATCGCTTTTACTCTCTTCTCGTATCTTCGGTTTCTCTGTAAGGAGATGATACCATCGCTTTGCTTACTGTGCTTTGTGCTGACCTAGTTTCTCTTGTGGGCTTAGTTTTGGCCCAAATAAATCTTTTATCCCAAAAGCTAATTACCAAGCACCGGTACTAAAACCAATTGTAAGGGTCAATTTGACATAATTAATATGCTAAAGGGATTAACATTATCACAAACCAGCAGAATTAATATGCTAAAGGGATTAAAATTTAAAATTATTACAAATCATTTTTTAACTAGCATCACCCATTTTTAATGGATTGGGAAGTAAGGGCCCAAAGTTCACATGGCGAGGGGATGTAGAAGTGGTCTTGGTAGAATTTATGAAAGGTTGAATAAATGTTTTGGGAATGCTAAGTGGAGAACTTTATTCGATTCGGCACAAGTTCTGGTTCTTCCAAGGGTTAAATCGGACCATCACCCAATTCTCGTCGAGTTACGAGGAGATGCGAATAGGATCTTTGCATGCAGGAAGACCGTTTCGTTTGAGGCGACATGGATTTACCATGCTGAATTTGTGGAGTTTTTGAAAGATAAGCGGGAGACAACCACACGGTTAACGAGTAATTTGACGACTTTGACAGGTAAGTTGAAGAGCTGGAACGGAGATGTGTTTGGTAATATATTTCACAGAAGCGTCGAGTGCTGGCTAGACTGGGTGGAGTGCAAAAGCAAATGCGAGGAGAGGAAATCAGTTTCTTTACCAGCTGGAAGATGAACTAACTGCAGAGTATGGGCAGATTAGTCAACAGGAGGAAGTACACTGGTTTCAAAAATCTAGATGTCGATGGATTAAGCATGGGGACGAAACACTACCTATTTTCAAACAAAGGCAATCATTAGAAGGCAAAGAAATCAGATTCGAGCGTTAAAGAATGAGCAACATGAATGGATTTGGGAGGAAAGTAGACTGAAAGCAATGGCAAGAGATTTCTTTCACAAATTATTCTTGCGGGATACAGAGGGGATCGTCAATGTAGAAGAATGGAGGGGCGATTTTCGGTCTTAGATCCTCATTATTTGGAGCATTTAGAGCTTCAGGTATTGGATGATGAGATTAAGGCAGCGGTGTTTGATATGAAACCTTATAAGGCGTCGAGGTAGGATGGATATCAACCAATTTTTATCAATCTCGATAGCGAGCATGGTTGGTCAATCGAGTATGTCGGTATGTTAAGGATATTTTTGAAGGAAAGAATGATGTTAATGAGATTAATAATTCTTATTTAGTGTTCATCCCTAAAGTGCCAGTTCAGAGTATTTACATCAGTTTCGACCTATTAGTCTTTGTAACGTCATCTTTAAAATTGTGACAAAGGTGATAGTTGGGAGACTTAAGCCATTGTTGCCAAACCGATTAGTGAAGTTCAAAGCGACTTTGTTCCAGGAAGGCATATCACGGATAATATCATTATCGCCAGAAATTGTTCACTCAATGAGAAGAATGAAAGGTCGAAGAGGAATCATGGCTATTAAGGTGGATTTGGAAAAGGCGTATGATAGGCTAAGCTGGGAATTTATCCAAGACACTTTAGTTGCTGCGCGACTGCCTAGTGCTCTGATAAAGATTATTATGCAGTGTATAGAATCTCCAACACTGAGTGTTTTGTGGAATGGTTGTGCTTCTCAAGAATTTGTTCCTTGTAGAGGTATACGGCAAGGCGATCCTCTTTCTCCGTACATCTTTGTGATGTGTTTAGAGTATCTCGACTTATCCATAAAAGTGTACAGAGAGAGGAATGGAAGCCTTTGCGATGAGGAGGAATGTTTTGAAGACTTCGCATTTATGCTTTGCAGATGACATGTTATTGTTCACGAAGCTAGTTTGGATCGATTAGCCACGGTGCAAAAGTGTCTTCGGGAGTTTTGTGTAGCATCGAGCCAACAAGTAAGTGTTGCAAAAACAAAAATTTCTTTTCCAAGAATGTTTTGAATGCCTTGGCAAACACGATTAGCGATAATAGTGGGTTCCAGGTCACGAAGGATTTGGGGAAATATTTTGGAGTTCCTTTATTACATCAAAGGATTACTAAACAGATATACTGATTACCTTCCGGAAAAGTTGCAACAAAAGTTAGTTGGGTGGAAGTCTAATACTCTTTCGCTTAGTCGGAAGGATTACTTTATGTAAGTCGGTGTTATCTACCATTCCTTTGTACTCAATGCAAGTCTGCAGTAATTCCAAAACATACATGTAATGAAATTGAGAAGGTTTGTAGAAGGTTCATATGGGAAGTCAAGATGGGAGAGAAAAGATTCACCTTGTAAGCTGGGAAAGTTGTGCCGACCTAAGGAAGAGGGAGGATTGGGGATAAAGAAGATGGACACAATGAACAAAGCTTTTATTATGAAGTTAGCTTGGGGAGTAATGCAGGAAAATAGCATGTGGATTAGATTTACGAAGAGAAGTATTTAAAACCTCATCGAAGAGATGATCGCCCGATTGCCTCCACCAGGGATTCGATTCTTTGGAAGGAAATTTGTAAAGTATGGCATGTTATGCAGCGAGAATACTAGTTGGAATCTTGGAAATGGCGGAAAGATTTTATTTTGGAAGGATAGTTGGTTGGCCAATTATGGCCCTCTTTATAGCCATCTAATTGGGGAAATCAGTCGGATAAAAGTAATCAGCATGATCGCATATATGGTGAATGATCGAGGAAATTGGAATGGGAAGAATTTGCTCACTTGCTCCCCATGCCGGTTGTGATGGAGATAGCAGGTCATGTCCCGCCTACTCGAGGATATAATAGATGATAACATGATTTGGGACCAATCATCGATTGGAAGTTTCAGGACAAAAACAGCAGTACAATCTGCAAGGTGAAAGGAGGTTAATGGACCAGGATCCTATTTGGAAAGTTATATGGCAGTGGAAAGGAACGGAGCGGATCAAATTGTTTATCTGGACGGTGGCGCATAATGCCATTATGACCAATGATAGGAGATGGAGACGTAGATTGATAGATAATGGATGTTGTATACAGTGCACAAATGAAGTGGAAACGATAGTCCATGCTTTGAGAGATTGCCCCAAGGCACGGAGGATATGGGAGGTTTTTGTCAAAGTTGAGGAAAGAGAACTATTTTTCAGCCAATGTTGGTATACTTGGTTGATCTCAAATTTGACCGGTAAACCAAGGGATGTGAATAGTGTGGAATGGCCTATGGAATTTGGAATAATTCTGTGGTACATATGGAAAGAGCGATGAAATACTGTTTTTGACTCTTCTCAGGGTAATTGGTATGACACTGTGTTAGCTATAAAACGGATGGTAATGGACCATAAAAGTAATCAAGTGATTGGTTCGATGAGGCGGAATCTGAGTAAGCGAACAATACAGAGTTGGGTGGACCTATCCACCGTTAATTGGGTCAAGCCGAATGTGGATGGATGCAAGAAAGGAAATCCAGAGCAAGCGAGTCTTGGGGAGTTCTTCGGGACGGAATGGGTTCGTGGTTAGAAAGATTTGCTAGGAATAATGGGATTTGCTCGTCGATTACATGTTGAATTATGGGCGGTTTACATAGGGCTTCAACTTACATGGGATAGAGGGTACAAAAAGTGATTTTAGAGTCGGACTCTACGGTGGTGGTTGGTCTCTGAGGGGTGATAAAGTTAAATGAGATAGGAATTGCAATTTAATTGGGAAGATTAGGGTTATATTGGCTAGAGCGTGGGAGGTCGAGCAGTTCACATTCTGAGAGAGACCAATTGTGTGGTGACTAGTTAGCAAATTATGGGTTAAGTAAAGATGTATTTGACGGTCGATCTGATGTTATAACGGACCTACCGTCGAGGTTATACACTTTGTTATACTATGATCCGATTGGATCTATTATTCCTAGATTAATTTAATAGGACTTCTACGCCCGATTTCATCAAAAAAAAAAAACTAGCAAGCTAAAAGCATAGATGTAAAACTCAATCCAAGATAAGGTCCGGTTGAAAACATGATCTGGATCAACCAATTTTTTTTTTCTCTAAAATAAATTACTATTTTTTATCATAACCTGTTCAACAGTACAATTTGTTTTTTCCAGAATGAACTGGTTGGAGCCCAGACCAAACAGGTCTAAAGTTAATCTGCCAGTCCGGTCTGGTTTTTATAAAAGTGGCTATGAGCCTCTTCGAAAGCCCGCAACTCTTTCAGCTTCTCTGTGAGCAAGATGAAGGCAACAGCTTTACATAATCTCTTGACCTCACCACCTCCAAAAACCATCCATCTCCTCCGTCCTCACCAACACCAACCGCCACATGTTAGCTTCAGAATCTCCAAGGGTCTACTGTTCTCTTTCTGTTCTTCTAGTGGTGCAATCAGAGCCGTTGAGAGAGGACGCTTGTCATCCATCTGGGATGAGAAGCCATATGAGTTACTAGAAGAAGATGTGGTCACATTTCTTGACCCACCTAAGGAGCTTATCCCTCTCGACCCTGACAGTTACAATCCAGCTGCTTACCTCTGGTTAGTTTCAGTGAAAGACTCGGCATTTACTTAACCAGCAACATGTTGCTGCAGTCCACTGACTGATGACTTGCTTTTGAATTGCAGGAGTAAAATTGAAGATATAGCAGAAGAAAGGCGTCTTAGATTGCTGTCTCTGATAAAACAACCCAGGTAGTGTTTGCTTCTTTTTTTATGTTTCAAATTTAAGAATTCGATGTTTTCTATCAAGGGTTGTGGTACAGTATGGATTTTTTTTTCATGGGTTTGGTTTGAATGGGAATTAATCTTTGTGTAGGCTAATATCAAGAGCTTGGGAGATAGCTGGCATGAGATATGAGGATGCTAAGTTAGCAAAGAAATGTGGGTCTGACTTGTTGTGTTGTGAAGATGGTGAATTGTCAGTGGAGTTTTATAGCTGTAGAAGTAATGGAGGTAAATTATTTGAATGGTTGGTTTTGGTTATATAGGCTTGTGTGTGTGTGGAGTGTGAACTGTGAAGTTTTGGTGATAATGTGATATTGATGTGGAATGTTGTGAACTAGGTGGTTTGGACGTTTCTTGGATGAAATCGTTCAAGATGGTGAGATCTAAAATGCTTTTATTTTTATAATTTTTTTCCTTTTTGCATGTGATGAGATGTCTATGATTGGTTCATTTTCTTACAACGCAGGTTATATTCCGTTGCGGTAATGGAGAGGTTTATGGGAGATTTATTGGTGAGTTCAGCTGCATTTTTGTCATTGTGATTCTATATTTTACTCTGTAAAGAACAAGGCTTCAATTATTTTTCTGTGTTTGTTTATGTGTTTATTAGATGTATGTTTGTAGAGACTGGAGGGGAGGGGAGGGGAGGGGTAGGGATGGCAGAAAAAAATTAGAAAGATGCTGTGAAAAATAGCAGAAACAAAGTTTTCAGTATTTGAAAATTTGGTTTCCCCATCCACAGAGAGATGCATATATAACTTAAAGGCTTGGGGCTTGTGGAGGTGGTTGGTTAAGAGTTGAACGGGGCTTATCTATTAAGTGACATGCATGGCAGATAATTATTTGTTTCTAAGTTGTTTGAGACTTGATCAGTCGCCTCAAAAATTTCTTCTTTTTTATAACATTTGTAACAGATTTTTTTTTTAAAATCTTGACTTTCAGTTTCTGGCTTTAAAAACATTCAATTGTCCCTGTGTGTAGTATATATATTTGATGAACTATGAAGACGGTTAGCTCAGACCTGATCTTAGTTAACTGATAACAAAAATGCTTAAACAGGCGGATCAGGGCTGGCTCAAATCACAAAAACCTTTAGTCCATTGTATTTTAAGGTGGCGGAGCAGAAGGAAGTAATGTCTACAGAGCAGCCCTGTGATTTAGCATATGAATTTGGAGATGGGCACTTGGATCTCTGTAATTATCCACGACACTTTCCAAGACCAGGTGGGATTTATGTAAGAATTGTACTACTGCAAAGGATCTATAGTTTCAGATGACTATTTTTCTAATTGAAATGCAAAAAAGTTGGTGCAGTTTCTCCTCATCATCACTGTTTTGACTTCATATGGCCCTGATTTGCATTTGCACCTACCAATCTCATGCCAGTGGACACAGGACTCCGGGATAGTTATCTATAAATAATGTTACTCTCACCCTTGCAGAAATTCGATCGCATTTGTGCCAACGGAAGTAACCATGAGCTTACCTGAAAAATAAAATATACAATAGACATGATTCATGACAAAATTATTTATAGCACTATTTGATGATATAATGTGTATAGTTCTATTTAACATTCCCTAATTTGCCGCATAATGTTTGGACTAGTCTTAAAGATTTTCTTTACTTCTGCAGAAAAACATCCATATCCTTTCGATGACCAGGTTGTCATATATATCCGTCATGTTGGACCTGGGGTGCTAGTGGGGCAAGCATGGCAAGAAGGGAAGGAATTACAGCAAGTTCCTCAGAAGTTATGTGATGAGATTTTGATGGTTAAAGATTATGCCCCACCCAGAGAATATCCATAAAAATAGTGTTTATTTCCCTAACTTGGTTGATCTTGAGCTGCGGATCAGATCTTGAGCCCTCAAGTAGAATCACTAGAAACGATCCATGCCAATCTTTTGAAATGGTGACTGTCGTGGAAGAGAAGAAGAAAAGAGGTGTTTTTTCTGTAATGCTCGTCTAGTTCTGTAACAGATTCCTGAAGTTGGCTTCTGTCATCTATGAATTGTAACATCAAAGGGAGAAGAGGAGTTTTATGTGAATGCTATGCTGTTGATAAGTAGCCGAGAGTACGGCGCCATGTAAATGTAGTGCCATAGAGAATTCCAAGCTCCACTTCCATTTCTTTCTTTTTCTTACCACGGATTCAACATTTTATTATTTTCCCTTTTGCATCCTCAAAGAAAAAATAAACAGCAAGTTTTAGTTTTTTGAGACTAGCCATTGCAGAATGCCTTGTGTGGATCAAAATATTCAAAACAATCCAAATTTATCATTAGATAAAAGGAAAGTGCCCATTGGTTTACCGAAACATTATTTCTTTATTTCAACTTCATGTTTAACGTTTGAAGAAGGAAAGGTTTAAGACAAACTCAATTGATGATTCTACTGGAGTTATGCTAATTTCTTCATGTGATTGGAAGATAACATGTACGACAGAGTTATTAGAACAAGTCTCAGGTAAAATAATGCCGGGTTGTCTCGGGTCAATTAAAATGATTTTATTTTATTTTATTTATTTATTAAAAAAACAGGTTGATCTTAGATCTCACCTTTTCGTTCTAAACTCGAGCCGTGTCAAGTCCAGCATCAATCAGGGCATTTTGCAATTTTACAAATACCGGGGTGGTGAATGTAAAAAGAAACTTTCCTTCCCAGTTCCCACCTACGAGGGCTCATTATCAACATCATCCATGTCTTCTGTTCTGGTTTCTCAGAACACTGTACTCCTATCGTTGGTCCATTGTTCGACCATCAAGATTTGTACACAAAATAGAAGTTTTTAAATTCCTAAACCCAAGTTGTCCTCTCTCTCATAAGTCACAAATGCTTCTCCAAAATCAATTTCTCACCACTCACTTACCTCTCCCTTCTTTCTTTCTCCCGAAACTGACAACAACGAAGTCCCAACAATTCACACCTCTAAAGCAGCAAAACCCACTTCCCCAATTCTCCTTAAAATGCTCTCTTTCAACTGTATCAGCTGAGACACCTACTCATGTTGTTGGATCCTCAAATGATAAGCCCCTTCCTGCTGAAGTTTCAAGAACCATCATGGAGTTATCTTCAGTTGGTACTCTTTCTACTTTAACCCCAGATGGCTGGCCTTGGAGTGTTGGTGTTAGGTTTGCTGTTGATGATGATGGCACTCCTATTTTGTGCTTGAGTGATTCTTTTAGACAATTTTCTGTCGATAGAAGGTCTAGTCTTCATGTTCAGGTAATTCAACTCAATCCATTGATTCTTCAGAATGGGAAAAGATATAATCTTTACGTATTAAACATGTTTGATTGTTGGAGTTAGTTAGTACAATCTGGAATGAGGACACGTCAATGCACAATTCAAGGAAGCCTTGACAAGCCTGAGGATACAAACGTTTTGAAGGTATTTTTTTTTCATTTTTATTGGTTGCTTGCAGTGATTATTGTGGCATAAGCACTGTGGGTTTATATGGTTTTAGCAGTTTCTGGTAGAACTTTACACTGAAATGAAGGCTTTGAAGTAAATTTGATTGTTGGTTCTGGAAAGATAGGTGCAATGTTCTCAATGGAATAAGGATTGTCTGCTAATAACGAAACACCATTGACTAATAATCGAGATTTACGAAAGTGTTTTCAGCAAGCTATATTCTTCTTGATCCGGAATAAACATGTGTTTATAAGTTGAGAATCCCTCTAGTTGAATCATTAATTAATTAGAAGTTGCAATGGAAGTATATTTATAACCCATCCAGACCACTGCCACCTTTCCACTTCAAGTTGCTGCTATCCTGCTGGGACTGTTTTGGACTGGAGGGGCTGCTTTAGCAGCTAAGATTGTGTACCAAAAGAGTGATCAAGTGAATAGTTTGGGTTGATATGAGGCGGGGAGATTGTTTTTTACCCAAATGGAGATCCTGGACATGATGTGTAGTAGGTCCTATACCCATGATCCATTGAAGATGTTTTCATCTTTATCTATCTGCTCCTCAATGCAGCCTAGAGCAGGGTTTTCTGCAGTCTGTAGAAATGGTGCTTTCTGGTTTTGGGGAAAATGGGCTTGCCATAAAGGGGGCTGATTACTTTGCTGCATGTATTTCTTTGATGTCAGTGTGAGCGTGGTTAAGCTCAAACATAGAAAAGTAGCTGATAGGTTTTGACGTGTTCAGATGCACATGATGTCCAGTTAACTAAATGAGTGCTTTTTTGTTCATGATACAATTGCTTAGTTCTGAAATGTTTAGTGGGAACCCATCATATCAAACTGAGATTCTACCATCTTGTTTTGACCTTATTTGAGCTGGAGGAACAAGGTAGTCAAGCTAGCTGACCAGCTAAGATGCTGAATGCAAAATTTTGTTTGAATTCCTAGTTTCAATCTGATTTGAGAGGGAATATTGATTGTTTCTCAAATTGAAAACCTGGACCTGATTTGTAGTCCTGCCCTGGTTACTGTTTCCATGGAGGAAGTCATTTTTCTCTTGGATCCAGCATGCCCGGTGGCTTGTAGGAACTGGGAAAAATAAGCCACGATATAGGTGATTTGGGATGATTAAATTATGCATGGCTAAGCATATCACAGCATGGAAGCTGGCAGATTTTGATCCTTATCAACATGATGTCTACTTACCTGAATGCATGCTTCATTTTTCTCTGTTTATGTTTGTGCTATGATCTCTTAGTCCATAACTTGTACTGGAATTTGCCTTTCTTTTCAGTTGGTTCATTCAATGTGGAAAAAGAGATTTGGAGAAGAAGTTAAGGATGAACTTATTTATGTTGTGGCCATGGAGCGGGTACTTCAGATGGAAGACTTCATGGAGGTATGATGGGATTTTGCTTGCTTCTTGGCTGTGTCATTATGTAATTCTTGCTGAATAGTGGTTTCTTTGCTCTGTCTTTCGAAGGTAATTTCTTATAATTTTAGGAAATTTTTAATCTCTTTACCTGTTTCAGGATGGTGTATGGGTCTCATCATCTGATTATAAAAATGCTAGCCCTGATCCACTCCGAGACTTTGCAGAAGCATTTGCTAATGAGATCAATGACAAGAACATGGAAGATGTTAGCCGCTTCTGCAATGTATATGTTGATTTGGACTTCCAGGTTTGCCGCCAACAAAACTCTATCATCTTCATTGCCATTGGCAGTTAATCTGCACAATTGCTACTTGAGAGAAAGCAATCTACCTTGAGTTTCTTACAGGCACCTGCAAACTTCCTAGGTTGCATGATACAACACTAGATATAAAAGAATAAAACCTTTTTGGGGCAAATGCATTTTGATGGTACAAGAAAAACCGGTGCCTGATTCATCTCTATTCCAACGTATTGAGGTTTTACTAAGGTTTGGTTTTATTACATTGGTTATTCTTAATTTCCAATTGGCTTTACAGGTGTCAGAAGCGAAGATGATATGGGTCGATAGGCTAGGCTTCGACATACGTCTTTGGTCTCCTCAGAAAGGCACGTTTGATGTCCGAATTCCTTTCCCAAGAGAAGTGGCCGATGTAAAGGGCGCTAAGTCCTCATTCAATGGAATGTCACAGCTTGCTTGGGAGGTGGAAAAAAACTATCAGTCGCTGAACTTTAAGAAGGTGAAACAGCTAAAGCACATAACACACAAGGGATTGTAACAAGTTAATTTCTCATAGTTTTTGTGAGATACTGTGACAGGAGGCCCTTAATGACTAATCTTTGCTGAGTTTTTATTGTCAATACTTTTGATGGTTCAGGATTGATCCACCATTCAGACAAATTTGTTGAAATTACATATTTGATTGGCAAGTGTTCATGGGCTGCATCATATCTATTTTAGTTTCTAAGCGTGCGCAGATTCTTAAACTCAAAATGCACTTGATCTCTATCTGCGTTACACGTGGCTGTTTCTTGTCTACTTCATCCTCAAAGATCTCTTTCCCAGACCCATCCTCTGTTGTCTATGCATAAAAGTTATGATCACAGCCATTCTTGCCTCTGAACTGAGGGAAGGAAATGCATGCTTGTCACGTGGCTGCGCTCCTATCCATTGAAAAATACACGTTTCAATTCAGACTATTATTGCTGGACGGTGCAGCCATTCTCTTCTAGCAACATTTCTTACAACTCAGGGCAAGAAAAATCCTGGATCTTGTCATGTTGGAACAGTCAAGAGACAGGGCACCGGCTGACTAATTGGATACATCAATGAGAGCTTTAAAAGAACGATACACATTTTTGGAATGGTTATTGAATCAACATGTCTCCACGTATTTCAAGAAGTAACATCAAAAACAAAACACAAAATTCAATAAAAGAGTAACCCATTCTCAAAATCTAAAGAAGAACTACAATTCATCTTGAAGTTTGTGGAGCTGAGCTGTACCCAACTCCTAGCTTCATAACTACTCTCCCCCTCATTCTGCTTACATTCGTAGTAGAACACGGTAAGAACCACAAAGGCAAAGAACTTAGATTGGGTGGACCAGAGGGGTGTAGTAGCACACGCAGCGATTGGTGGGTTCTCAACTCACTGTGGACGGAGTTCAGTGTTGGAGGGCTTGTCAATGGGTTTGTGCCACTCTTGGCTTGGCCTACGGAAGCAGAGCAGGGGTTGAACTGGAAGTAGGAAATCAATCCCGGCACGACCGATGACTTAGTCTCCTCCGCTATGGCAAAGGGGTTAAAAGCAGAGCTCATAGTCCCTCAAGAACGTGATGCAAAAGATAGCCCTATGACCGTTCAACATAATGTGATGAGCGATGCTGTGAAGGAGTTGATGCAAGGTGACCAGGGAAGCAGGCTAGGGCAAGGGCACAAGAGTTTGGGAGAAGGGCATGGCAAGATGTGGAGAAAGGCGGATCATCTGATGAGAAATTGGATCGACTAAATGAATGTCTCATTCTAAGGCGAGAATTCCAGAGCTTTATAGTGGTCCTTCTCTAATTCTAATTGGTGCAACTTCGGAACAATATCATCATTTTATAGTTGTAGATTCAGCCTGGAATTGACTCGGTTTGAGTCTAGGTCAACTTACTTCATCAAGTTATCTTCAATCAATCATTTTTATTTGAATTGAGTTTGGTTGAATTGATCAAATTATTAAAAACCTGCCGAATTATAAATTTATTTAAAAATCAAACTTTATATAAATCGATATCATAACAATAATCTATCAAGATTAGATTTTTAACCACATTTACATGATGATTCGTGAATTTTTTTAATCGCCACCCCCCATTTCATTGTCATCATTCTTATGCAAAAAAAATAATAAGAAAAGCAAGAAAACAACTTTCCCACCAAACTCACCATGTCAAGAAGTTCACCTTTCAATTGCAACTTGCCAGAAGACCTCAACCACCATGTGATATGTTTTCATTTGGCAGATGAACAAATACACACACGACAGGAGCTAGAAATTCTAAGAGAAATATATATATATATATAAAGAACCTTGTACACTTTATGCAGCCATTAGTGTCAAACGAAAGTTATCTGTCACAATATCTTTTATTTTACCAATCAAACGGTTGTGCTTGGAGCTGCTAGACTTGCTTAGCTTTGGCTGAAAGAGCGAGCAGAGCATGGCTTCCAAACCTTGTGCAGTGTATTTCAAATGTCTGCTGGGACTAGCATCAGTTTCAGCCTGATGAAATTCATAGTTCTGCAGGTGGCTCCTGTAAACAGGTACATAAGCCTGGACGGCAAGTTTACACATCCTCAGCCTTAAGTCCTCGCAGGGAACGACCCAGTTGGATTGTTTCTGGTACATGTGATCAAACTCCTCGTTGAATGACTTCAGTCTCTTCTTGACCAAATCCCCCGCAGATCCCCTGGTGGGAAAAGATAAAACCTGACTCTCTTGGCTAAGAAGAGCAAATATTTTCCCCCAGCTTTCTCTCAGGTAAAGAGTCATGTAATAGTCCCTGTACTGTTCATGAGCTTTCAACCAAGAATCTCCCATCATAACTCCAAGATTTGTCCCTTTCAAGCTGCAAAAATGGCAATGGTTATTCATCATGAAAAGGTAGGACAGTGTGAGATCATGGTGGGCTTTGGACCATGCATCCAAGTTTAGACCAATCTGCTTTATTATGTGATAGATCTGGTTGGCAACAAGTTCCTCTTGGCACTTCTCCTGTTTCCAACTCTGTTGAATTGTCAGAATCTGAGTCAACAGTGGCCTGTAATCATCCCCTAGTAGATGATTACAGTAGTCGGTTACAAAGCTTACTAGCCTTGGAACACTGCCATCTGAAGGAGGAGAACTTCGCCTTTGCAGCTCCACTTGGATCGGAAGTTCCCAGAAAATCTCACAAGCACCGTTGACAACTCCCTTGAGGAGATCCCTGGTCATAGTCTGGATCTCAATGCATGCTGACCCTCCAAAAAGTCTGCTGAAATCCACTCTCAGACTGTCCAACGTCGCAAAAATGTCCAATAGCTTCATGAGCTTGACCGGATCATTCTTACACTCTGTGATCTTCTTTCCAAAGCGGAGGAAAGAAAGTATTCCAGATTGTGTTACGATTTTTGCGAAGCAATCCATCCAAACTTCTGGTCCATTCTTCTCAAACACGTCGCTACAAAGCTTGTATTCAGTTTCAAAAACTTGTTTTACAGCCAACTGCAAATGCTTGCACCATTGATCAACGTAACGCTCAACATCTTGCACGTCATCAAATTCGTCGGGTGACTGGTTGAGGTAATTCAAGTCAAGAGCTTGAAAACTTCTTATGGTATTCAGACACCGAACCTCAACATAAGTCGAAGTGCATTTCTCAAGCCTATTATCTGCATCTAGCCTCTCAATTATATCCTGGAGCTTCTGTATAGCAGCCACTGGCAGAGGAGATGGAGCAATGGAGGCTTGTTTTCTAATAGAAGATGAGAAAGAATCCAAAACAACACAAAAGCAGTTCTCCACAAGAATCTGCCTGAATTCAACTTCAAGTTTGTCAAATGCAGCACAGAGAATCCCCCCACCGAGCCGAGCATGTTTCTCAGTGGCTTGCAACTCTTGCATGATGCTTAATGACTTGTTGACGTTCAAGACGTAAAGATCATCATGAACTTCATTATCTTCCAGAAACTCAAGAACAGCCTCCAGCCACTGAATTGCTAGCCCGCAGTTGTCAGCCAGAAATTTCAATGATTCCTCGAGCTGTTTCACCATTAGCAGGTAAGTTGAAAGATCAGAACACGGGTGTGATAACAGTGACTTCTGGAGCTCTTGAATGATATCATACACCTTTAGCACCGCTGCGGCAGGGCCAATGGCACGATCAATATGCTCTCTAATTGCAGCAAATGTGCACTTTTTCCTGGGGACATGTCTAACAGCGGCTTCCAAAGATGGTAATCTCTGTTTCATCCCCTCCAATCTTTGGCCTGTACTGTCCAAAGCAGAGGCAAGAGCTCTTGAATTCTCTAAACTGGTCTTCAAGATCATCCTAGAAGCTGCAAGATTGGCAATGCCATCCACTTGAGACATTTCCAAATCAAGCCCTGGCCCTCAAATTCCCAGTGAAATGACTCGACTACCATCTCATCTGGTCTTTAAATACTACACTGCATTGTCAAGATTCAAGAATTTGCCCAAAATGCTTCTCTCTTAGTTTCTTCTCAGTCACTCATTTTACTTTTTCCTCACCAAACTCACCCAATCAGGTCAAAAAAACAAAGACTAGCCATATTCAAACCAAACCTACCTTGCAAAACAAACATCTCTCAGAAACCCCAACAACCCGGGTAATGCAGAATCAGTAGACCTATATGGACTTCCAGAATTCAAATAAAGAAAAATAACCCCACTTGGACTTTAAAAAAAGCAACTGAAGTTTCACTTTTGGAAATCAACCTTAAAATACCCACATGACAGGAACTGAAGTTTCTACTTTCTATCAACAACTAAACAACCAAGCGAAAAAAAAAACGAAGAAAAACATGCCTGTTAAGGATCTCCATTGACGACGTCAAGATAGGCAAAGAAGGAATCCTCCATGAGCTCTCTCTTTCGTTTCTGATGTTGATGATGAAATGGGTCATGGATTCTATTGCTAGTCAATGATTTCATGCAGATGATCAAAAGTATTCTTGGTAATGGATGATCAAAAGTATTGCGCAAAACAAATTTATTTCTTCCATTGTATTTTGAAGCATCAAAAAATAAAAGAGAGGACACGGCTCTTTGCTGCTTATGTTCCACAAATTATTTGTTTTGATAAATTTTAGGTGGGTTTTTGCTGCAACAAGTACTAAGAAATCGAGAAAACAAGCACCTCAAGTCTGGTGGAGGACAAAGAATCCTGCATTTCAATGCCCCCCCACATCGTATGTTGTTCATCATGTTAGAATTTCTTGATTTGAACAGTAACTCGTTTATAACAGTTATTGTTGGAATTAAAATCTGGATTTTGAAGCAGCAGACGAAATTGGAAGAAGAAGATGTAAATTTATTGAAATTGAATTGCCCAATAAATAGGCTTTACAGAATATGAAATGTAATCAAAAACAAACTCTCAACAAAACATGAGAGATTATTGCTAAACAAAATCAAATATTCAGCTAACAACTGAATCGGATTACATGGAATAAATTCAAATTCAAAAAGCAATAAAACAGCAAAACATTGACTAAGACTATGTCTTCAAATCAGAATCTTCAATCTTCACGACAGCATCCTTGATCTTCTAGGCAACATCTCACATTGTTCTAACACTCCTCCTTGAGATGTGCCTTGATTAATCCAACACTTAACCTTAAAAATTCCAGCCTTGTTCGTGGCAGAGCCTTGGTCATCAAGTCTGCCAGTTGAAAATCAGTTGAACAATGAACAATATTTATAAGTTGATCCTTCTCAGCTTCACGTATGGAATGATACTTCACATTGATGTGCTTAGTCCTCCCATGCTGAACTGGATTTTGTGCAATAGCAATTGCAGATTTATTATCACAATAAAGCTTAGTTGGTGAACTTTGAATTTGTCCCAAATCAGCTAGAACCTTTTGCATCCAAATAGCTTGGTTTGCAGCAGCAGCCATAGAAATATACTCAGCCTCAGCAGTAGATTGTGCCACCACCTCTTGTTTCTTTGCATTCCAACAAATTGCACCTGAACCAAGAGTGAAAACATAACCTGATGTGCTCTTCATGTCATCAATACTACTCGCCCAATCACTCGTCAAGCATAACTCTGTCAAACTTACTCCTCCTGTTTTCGAGTACATTATCCCCAAATCACTTGTTCCCCGTATATACTTCAATACTCTCTTAGCAACTCCCATATGAATGTTGCTAGGTGAGCTCATGAACCTTGATAACAAACCTGCAGGAAATATAAGGTCAGGTCCGGTGGTCATTAAGTATAACAGGCTGCCAACCAGACTTCTAAAAGAAGAGGGATCTTCAAGCTTTTCACCATCATGCTTCGAAATTTTCTCATTTTGAGCTAATGGAGAGGCTACTTCCTTGCAAGATTCCAACTTAAACTTCTTCAATACATCAACAACATATTTCTTTTGGCATACAAAGATTCCAGTGCTGCTTTGTTGTATCTCCATGCCCAGAAAATAATTCATAACACCCAAGTCACTCATCTCGAACATTTCATGCATTTCCAGTTTGAATTTTTCCAGAAGCTTTGTGTTGCTTCCGGTCACTAGCATATCATCAACATAGAGGGAAATTATCAGTTGTTGCATGTCATCTTCTTGTTTTAAATACAAAGTTGCTTCACTTTCACTTCTCTTGAATCCTAATTGAATCAAGTATGAGTCAATTTTGTTGTACCAAGCCCTTGGTGCTTGTTTCAGCCCATAAAGTGCTTTATGCAACTTGTACACTTTATGTTCTTCCCCAGCCACTTCAAATCCATCTGGTTGTTGCACATAAATATCCTCAAGTAGTATACCATTTAGAAATGCAGATTTAACATCTAAATGGTATACAATCCAGCCCAATTGTCCTGCAAGAGCCAACAGTAGACGAATTGTGTCATGCCTTGCAACAGGGGCAAACGTATCCCCATAGTCAACACCAGCAACTTGAGCAAATCCCTTGGCAACTAACCTTGCCTTGTGTTTGAACACAGTTCCATCAGGATTGAACTTAGTCCTAAACACCCACTTCACACCAATCCTGTTTTTCCCATGTGGCAGCTCTGTCAAGGTCCAAGTCCCATTCTTCTCAATGGAATTTATTTCTGTTTTCATAGCTTCAACCCAGGCTGGAAACATGGCAGCATCAGTGTAGGTTGTAGGCTCAGCATGCACTAGGTTGCACCTTTCATAAACATCAGCCAATGATCTCACTTTACAGACATTTGAATCTGTAGTTTCTTCAATTAACAAGTGCTCGGCAACTTCATCATAAGTTTCAGCTTCAACAGAGTCAAGACTTATCACTTTTGGAACAACATCAATTGACTCCCAATCCCATCTGCATGTTTCATCAAAGTGCACATCCCTACAAATTTGAATCTTTGATTTATTCAAATTGTAGATTCTGTACCCCTTTGTATCTGCTGCATAACCAACAAGCACACCCTTTTCAGCCACTTCATCAAGCTTTCCTCTTCTCTCAGCAGGTACCTGAAAATAACAAAGAGAACCAAACATTTTCAAGTGCTTGACAGTGGGTTTGATTCCAGACCAAGCTTCCAGTGGTGTTTGGTTTTGAATAGACTTTGTAGGCAATCTATTCAGTAAATAAACTGAAGTGTTGACAGCTTCAGCCCATAGGAATCTCGGCAATTTCTTCTCAAATAGCATGCACCTGGACATCTCCATTACTGTCCTATTCTTCCTCTCAGAAACACCATTCTGTTGAGGAGAATATGGCACAGTCAATTGATGCACAATTCCTGCATCTTGAAGGTATGCCGTGAACTCTTTTGATGTGTACTCCCCACCATTATCCGTTCTTAGCACCAATATCTTCTCACCACTTTGAGTTTCAACCAAACTTTTGAACCTTTTGAACTCAGAAAAGGCTTGTGACTTGGTTTTCAAGAAATGAACCCAAGTCATTCTACTATAGTCATCTATGAACAAGATAAAGTAAACACTATTGTTCAAAGAGGCTACTCTCATTGGTCCACAAATATCTGAATGGACCAGCTGCAATTTCTTTTGTGATCTATATGATGATGAAACTGGAAATGGCTTTCTGTTTTGCTTGCCAATTTCGCAGCCTTCACACAAAAGCTTGCTGTCAAAAATTTCAGGTATTCCATCCACTAAACCATTGTCATGCAGCATCTTCAAATACTTATAATTGCAGTGACCAAGCCTTTTATGCCAAGTAATACTCTCATCAATCTTAGCACTTAAGGCATGGCCTTCCACAGTAGCCAAATTCAAGTAAAAACTATTACCTTCCATTTTGATTTTGGCAATGGTTAAATCCCTTGAATCTCTTATAAAACAGGTTCTGTTCTTGAAAGCAACTTCATATCCATTTCTCATCATTTGTGCTACACTTAACAGATTCTGATCTAGCTCTGGAATATATAAGACATTGTTAATAACTTTCATACCTCTTGCTGTTTGAACTGCCACGGTTCCTCTACCTTTTGCCTCCACAATGTCTCCATTTCCAAGCTTGATCTTTGGTGTTATTGACCTGTCAATGGAAGAGAAAATTGACAAGTATTTTGACATGTGGCTTGTACAACCACTGTCAATTAACCAAGTGTCTTTTCTGCAGGTGTCAATGGCTGAAATAGCCATGAACAAGTGTTCATCATCTTCTTTGCCTTCTTCAGAAACATTGGCATGTTGTTGAATCTCATGCTGAGGTTGCTTTCTTTTCAATCTACAATACTTCTCACTATGGCCATTCTTGTTGCAGAAATCACAATGAATGAGTGATTTTCCTTTGAACCAGCAATTTTGCTCAGCATGATTTGTTCTTTTACAATAAGAACAAGGTGCAAAATTCTGCCTATTGACAGGGACAACAAATTTAAATTTCGAGAGAGGTTTTTTACCATGATGGAAATCTTTCTTCTGAAAATTTCCAATCTTCTTTCCTTTCCAGTTGGCTTGAAATGCCCCTTCCATAGCATCATCATCTCTCATTTGAACCCTTTGTTCCTGAATAGTAAGTTTGCTGATTAACTCAACAATAGATAGAGTTTGCAAATCGCAAGACTCTTCTATTGCAGATATTTTGGCCTCAAATCTCTCTGGAATTGACATCATAAGCTTCTCCACTATCTTATGATCTTCAAATGTCTCCCCAAGGAGTCTCATTTGGTTGACAATGTTCATCAATCTGCCTGAATAGGTTTTGACAGTTTCATTGTCCTTCATCTTCATCAGCTCGAATTCTCTCTTAAATCCAAGGAGTTTGACTGTTTTAACTCTATTGCTGCCTTCAAATTCAACTTGAAGTTTATCCCAAATCTGTTTGGGTGTTTCCAAGTCCATGATTTTGGTGAAAATGTGATCTGCTAGTGCAGCATGAAGGCTGGTAATTGCCTTATCCTTTTTTAGCTTTTCTTCTTCAAAAGCTCTCAACTGTGCAATGGTGGGATTTCCGTGTGGTTGTTGAGGATCAGCATCAGTTGCTACAACATTCCACAAACCTAGAGATCTCAGGTAGAATCTCATTTTCACGACCCGGATGTGATAATGCTCACCATCAAAAGTCAGCACAGACGAGTGTGATGACGAGGAAGAAGAAGCCATGGATTTTGAACAAAATAAATCTCACTGTTTTTCCTCTCAATTCTCTCGTGTTTCACTCAATCTCACGTGTTTGCACTCAGAAATTTCACTCGTGTTTACTCACAAAATCACCATCGATCCGAAGGAACAAAACGCTCGATACCATCTGTTAGAATTTCTTGATTTGAATGATCGCTTATACATCTTGTTGGAATTAAAATCTGGATTTTGAAGCAGCGACAAAATTGGAAGAAGAAGATGTAAATTTATTGAAATTGAATTGCCCAATAAATAGGCTTTACAGAATATGAAATGTAATCAAAAACAAACTCTCAACAACACATGAGAGATTATTGCTAAACAAAATCAAATATTCAACTAACAACTGAATCGGATTACATGGAATAAATTCAAATTCAAAAAGCAATAAAACAACAAAACATTGACTAAGACTATGTCTTCAAATCAGCATCTTCAGTCTTCACAACAGCATCCTTGATCTTCTAGGCAGCATCTCACAATGTTCTAACACATCAGAGCTCAAGAATCCTGTTTAAACATCCTAGTTTGATCTACTGTTAAGTCTTTTTTTTTTTTATCATGACATAGTAAAATCGGAAAAAAATCCCATGAAAATATATTTAAAAACCAAAAAATAAAACTCATGATTAATTTATATAAAAAAAAAAGACGTAAGGGAAGTTGTAGTGTCGCTTGGAGCTTTCAAGTTTCCATGTCTCTGATGCCAAACAGTTGCCATTGCCGAGCTTACTTGATATCTTTTCTACACGTATACATTCAAAGTCATTCTTAAACAGGTAATTCTATTTCTTTCTTCTCTTCTGCGTGTATGTTTGTAAAGCTAGTACATATAAATTTATTATTCCCGTGCTTTCCTATACAAAACCATACTGTTTCCCATTGTTTATATATTCTGCTCTTCTTCTAGTCATCTCTCTGTTCTTCCTCGGCCTCCTGACATTGAATGGGAGCAAAACAAGGAGGCTGCTCAGTTGGGTGTGGCTGAAGAGTGCATGGTCCGTCTCAACCAGGCTGAGGAAGAGGAACCAGTACTTGCATCACCAAAATCTGAACCAATTTAAATCACTATCGAACCATGCATACCTGAGATCTTCAGCTTTGTTCCTATCAGGAAGTGGGCACTGGCATCGAATTTGCTCCCCCACTGGACTGGCCAGCAATCTTCACAGTGGTGGGCACAATCAAGGAAGTGGACTGTTTTGATCGTGAAACTGATTCCAGTGTGAAGATTGAGATTAAAGATGAAGGGAATTTCTTGTTTTATTCAGATGTATCTCCAAACAAGTGTTTCTTGAACGAATGAAGTTTTGAGCGGGTGGATAATGGCGAAGCGACCCTTGATTTGAATCTCCTTTGGACTGAAGAGGCTCGTGGCATATCCACTGTTGTTATGTGTAGCTTGAAACTAAACTCCATCGCACTATGATTGATAACTGATAACTTGTATTTGTTTTTTTTTATAATCGGCGTATTTATGTCAGCTTACACGCACCACAACTAATCTCCAGACTCACTAAAAAACCTGCAAACTCAGTGAACATATAAGATATCGTGGGGGTGACAGATATTCATGATGAGACTTTAAACCTAATACAGAGTAAAGAAATAATTCACCTCAACCCGCCAGGTCAAGACTCCACTTGCAACTTGTATTTGTTGTTTAGTGGGTTTGTGCGTGGGCTATAAGATGTCTAGGTATAATTTTAAAAGAAGAAAATAGTAATAATGTTTTAGAGATGTATATTCTCAAACATATATGTATGAAATAATAAATATTGTGAAATTTTTATAATATCTTGAGCTATACTGTAAATTGTCTTCCACTAATTTTATCTGGCGGTGGAAAGAGACGCGACATCTGCCCGGGAAACCATGGGCTTGAGGTGGCAGGCCCATTTGTAAAGGATGGGCCCCTCATACTTCATTTCAATTTTGTTTATAATATAAATAAATGAGCCCTCTTCCTTCACATGCATCCTGTCAGAAGAATCATCCCTTCATCACGTGCATGATTGTTTTCAGAATCCCAGGTGCAAAAAAAACAAAACAAGGTCATTTAATTCTTAAAAATAAATAATCCAGGCTAGGTTTGGGTTAACAGTAAAGTACGTTTTTATCCTTCACTAATTAATTAATTGATTGATTGATAGCTAGGATCTAATTGTGCAATTTGTCATTGTATAGCATAAAAGCATCGACGGAGAAATCCTTGTGGAGGTCCATGAAGTGTCACGTGGAAGATTTTTCCTCGCCGCCACAGAGAATCCTGCCACCCTTCTTTTTCAAGCAATGTGATATGATTTTCAGAATTTGTTTGGTTTTTTCCGGTGAGAGATAGAGATGGACCCCTTTTTAATTATTATAATAAGAAAAAAAAACGTTCCTTGAATAATAACTGGCATGATGAAAAGGCACGAAATTACTAATAATATTTTAAAAATTAATCTCAATTACCCTCTTAAACACTCTCAAAACAAGTATAAATAAATAAACAAAATTGTCTAAGATGATTTTTAATAATTACATACACATACATGCATGCATACATACATACTGTAATGGTAGCTTGGGCGAGTTGAAGAGCTCTTGAATAATTTTATGTCCAGCAGCAGCACATGGAGGAGGAGGTAGTTGAAGGGTAGGAGTGACACTGACAGTTCTTTTTTAATACACAAAACATATTGTTTTTTAAGAATAAAAAGTAAAAAAATCAAGTTTATATTTTACTTTTTTTAAGAAAAAAATAATAATTAGAATAGAAAACCTTCTAATTTCAAAACAACAAAAACGAACCCAGGTGATTTAATAAATAGAGTTGACTTGACGCAGCAGTTGAGTGTCTTTATCAGATGGAGGAGTCACCTCCATATTTCTACTTCCCATGGATCACGCCCGTTTCTGGAGGGTGGCCGTTGCAGATTTAAGGCGATAATTGTTGCACTGATTCTCGGATTTGCTTGTAACTATGTCTTCAATCAGGGACATGTCCTTGCCGTGAATCCCCTTTTGTTTCTCTCTGGTTTCTTGTCGGATAATCCCACCAAATATTTTATTTTTTTAACTTTAATAGAATTTTTTTATCTGGGAAATCGATTGCTAGCATGCTACTGATCAAATCAAGATTTGGAAAATTAGAGTATGCCAAGCCAAGCTATGGTGTGAATTAATCAATCAAACAAACAAATAAAATCTCAGCCATACCCTACCGATAAACTCTTAGCAACTACAAACAGATAAAAACTAATTAAAGATATTAAAACAAACATCGACTTAATGTTTTTTATACAAAAAAAAATAAAAGTAAATGTAAATGTTAAATCTTTCACTCCCCTGACTTGTAGATTCTTTGTAATAAAATGAAAAACTAAATTAATTCCGAGATATATTGATCATGAAACAAATACATTAGATGTAAAAATAATGAAGAAAGGCGACGGAGGGGGATGGGGTCAACCATTTGCTTTTAGAAAACACTTAAATCTTTAAGACTCCGAAGTGGCAGTTTAGTTTAAATATATATAAAATACTCGCAAAGCATTTAGGCAGCCATCATTTCCTCAGCAAAAGTGTCGGTGAGAGAGTATGTATTGTAGACTACAATGCTGTAGTGTTCTATACTCTCTTGCTTTATCTATAGATAGATGTATACTTGAATGGTGAGACTCAGTAGTACATGTTGTGCATCTACTCCCTCTCTCTCTCCCCCTTTTGTCTCCACTTCTCATTTACACAACCGGCACCAAATACGCTTTTAATACAACAAAACACACAAACCCCATTATTATCAGGCCTTAAAACGAGGAGCTAGTTCACTTGTGTCAACGAATACCTCACTCTCTTCACATTAACAGCACTTAACTGAGAGGTAGAGAGAATGGGTGTGGATTTGAGACAAGTGGTTGCCGGGGTGCTGACTCTAACTATGTTTGTAATGCTTGGTAACATGATCAAGAGAGATCATTTTGATTCTGTCGAGGTAAATCCCTTATAGCCCTTCTTCTTAAGTCACCACGGTACTTTGCTTCACGTGTGTATGTGATCTTCTGGTCATTCAAGTTTCATTTTTTGTCCCATCTGAAGGTGTGTTTCTTGATGGGGTTTTAGTATGGGTTCGGATCTTTAAGCCCTTTTGATGATTCACTTCAATTCCCACCTTGCATTTTCTTTCTGAAGTTACGGGCTCTATGCGGTTTCATTTGATATTAGTGTTCTTGCAGTTTAGTGAAATAAGATCTGCATGCTTCTGGCCCAAATGCTGTGGCTTTGTGGTGTTTGTAGTTCATTTTTTTCCTCTTTTTTTTGTCAAATTCTCATTAGTCTCCGGATGCGTTTTCATCCAATCTTTGTTCTTCTGTTGAATTTGTGTAGGATCTTTAAGGTATTGTAACTGCTTGCATTAATCTGTTTAATCTTTCTTGTTTTCATCCCTTCATGTTGGGGTTAAGATTTAAGCTGAGGTATTAACATTACTTTAAAAAAAATCCTCTCATGTTTGAGGTTTCAGTTTTTTTTTTTTTCCTTTATGAACATCTCCTGGAGCAAAGTTAATTAACTACAGGGTGTGATAATTTCCTCTTCTTACTTAAGCCGTTGTCTATTTTCTCACTCTGTGAATGAACCTTTCATCCAATATTCAAATGCTATGGATCCATATATGATTCCCCTTCTCATTCTTTTTGTCTTTTGTTCTGTAAAGGGAACATTCCCAGGAGCTAGGGATGTCGAGTTTGATAGTGAGAAGGTTTCAGAGCAGGGTCTTGTGAATTTTTCGAAAAAGAATACAAATGGGCCATGGATGGAGGGTGGCCTAGAACCCAAACCATGTTGGAAAGAGTCAAATTTTGGTAGGTTTACTTTTGAACTTGATAATTGCTGAGAAATTTACGTGGTATTTATTCCTATGAGTGCGCTCACTGATATACTACATAATCTTGTGTGATGTTTCCTTCTACTTCTCATGAATTCTCACCATTTTAACAGATGAAGTAGAGTCAAAGGGGTTTGTCACTTTCTCATTAACTAATGGTCCTGAGTACCATGTCTCACAGGTATCTTAAGTAGCCATTTGAACCTTCTTTTCACATGCTGAAGGATTCAGCCTTCATAGATGAAATATCTGCTTTCCATTCTTGTTCTACACCTTTAAATATTTATCTCTTTGCCGGTGATTGTGTACTGCAATCAACTCCAGATTGCTGATGCTGTGGTAGTAGCAAGATATATTGGAGCAACCCTTGTACTTCCTGACATTAGGGGGAGCAAGCCAGGAGATGAAAGGTTAGTAGCATGTAACTTGCATGACAATCACCTCTTGTTTTTGGAACGAACATAAAAACAATAAAGTTTTTGGCCCTTTTTCTGCGATTAGATTTGCTTAAGATGTTCTGGATGGTAAATTCCTGAAGAATTATCTAGCTTTGCTATTTTGTTTCTCTCTATTTTATTTTTAGACGCTGGGGTAATGTTTCCTTTCCAATTAAGTTTTTTCCTGCTACTAACTCAACCACAATCATAAAACTTTCTTTCTTTCTTTTCTTTTCTAGATCATTTGCTATCTCCAATGGAACAAAACTGGAAATGGAAACTTCCCCCATGTCTTTTAGGGACACTTATAATTAAACCTTCATATTAGTTGCATTTGGACACTTGTATACAATATAGTTTTCAATTTCATATTCATCTAATTAATATGCAATCACAAAGCTTGATAGCTTATTGCAAGTCTCCTAAGGCATACACAGTGACTTTGCTGCACTGCCCAACTGAATTGGCAAGTTTTTTTTCAAAATGTTACCGTCGCGTGCTGGTTTTTTTAAGATAAAGGACCATAAAATTATGATCTCTGAAGAAGTATCCAAAATATGATCAGGTAGTGAATTAACTTCATTGAGAGCTTTTGGGTGCATGCTGAAAAGGTTGATATTTTACAGGAAGTTCGAAGAAATATATGATGTTGAGAAATTTGTTAAAAGCCTGGTCGGTGTAGTCAAAGTAGTTAAAGGTCTGCCCAAGGATGTATCAATTCGAGATGTTGCTGTTGTCAAGGTCCCCAATCGAGTCTCAGAGGATCATATTGCTGAGCAAATTGAACCAGTCTTTAGAACAAATAGCATCATAAGACTGGCTACATTCTTCCCTTCAGTAAATATGAGAAAGACCACAAAAACAAGTGCCAGTGATTCAGTTGCATGTTTGGCGATGTTTGGAACTTTAGAGTTGCAGCCAGAGGTTAATGAAGTGCTTGACTCCATGATTGAGCGACTAAGAACATTGAGTCGCAAGTCTGATGGGCGATTTATTGCTGTTGACTTGAGAGTTGAGATATTGGACAAGAAAGGTTGTCGTGGAAGCAGTGCAACTGGAACAAAGAGTTGTTTTAGTGCACAGGAGATTGCTATATTTCTGAGGAAGATTGGATTTGGCAAGGATACCACAATCTACCTCACTCAGCCAAGATGGGATGAAAGCCTTGATGTTCTGAAAGATATATTCCCAAAAACTTATACTAAGGTTAGACATTTTCCATTGGTTTCCCCCTTCTAATGTTTTCTCCTTCCAGGTAGTCTAAATCATTCTTCCCCCCTGAAAACTTTTGCAGGAAAGCATATTGCCTGCAGATAAAAAAGCAAAATTCCTTGAATCTGAAGATTCAGAGTTTGAGAAGGTTATTGACTTCTACATGTGTTCTCAAAGTGATGTCTTTGTACCAGCCATCTCTGGCCTATTCTATGCCAATGTAGCTGGTAAGAGAATAGCATCTGGTAAGACTCAAATACTTGTTCCGGCAGACATTTCTGGCACCTCTGCCTCTGTTACGAGCCATTTCTCCCCCTATATCTCCAAGAAGAACCACATGGCACATTCCTGTTTTTGCTAGTATCCATGCCAAAAACCCTGAAGAGAGCACGATACAGCTTAAGTTGTCGTCTTCAATAATAGTTCTTACTTTCTCCAATGCTTCAGGCAAACATTTCTAGTAAGCAGATGAACATTCGAGTTACATCATTCACACTTCTATTTAGGAGTGAAAGCACCCCAAAACAGGAGTTTACTGTTTTTATATGATTTTTTAAAGTGTTCTACATAAATAGGCCAGGTAGTTTTGTGAGTCATGTTCAAGAATTTGTTTGATGTTTTGTAAAACTTTGAAGTATCAGTTGTTTATTGTAAAATCAGTTTGCATTGTATGAGGTAGTCTTGTAATTGTTTGAATGATGATGAACTAGGTTTGGACTGTAAGCTTAGGTTTGTGTAACGTAGGTTGGTAGATGAAAGAAAGACCACGCCACGTTTCCTCCATTGAATTGCTCCTTATCTAAAGCAGAAAAAAATCCCATCGAAGGCTTCAGCATCGGAGAACGTCTACATTTATGGATTTCTTTTTTCTTCGGTTGGCGAGGAACATTTTTGGATCATACGAGGAGTTCCTGAAACAAAGTATTATAAAATCCAACAATGGCCAATTCAAAAAGATGTGAAGCTTGAAAATTTTGGAGAAGATGATGTCGTCAAACTGTGTCTTGGCCCCGTATTTTCTTCCAGCCAGTCCCTGAAGTGTTGCTGATGTCCATGTAGTCAAGATTACTGAACTGCTGAAGGTATTGGACAATCCAACCATGCCAACACCCAAATAATATCATCAACTAAAAGTATATCCTGGTGAAACTTCTTTCCCCTCGCAACTAAGCATTCATTTCTTTCAGTTTATGGATGTGTTGGAGTCGTTTCTCAGCCGCAGAAACAAAGTAATTGATGCTCAGCCTGACTGAGCGGGTGAGGGTAAAGGGTAAATTAGCAGTTCACAATGCTCAGCAGCAGCTAGAAAAAATGGATAGAAAACCAGTGACAGAACTTCTACGGCCCAGTTCAACTCAAAAAGACCCTTTGAATCCGAGGAAATGACCACCTTTTAGATTTAGCCGTTATCCATGATCTATACATTCGTTGCGGTTTCAGTTTCCTGCTCGGTTGCCTGATGATTATACAGGAGGGGACGAGAGAGAGAGAGGATGGGCCTGCATTGCTCGTTTATATCAGCCCTGCTCACAACTCATTATTGCTTTGGCTCAATCTACTCCATTGGATTTGTTTTCGATTGTTCTATCAAGTCCATGATTCTACCAAAATTCCTTTCTTTTCAGCCATTGATTTGTAGAGTCCACTCGCAGATCTCACTCATTCGGTTTTTCAAGCAGTGATCTAGGAAAAAATCCCAGGCAAAACAGGCAGGTTACTTCTTTCAGTGTGTTCGCACTCTAGCCAAGTTGTAAATTATCAGCATACACATTATCTCAACCCAATCTAGCAAGGTCAATACTAAAGAAGCTTCTAAAAGAATTAAACAAATTCTCAATTGCAAGAAAGAGGAACAAAATAAAACCTAATCGATGTTTCAATATTTTAATTTATTAATACCATTCTCTCTTGCTAGAAGATTTTGCGTTGAGTTAACTCTACTCTCGAGAAAAAAACAATTAAATTCATAACTCATAGAAAATATCACCAGTTCTCTCTGGAATCACCATAAATTTACTCAGTCAGTCACGTGACACTTGCATGCAGTACCACGAGTTTCATTGAAAAAGGCGAATCTAATTGTTGATATCTTAATTTACAATTCAAGTAATCGGAGGATATAAAGCAACTTAAAGTTTACAGTGTTTTAATACTCCTGAAAAATCATCTTACCACTACTGTATTGTTGGTTAGGTTAGGCATATTGATTTATGGACACGAAGCATCGGTGCACCTTCCATGAATTGGATGCCCCGTGTCAGGATACAAGTTTAATGCATGCCTTCAGCAAGACATCTATGCATTCCGGGCAGTTCTTAATCGTCGAAATGGCTTTCTAAGGTACTTGGATAGTGGAGTCTTCGGTACCGGTAGGAGTTTTCCAACCGCGGCAAGAGGCCAGCTGTAAAAAGGCAGCGGTGGTCGGGATGAGAAGTGATGATTTGACACAGTAATGCAGTGTATGCCTTCAGAAAAACACTAGTTTCAAAGCCTTCAAAACATTTTTATGACCAGCCAAGTAATTTGCATCCACAAGAATAACAGTAGTGATAAAAGGAGAAACACCCAATCAACCAAGTTCACCTCATCTAATTAAATGAAAAAAATGTGCCAGAAAGCATTAAACCAAGACTCGTTAGTAAAACACGGGGGACTTGAGCAGCCAAGTAAAGGGATTATGAGACACAATGATTCCGTAAAGTAAAGTAAAAGGATTAGTTCAACGTACACCCCATGGATGACTTGAGTTGACAGGATGCAAAGTATATCTTATCCTACAAAAACTGGTGATTGAACTAACCTGACAATGCCGATAGCAACGCATATAAGCCATTGTTTCCAATTAAGTCTCACAGTTGTGGTAAAGTCTCCAGTGAATTCAATGAGGATTATCTGTAAAGCAATTGACAGTAGCACTGTCAAATCCCGGTAACATGATAATGAAAGCCAAAAGAAAAGGCCACGGCTGCTCACCTGAAGGATGACGGTGAATCCAACTATTCCCATAAACAAGCGGTTTTTTGTTACTCCTTTAAAGACATTTATTTGATCTGGCTTTCGAGCATTGAACTCATTAAATACCTGAAAGTTCAACAGTTAGCAAATGCAAGCTTCGCATCTTGAAAGGACAAAAATAACTTACTTCGCATGAATGATAATGGTATTGTTTTTAATTTTCCACTCCATAGACTTCACTAGACTCATGAATACAACAAATGATACTTTTAGTCAAGTGGAATACTTACTTGACAGATAACAAATGCATTGAATATCATTGTATTCTTCACAATTGTAGCATGTTTCCTGTCATCATGACTCAAATTGAGAATACTCAAGCCCCGGAAGTTGAGCACAAGGAGAACAGCAACTTGATATAGAGCCTGAAATTGATAAAAAGATTAATAGGTCATGAATAAGCCATGGAGCTACATTAGTACTCAGCCAGTAGTACTCTCCATATGTCATCAGGCAAATTGAGCATTTCAGAGAAGAAATACCTGTATGAGCAAGTTCCTCCACATGATGTTTGTTATGAGAGGTTCCCTAAAAGAGCAAGCAGAAGATCATGCATTCAGATCATCACCCATCAATTCAGAAAGTTAAGCAAATACATTGAAAACCATTATGCAACTTCTATAATCACAATATGCAAGAGAATCCCCAGACCATACTTCTTGGACAAGCAAAGGTCAGACGAGTAAGCCTGAAAAGCTGTGTTTCAGGATCATCCTGTGTATTCATACTTTTCTTGGGTTGGTGCACCGGGTATTTTAAATTTCAACGTGGTAAAATTTAACAAGTACTCTACTCTAATGGGACATGATGCTTGCAGAGTAGAGCAGAAATCATTTAAAATGTTGAATCCACAACCTGGTATATCCTGAGCTCTTCGCAGCCAAGAAATAGATTCATATGAGTGAAGTTGGCACACAGTTCTATACAATACAGAGTATAGAATAGATTACTCAACAAGTTCTCAAATTGACAAAGCAATGCATAGTTATCTACAAAGACAGAAATATGGTAGCAAAATATCTATGAAGTACACAGGCCATTTTCATCAGGATAGAATAATCGCACAAAATTTTTTTGATCTACATTGGATGGAGTAAAAAAGTGAAAACCTCACAGCTTTGTCACAACCAATATTCGAAACAATAAAAAGGAAAGATTCTGTATTTTTTATTGGAATCAGAATTCAGAAGGCATAAAGAAAACCTAAAATTTTGTTGGATCTCAGACTATAACATTTGGAAGATTCTCACTGTTAAGCAAACTGTAAACTCCCACAATTTTCCATCATTGATAATCAGAATAAAAGCAACCTCAATTCCCCTTCTTCTAAACAGGAAATGGTCAAACAAAAATCTACCCTCAAAACTTAGCACCAAAGCAAGGCTTAGGGTCAACATTAAGCATCAAAATGCCACAGTAAACAGAACAGGCAATTTAAGAGCCACATTATCTGTAGCTTGCATTTGTAGATTTATGTCTACCATAAGATAATTGGCTAAGCCATAATACAAACCTTCGACCAACTGGTGTCCTATGCATAAGGTGGTCTGTTGGTGGTTCCGTAGCCAATGCAAGTGCCCCAAGAGTGTCCATGATAAGATTGACCCATAGAAGCTGTGCAACAAAAGTGAACAAGAGTTAAAATGTTTGTTCATCATGAGAAGGGATTTAGCCCTGCATCAAGGAAAATTTCAAATTCAGGCTATATATACAGAAACAAGTTTTAAGATAATGGCCAGTTCTTTCAAGATAGGACCCAGATAAAACAGAATTGACTAAAACCATGTTCAAATGTACTTCAATATGCTAGAAATCAACTATTCTACCAATAAGTGTCAAGGATCAACTCGCCTAAAACCTTAAACTGTTGGGTGAGACCTCGTAATATAATTTATATTATTCTCTAATACCCCCCTCAAGTGAAAGCTCTTTGGGCTGAAACTTGCATACATATTCACACTACCTAGTGCTTAATTTTTTATCAAATAAAACGAGAGTGGTGAGATTCAAACTCGTGACCATTAGGTCAACAAGGCTCTGATACCATGTCAAGGAATCATCTCCCTAGTCTATGATATATGTTATTCTCTAACAATAAGCATGCACAAAACCTAAGGTTTGGTCTGTCTTCTACATTGATAACATGCTGCTATAATTAAACCAGTATATTGGCAAATTTGAAGGACAATTCATGAAAATATTATAAACTTTTGCAATGATTGGACCTGCAGTAATGAAATTGTATTGTGCTACTTGTATTGAATACATGGACTGCTCAGTATGCTAAGATTAAATTGATCAAGTGAAAGAAATACATGAGGGAGAGAGAAAGACCTGCACTGTATTTAGAGGAACATCACCAGAAGAGACCGCAGCAACAACATTGATTACTAAAGCTCCAACATTAACAGTAAGCTGGAATTGGATAAATTTCTGAATGTTGGCATACACAGAACGCCCCCAACGAACAACCTGCATGTGAAAGAAAAAAAAGGTAATTTCTACAGACTATTTACTTGAGGGACAACATAAAAGAAAAGCATAGGCTAGAAGTAGAAGTAGATTCTGAGAATTGAGAAGCTGCCATGAAATTGAAGAGTTCTTCCAAGGCAGTCCATGTGTAATGAATATTTTGACCATACATTACTTGAATGTTAATCCAGGAAGTTAGAAAAAGTAACTAAAGAAATAGAGCTACAAATACCTTTATCATCAATCACACCTCACAACTATTTCAAAAGGAAGAAGGCAAATGTTTATGAAGAAAATCCAAACAATAAACTAAAATGGCATAGAAGCTAGTTAATGGAATCATATTAAAGTGATGGATGTGCGAGTAAAAACGCTTCCAGAAGGTCAACAGGTCTAAATGCTCTGCAAACATGCAACATATCATAAGAAACCAAAAGGAATTGAAGTTGCAAACATGCAACTTCCAAGTACAAATATTGAAGTGCAAGGCATTCAGTTTCAATCTGAAAGGAATGCTAAGCAGAAAGCTGATGTTTTCTTCCTAAACAAAGATAAACTGTAACCCCAAGTAAAAGGCCTACATGTCTAAATGCATTGCACACATGCAACATATTCCTTGATAGTAAGAAATCAAAAGGAATAGAACTTGCAAATATGCTAAACTCCACCCCCACCCCCACCCCAAAAAAAAAAAAAAAAAAAAAACTTGGGGAAAGGCGCACATTATTTTCTCATTTAAACAAGTCAAGAATTCGCTAACCTTTACAACTGAAGCAAAATTATCATCTAAGATAACAATATCCGAGCTCTCTTTTGCAACTTCAGTCCCTTGAATGCCCATAGAAAGGCCTATATCAGCCTATAATACATAATGGTAACAGTTCAGTCAAATGAAAAGGAAGCGTTAACCAAATTGGAAAGTAGAGCAGGAAGTTGTTGGGGTACAAGAACATGATGTAGTACAGAAGGCACAGAAAGGAAAAGAATCAGCTTTGATCTCGAGATATTTTTTATTGCCACCCAGACACATAATGCATAAATCACTTACCATGAAAGACTCAAGCTCGTTAGTTTTTTTGCAGGCTATAATATGGGAAGAGTTTTCCCTAGAAACAAGAGCAATTACTGCCATGAAATCTATCTCTATACAAAACATGCAAGTTGCACAGACTCTCAATTATTCCTGCCTTCAAAAGGTTTCTAGAACATGTTAAAGAAAGCATCACGCCTAAATATAAATCTATTACTGCCATGAACTCTATTTTATCTAGAACATGCTATGATATTTGCCACAGTTATATTAATCATACCTTTCT
The DNA here is from genome assembly GCA_032356905.1 of Salix exigua. NCBI lineage: Eukaryota > Viridiplantae > Streptophyta > Magnoliopsida > Malpighiales > Salicaceae > Salix > Salix exigua. The sequence continues at coordinate 16,326,802 of CM063597.1, forward strand.
GCTAGTCCACATCCATGCACAGAAGTTAATATGTGGGTTTAGATCCAATTTATAGGTACATTAGTTGTAAACAAAATACCTTGCAATTTCTAGGTGCAGGAGTTGTAAACTCTACTAGATGTATCCAGAATCTTTGGACATATGAAACCACATGTAAAAAAGAAACAAGGTGACAAACCTCATGTAATGCGGGAGCATCATTTGTGCCATCTCCAGTCACGGCGACAACTTCCCCTCCCTTACGAAGAGCTTGCACAAGTAAAAGCTTGTCGTTGGGAGATGACCTCCCCATTACCTATACATCATTGCTCCAAAGTTAAGCATTTTCTTCATACTACAAAAATCAAACTGAATCTCCAAAGTAATTTCATGCTATTTGGAACAAACCGTAATTTTCTTGGCAATTATTTCTCTTTCTTTTTCTGAATACGCGCGAAATACTTTTCCTTCAATGATATTAGGCTCTGTAGCATCAGCATCACAACTGAGAATCCCACACTCCAAAGCTATGGCTTTTGCTGTCTGAATATTGTCTCCAGTGACCATACGTACCTATGATTTCACAAACACATTAATCATAATATGTCATGGTTGAGACAGATTTTAAACACAAACAGATTCCATAGAGGTATAAGAAATGCTAAACATGGAGCAAAAAATGTTCTTTTTATAGTACGGGTTTTCAAAATTCCAAGAGGAGCACAGCGCTAAGGCAATGCAGTAGTCTTGCTTTGTCTTGGTGCATCTCCTAAGTTGCTTTGAGATGAAATAGTTCTTCTAGCTTCACTAGGTGTTCTACAATAATGTATATAGGTGATTGTAGATGCATATATGCAAAGAGATGGGAGAGCTTTGTAGCTCTATTTTTTGTAGTGGTTTATAGGAGGAAATTCCTCTTTTTTCTTCTCTTAAATTCTTTGTTAATAATGTTCTTTTCCTTTATAAATAAAATCACTTTGATTGACCATTGTACATTACAAACTTCATCATGCCTTGATACCTGTGATAGAATGAACATTCTTACAAGTTAAAAATTAAAAGTTGATTTCTGAAAGTAATAAACAACCTTTACACCAGCTGCTGTGCATACTTTAACCGCATCTTTTACGCCTGGGCGACAAGGATCCTGCACACAAACACAATAGTTTATTGCAAATAAAGCAAAAAACTGCTTGAAAGTTGGCACTTATGGACAGGCCGGGAAGGGAAACTTGGGTAATTTGCATGTCAGTATAAAGAAAAGAATAAAACTTTTGGTAGTTCAATCAAATCATGAAAATAATTCATTCTGTGTGCAGTCAAAACCAAAAGAGTTCACATGCTAGCAGTGCAAAGATGATTGATGAGGCTCTTGTACATGAGATGGATGGAGATAAATAATGCCCTTATATATGTGAGGTGGATGGAGAAAAATAACTTTCTAGCATATGAAACTTATCTACACTGACAACTTCACATGATGGTCGGAGAGGGAGAGTGCCACATAATCCAAAGAGAAGAGGAGTAAAAATGCACACCTTAATGCCAACAATAGCAAGCAGAACAAGTTCATCTTCAGGCAAAACCCATTTGTCCAAGCTCTCTTCATCAGTAGGAACTTTGTCCGATTCATATGGTCTATATGCAATAGCAACACATCGCAAGCTGTAGGCAGCCATGTCATCAATAGACACCTTGAAAAAATCCTGCAGAGGGATTTACAAGTGGAATCAGTATCCAAAAAATAAAAAATACAGACGTGTTAAGAGATTCTAAATTACTCTCTTAACCTTTGCATGGTCAAATTTGTTGCCAGATTAGGCGATATCTTGTATATAGCAATAGTTTATATTTACAGGATCTTTGTGGTTGATAGAGCAATGTTAGGGATTTATGTGGCTGGTGGAGCAATGTTAGGGATTTTGAATGATTTGACAGTGCAAATCACGCATGCAATTATAATGATTAGGTTGTAAATAGGGAGAACTTAACTATTTAAAGAGAGCCAGACCTCCATTGAGAGGGCATTGAAACCATAACCAATTTCAGCCTTCTTAACAAAATTATGGCTTAAATTGAGTGTTTCATGCAACGAACTCAAACTATTTGCATTGTTAATTTAGCAAACACCAGTCCACAAATTGTAAACTTCAGATGAGTCAATTGTAAATTAAATAGAAATGACCTCCCAGTATTTCTATTTTCTATAAAACATGTGGAATCAGCTTTGAAAAGATTTCAGAAAAAGAACACTAACCATATCTTCATCAATGGATTGTAGTGAACCATTTGAATCAAGATATCTGGTACATGAGGCAAGAACCATCTCAGCTGCTCCTTTCCAATGTATGTGAACTTTAGAATCAGGCTGCCAGAATCAAATAATGAATGAAAGTTTCAGAATATGGCAACTCATATATATAACTTAGTAGCGGACAAGTTCAGTGGGGAACACATGAGATATGTTGCACTCAGAAAGTGTCCAAGAAGCTTATGGCATGCTTCAGGGATAGAGATCATAAAATATGGTGTAGCTAACAAACAACAGTAATCTTGATGTGGTTATAGAGCACTGACAATACTCAAACCAAATCCTCAACGCTGAACTTTTTCAAATTATCGAAAGTCCTTTATCATTTGTACGTGAGTAGAGATTACTGGACAAATATTGCTTTAGCAAATAGGCAAATCAATGGCAATATTTTCCATGCAACAAATGCCAAAAAAGCAAATCAACAGCAGTATTTTCAATGCAACAAATGCAAAATGGTGAGAGAAATTATTATGACTGATGCTAGACACCAGAAGAACTTTTGACCTCCAAAGCCAAGGGCAAAGTTAGAATGAAGAGACTACCGTTTGGACTGCAACGCCACCTCGCTTTTTCTCAGAATTGAAAGGGAAAACATGCAGGATTTTGGACTCTGATCTAAGAACATCGAACTTCAACCCCAACTGAAAACAAAATTACAAAATACAAATACATAAATGGTAGGTGAAATTTACTTGACAAAGATATATACTTGATATAGACGGTGGAATATGGTTAGAGGTTGTACCTTGACTCCCCAAGAGAGGATAGCTTTTTCAGTTGGAGATCCAGAGATCTCTATATCTCCGCCATCCTGCAAAAATGAATGCAGTCAACAACAAATTTCATTCAGTCATGCTCTCAGAGTGATCCATGATATCCAACAAAAAAAGGGTTTCAAACAACAAGTTTGGAAATAATAAATACGATGATTAGGTAAAGAGAACATGAGAGAAGAATCGACCAAATCAAAGAACAAAAGCAAAAGAGACTGCTACCTTGGGAACAAAAACATTGCCAGTGGTGTTCTGTGCAATACCCTCACATAACAAAGAGACAGCTTCTGAGTGCAATTTTAAAGGGTCATCTGGTGGGTTTATCTTCTGTTTCCCAATGTAAGCCTCAACTACAGTCATCTGTAAAATGCAAAAATCCACAAGTACAAATCAAGCACTGGACGTGGCATGCCTGCTTCTGTAAGTAATCATGCTTCCTGCTGTGAAAGCCACCTGATTTAATGTCAATGTTCCAGTCTTGTCACTGCAAATTGTTGTTGAAGAGCCCATAGTTTCACATGCTGAGAGTCTACGAACCTGAATATCTATGTTGTTAGATAAAGATGTTTCATAAACTAGAATACAGATCAGAGGAAATTACAGAAGAAAATGACTTTGGGGAAAATAGAGAAAGATACTTGCCAAGGCTTTATCTGCCATCATTTTCCGCATGGAATATGCCAGACTGCAATGCAGCAGAGTAATAATACACAATAAAGTTGGATATGAGATAGTGATCACTAGATCAGTATGCATCAATATTATTGAGATGGCTTCTACTTACGTCAAGGTAACAGCCAATGGAAGTCCCTCAGGAACAGCAACAACCACAATTGTAACCTAAATGGTTATACATTTAGTCAGGAAATCACATAAAACATGAGCATAAGCAAATCCAGGGACTTCACTTACTGCAACGGTAAGGATCTTTATCACTCCATCTATTGCTTTGCTGACCTTTGTCTCTCCTTTGATAAACTGGACACTTCCATCTGGATTTTTTGTATTTCCAGTAAAGTATCTATAAAATTTAATGAGATTATAGACGGTAAGTTGGTGCTCGAACAATATAACAATCAATAATTGCTTAATAACATGAAACCTACCGGCCCAAAAGGATCGCAAGCACAGAAATAGCCACAGCAAGCCCGACAATGCCTATAAAAGTTGCAAGTCCATTCAATCGCACCTAATACATTAAAAAGAGAACCTTAAAGCCACATTAAATCACATTTAATGACATTAGTTACAGTTGAAGTGATGGGAATTGAGATGAAACCTGCAAGGGCGTCTCTTCACCAGTATCCTCTGAGATACTTGCCATCAACAACCCCCATTCAGTATTGATTCCAACACCAGTTACCTGAAAATGGCCAGAAGATATGAATCTACAAGGTAGTATTTTGAAGAAAAAAATATTAGATTAGTTTGAAAATAAAAGGAAATGCTGCTGCTAGTTGCATGACAAACATTAAAAGGAAGGGGGGGACATGCTTTATAAAAATAACTGAGGATCATCCTGATCATAATAAACAGAGAACAGAATGTATAACTGCACAGAAAGTATAACTGCAGTTTTTACCAGCATAGTGCCTACACCATCTGCTACTTTACAACCAGACATCAGAAAGGGAGCCTTCTGATCCTTGTGAACCTATAATAGAGAACAGACTTGAAAATAATAGATTTCAACTATCAAGAAATTACAGAACTGGATGATTAGCAAACTCACAATCTTGCTTTCACCAGTCATGCTAGATTCATCTATGGCAAGAGAATGGCCAGTAATTAAGAGTCCATCAGCTGGAACCTGAGTAAAACACCTCAATATTTGTATAGTTAATTTAAAAGATTTAAATGCACAGTAAAAAATTATTTTCTTCAGAAATAAACCTCACCTGATCGCCTATTTTAAGAGGTATAACATCACCAACAACAATATCAAAAATTGATATTTTCATTGTTCTGCCACCCCTCATAACCTGCATTGATTCAGATGTTTCCCTTTCATTAAATACAAAACATTGGAAGATCAAAAAATGAGAGATCATATATTTTCAAATCATGTTAATACACACCTCTAACTGTATGTTTTGCTTTTCCTGATTTAAATTTTGAAACTGCAGAGATTGACGGTAATCGCTAACAGCTAATAATAAACAGAGAAAAATATTGGTTACCACAAATAAAATCACTGCTAGGAAAAATAAAACAGCACATGGAGTTGAGAGTGAGTCCAATAGAAGGTTTTTTTCCAGATATGATGGACAGAGCAGTTCAGCAGTGAAGAACAGTACAAGAAGATTATAGCACATCATTTACAATTCATTTGGATCTCTGGGGGTTGAAAGAGAACAAAATGTGAAGTCTTTGACAGAAACATACCACAGCCATATATATAACCATATGGATCATTACAAAAAAAAAAACATATGGATGCTAACATACTAAATCTTGTAATCATAAGCACCCAAACTTTCTTATGTTGCTACCTTCTGTTTGCAACTATATGAACCTTATATATCCAAAGAAGATTGAGTTCAATACCTGTAACAATTATGACAAGAAAAACAGCAAAAGAGATGCTTGCCCCATCATACCATCCACGTGACAAACCCTGTGAGGAATGAGAAGTGTGAACAAGATATCAGTATAAACAGTCAAAGGTCTGAAATGGAGTATTAAGGAGAGGAAGATCTAGCCCCATAATGCATTGTGCAAATACTCAAAATAGTTAAAGATATAGACCTCGTATATTTGGCTTAGGCAAGCTAAGACACAGAAAAAACAGATTTAAATAAGAACCAAGCACACCTCTGTCTTGATTCCCAGCCCCAATGATGCAATGGCAGCTACGATCAAAATGATGAGGGTTAAATCTTGCCAAGCTTCCCACAGGAATCTCTGCAATATAAAGCGGACTGTAAGCAGACTATCTTTAATTCTAAAAAGAAAAAAGAAAAAAAAAATCAGCACCACATTATACCAAAAAACTGCGTCCTTTTTTCTGCGGATATCTATTTGTTCCAAATGCATTCCGACGCTTTATCAATTCATTCTCATCTCCAGTAATACCAGTCGCAAGATTGGTTTTCAGCATATTTGACAACCCTTTGGCCTGATCAAGGAAGAGATAGCACACAATGTTAAACAAGTTTACACGGTAAAATAAGGAAAGCATGCTTGCCTGTGACTTACACCACCATATTGTTGCAGAGAAGAAATATTATGATCCCTGGTCATTGAAGCAAGCTGCTCCAGTCCAATTGCATACTCACCAGTAGCAGTTGGAGGTGTAGCTGAGGGACCCAGCACTTGAGAAGCATAAAATAAAGTTAGCGCGGATAGTCTATTGGCGTGGAGAAAAAAAGAAACAGCCCTGAAAACTCTCAAACAGCAGACTACAATAAGAGCAGGAAAAACATTGTAAGAATGTTTTGCTTGGTCGTTTCATTAGCCATCCAGTCTTTAATATCATGTACTGGGATCAACAGCAAATAAATCCTTCCCCTGTTGTATTATATTTTAGTCCAAGTTCTATTTGAGAGATTGTGACAGTAATCCCTCTCTTCACTACTACAATCCACATCCTTTTTGATCAAGCAATCCCCTTCCACACTCAATTACTCAAAACTAACTTGTGCCGTGTTTAAGTTTCAAGGAGCACATTGCTATTATCTGGTCCTATCATCTACTTGGATATATTCATCTTAATAGTTTGATTCAAGCTTCTATCTGGGAATATTGCTTCTTCACTGACCAACACTAGCCATCCAGTAAATAGTTGACTTCAATGTAATGTTAGAGAAGTTATCCTTTAGTGAAATGAGGGCTATAAGCACAGATACCCGTAGATCCCCATACAGATAACTTTAACTAAACCACTTGATTCTTACTTTAACAGAAATATTATATTCCTTACTGTTCCGCTTCCTTTGTAAGAAAAACTGGGTTGGAGAGAAAGAAGCCCTAAACAAATCGATATCAGATCCTCCACGTAAAAATTCATTTCAAACCATCAAAGTCAGGTTACAGGCTTTTTAAAGAAGATATTGAAGGGAGTATAAGAGGGTGACATACCAATTTGCTGCTCCCCTGCCAACCGAAAGAGTAATGCCGCCTGAAACAACCAATATTCATTGATCAAGAAATATTAAAGCCTCATACACCTGATGAAAGAATTGCTAACGTTAGAAAATTACCCTTACTACTTGTGCATGGGATCTGATCATCCTTCTTCTTTTCTCTCTCTCATCTTCTCTTTTCAAGTCCAAGGTGTACCGAAAACGCCGGCAAGCATTCAACACAAGCGCTGCTTGCTGTGAAAGACAATCAACATTAGTGATGACCTAAGAAATGAAAAAAATACAAAAATAAACCTGCAACAGCAATTTATAAACCCCCGATGCACTTGGCATATAATACTAAAACAAAAGCAACATTGAAAAGGAAATTCAATGTCAACTCTGAACCGTGATAATAATAAAACCACCATTAAATAACTTGATGTTTTGAAGCTGCATTATAATCACCAAAAGACAAATTTGTTTCTGTATGATAATAAAGGCAAGTAGAAACCATATAACATAGCATCTCGTTGTCTTCTTCTTTTCTTAAGAAAGTAGATTTTATATCATATCGCATCGCATCATCTTCTCCTTCTTTTTCTTAAGAAAGAAGATTCCACCACCTCCGATACAAACCAAGCTCAAAACACAAAATGCATTCATCTTTCTATTACCAACACAGCACCAGCATTGTCAACTATTTGCTCCATTTTCAAACCAATTAACAAAAAAAAAAATCGCACGCCTGCAGGCAATGCCTCGTAATTATTATTACAATTAAGTTGCTGTAATTATAATTACGAATAGTGATATAATAATAATAATAATAATTATTATAATAATAATAATAATTACCCTCCATTGGCGAAGAATCTCGATAGGAGCGTTCTTGGTCTGAGCAATATCAAAAGGATCAGATTCATCGGTCAAATCATGACCATCGTGCTCAAACTCATTAGTAGGTCTCGCCTCCAAGTCATCCTGGTCCCTGGGGGATGCTGAAGAAGGCAACAATCCATTAGACGAACAGCTGCTACTCATGATTCCTCCTGTTCCTTCTCCTCTATCCTCTTCAGCTCTCTTCTTCTATTTTATATTTTGTTACCTGAATGGTTAGTAGAAATATAAAGAATGTGCAATTTTAGTGTCGCAGCATGGAGAGATGGCACTTAAAAATCCCGGTGGATGTCACGGCGGGAAGGAGAGAGGCCACCAGCTCCAGGAAAAAAAACGTCGGGTAACAACCCAACACAGAACGGTAGAATCAGTTAACAAATAAAAAATAAAACAGAAACATAGGAGAAAGAGAGGAGAGGAGAGGCGAGAGAACAGTGGGACCATTGGGTGGTTTGTGCGGCAATGTCGGGGGCGTTCGTTACGGAGGAAGTTACCGCTAGGGTTTTTTTGTTTAAAAATAGAAAAAATACAGCGATAATACGCTATATGAATGATAGAAAATAAAAAATAATAATAGAATGGTTAGGTTAGGTTACCATGTTCGGCGGGGACCGCCCGTGATGACGGCGATAAGGGAAAGATCGGCCGGGAAATTATCGGCGGTCAAGACGATGTGAGTGAAGAGAGAGAGATGGAGAGAGGGTGTTTTTTGGGGAGGAAGTTTCCTGGCAACTTCTTCCCGCGCATGACATGCTCCGAAAGAAAACTACTTCCATATAGTCCCTGTAGTTTTGATTTAGTCCCTCTAGTTCTGCTTTTTAACATGTTTGGAAATACATTAAGTTGGTATTCTTATGATGCGGTACTCAATTGATCGTGGGTATCCCATCCCGGGCCAAATCCGAAATACAATAACTCGCGAGGGCTGCAAAACGAGGGCTGAAACGGATAATGTATATTTTCATGGGTCTAAAATATGTTTTAATTATTATTATTATTATTATTATTATTCTCATTCTGGTCGTGGCCAGAGTACAGGCAAACGGTGAGCTCGCGTTCGTCCACGGGACAATTAACTATAAAACGACAGATAATTTCTGCATCCATTGAACATGACAAGAACACATGAGCAGGACGTGTGTGGACCGATCGTGATTTGATTTTTCTTTTATCTAGACGTGATTGTCGGGTATAATTAGTTGCACTCGAAGAGGGGGTTGTATATATGTTTGCGAGGTTACATTCCTTGCTCTGTCTGAAAATAATTAGTTTATTTTAATTTTTAAAATTAGCCCGTCAAAATCATAAATAGTGGAATCATCCATAAAATAAAATAATTAGATCACTCCCTCTTCCCGTCACTAAAGAGGCCCTATAATTAATATAAATAAAGAGACGTTTTTCGGCTGTCCAGAAAATACATTAAAAACTATATATAGTAAATCATTTTTTTGAAAACACAAGGTGAAGCTGGAGGCCTGGAGAGCGTTAGCGTTGCTGCCGGCCCCTTCATCGACCGTCCCGTAGCAGTTGTACTGATTTTGTATAAAATATGTACTGTGAAAAGATGAACACGAGTCCATGTCACTTGAGGAATAGTACGTACTAGAGAAAGAAGGTGGTGGAAAACAAATTAAGTCAAGGGTTGCAAGTTGCCATGATTTATTGCCGGAGAGCTAGACCCCAGATGAATCGCCAGAACAATATTAATAATAGAAATTCATGTTATAATTACAATGATAGAACAAGGCCCGTATAGCGAGGAGCTGGATGAAAATTAATTCATGTTTTATTGTCTTCCTTCATAAATGTCATTTGATGATGCGTCTAGCTAGATCTTCAACTTGTACGTCGAGGTAGATCGATGATATCCATGACTGGGATCAAACTCATACGGGTAGGTCCACGCCCGTGCTGATCAGAAACTTGTAGCTAGCCAGACCAGTCAATGACTTGAAGGTGGATGGAAATTTTCTCTCATCACCGAAATGTCAAGCTGGTTAGGTGAATCCATTTACGTACCAACTATCTCGCAATAACTCTACATGTACATCCAACAATCATATCGGCGGGTTGATTTGGATGTCTTGAAATCATCCAAACATGCCAAGAATTCTCAGCCTAGCTAGATTGAGACTTCTCTGAACGAATCCTCGATCGGGCCTCGATCGAGTGGCTTCAAGCTTGGAACCCACGTCTCCTGCACGATATAAATTACGATCGAATGATGAGCTAGCTGGTTTTCACACGCTCCTCAAGTGTACGTAATCTTTGAATAGAAAAACTTGGTCCTTGATATATATTTTTTAAAATGATTTTGAAAACACTCGACTCGACTCGGCCGGTGCTAGCTAGCTAGCTGCTCTAACATCCCAACTTGTAAGACAGGTGTGCATGAGGATGATGTTAATTATGGGGGAGCAGTAAGCTTTTCTCCATGGCAAACACGTTCATTGTCAAGTGGAGTCCTCCCGAGGATGATGTTTCAATCCATCCATTGCAAGTGTACACATGTGCATGGAGCCCAGTATAGAACGTGGAACACACATGCAGACAAGTGTTCATGGAGGCCGTATACCCGAACATATATAGATTTTGGATAAAAATAGAGAAGAGTGTTCGTTAAGATCAACGGGATGGATCGGGCCACAGAGCAAATGGGTTAATTGAGGCAGAGGAACTGATGCTGGTTTCTGCCATCTCTGATCAAACAAGATCTGCATCTCTTTCACTTTCATGAATTGCTAAAATTCCACCAACAGGTTTCGTTTCGTTGAATGGTTTTGCAAAGACGCATAATATAAATAAATATCAATTTTTTGGGTTTTTTCATATTTATTTTTTAAAAAAAAGAAGAAAAAAGCCAATTAATCAAACACTTTAGCTATCAAGGGTGAACTAATGACGTTTGACGCACTGACAATTAGCATGTGGAGCAGTATATATGATGCTATTGCAGGCAAGCATAACGCACAAGCCTTTAAAGCTATCCACATGTTGATGCTATCTGGCAGCCACATGACCAATTAAGCAAGCTCGGAACCCAGAAGGTACGCCAGCATGTCAAATCGCAGTCACCATTCGGGTGGCATGCAAACCATCTTTGACGTCCACACATCAAGACACGTGTAAGCAAAGAAATTTAGCCGATGATACAACTCCCTGCAGCAAAGTCCCTCGGGATTTTGCCATGCATTCTGTGATAGATGATGGCTGCCATTGCTAGAGAAAATGGTCACCAAAGAGACAACTACGTACTTGGCCATAAGCACGATCGAGGAATGATTCCCTGGCCACCTCCACAGCTGAAAGCGTTATCCGAGCTCTCTTCCGCAACTTCATTCCCTTGAATTCCCGTAGAAAGGCCTAGCTACTTCAGCCTGTAATTATACAGAAAGGCAACAGTGAAGTCAATGGATCACAAGGAAGCAATTAACAAGTTGGAAAGTAGAGCATACAAAAGTTAGTGCGTACAAGACTATATGATTAAATATCTGCAACGATATTTGTTACAGTTATATTAGGTGAGGTGCAACTCCGAGTCATCGTGTTCGCCCGGGTATGCCGAGGAACAATCCACTGGACCAACTGTTTCTTCAGCTCTCTTCTTCTATTTTATATTTGATCACGTAAGAGATTAAAACTAGTAATCGGTAATTTTCCTGTCGCGGGAGAAATGACACTTGAAGAATAATGAGGAGTACAATTGGTGATTTCAAGAGTTTAGCAGGCGTGTTGCTTGCTGTGAGAGGGAAAACACCCATTCCAGCAAGCTGGTGATTACATTTCTAGCAAATTTCGTAGGAGTACGGTTATGTTTGAGTTGAAGGCCCTTCGCTACACATTGTTTTAGCTTTTGCTGATCGTTTTGGTTTACGGGCTTATAATACTTGGAACTTGCCCTGTCCATTTAGGGGCCCTTACTAATCTCGGTACGATTTTGTTATCGGCTGTTTTTTCATCGATCCAAGGTACAGGAATCATTAGCATCGAACCTCGAGAGCCTCAACAGCGTACCGCAGTAAGCTTTTGCGAGGGAGGGAGGGAGGAGACAGAACAAAACACTCACGATTTGAGTTTCTATCTTGAGACGGCAGAAAATTCAAAGCTCGTTGCATTTTGACCCATGAGAACAAACAAATAAATAAATATGGTTCCCGCAGTGCCCAATCAAATATGGAGATCAGATGAAAAAGTTTCCTAGCATCCGGAGACATAATGAGAAACCTCGCTAACAGATTTCGAAGGTGTAAATTCCCAAGACAAGATAGAAGTGTAATCAAACATCATCACAAATCGACACTTAATTGTTTAGAAATCAAAATAAAAATTTAAATCTCAGATTCCATCCGGCACCTCAAACAACTAAATAACAAAAACCTGCCAAAACCTTAATTCATTCTCCTGATAAGCTCATTAATGTAGTTCTCACGGTTTCCAGCATCTCCTCCTTCAACATAGTGATTCCTCTTCTTTTTCAAACCACCCAATGGAGCCTTGAGTTGGAAAGGCCACAGGAAGTTATTTGCCTCCTTAAAATGAGGTCCAACAGTCATTATCTCATGAATGAGATCTTCCACGCAGATTATTCCGTGCTTGCCTAGACCCTGTGATGACATCGCAGCATGTTAGCAAAAAGATACAGCAAATCCTACCCATCCTCAAGCAGGCACCGTGCATGCAAGAAGATACAAACCTGCTCAATGACAGAGTTGTCAGTCAAAGGAATTCTCTGCTGGTTCAACTTCCCAAAGCCTCTCTTGTAGATCAATTCCCTCACACTCTTCAAGTTGGGATACCTAAATTCCAAAGAATAACAAAATGGGTACGTGAAAAACAAAGATCCATTTGTAAAATCAAAATCGCTGAGAAAAGATGCATACCCAAAGGTCACATAAGGTTCAACCCTGTGAAGCATATTCACGGTTGCCTTGTTTACTTTGAGGAAGACACCATTGAAGATCTGACAGAAAAATATAGCGGGAGATTAAATTTTAAAAAACAACATAGTTAGTTCATAAGAGTATAAACTAACAGTCCCGTAACTAATACCAATAAAACAAATATTTCGCTCTAAAATAAGAACACAATCTTGAAACTGATTAAGGTGTCACTCTAGCTACATGAGAGATGTATTGTGTTCACTAAATTATGACTAGCTAATATCAGCATAACATGATCATAGCTAACTAGCTTAAACACTTACAGGTTAAAAGGAAAAGGGTACCTGTCTCAATCGCAAAAGCTGCAATATACTCCTGGTCTTAGGGTGCATGGCATTGATACTGAAAGAAAAAGTCATACATATACTTAAAACATCAAATAAATAGTCAAACTTTACAAACATAATAAAAACTAATAAAAAGAGCAACATACCCCCGGATGCGAATAATAAACAAGAGCTTAGCCTCAGGGTCAACATAAAATCCACCCTTCAACCTTGCCTCGCGCTTCAATTGTACAAGTTCCATTTCCTACAATCTCCCCAACAAACAGTGCATTCAGAAACCCAACCTTAAATTGAAAATAAAAAGGGTGACTGGTGCAATTCAAAATAGGAAAACAATGCATACCTGTTCCCGGTACTCCTTCGCATATTGCTTAGCTCTGTTGAAAATGAGCTTTCTATTCTCAGCATTCTTTTTCTTAGTGGCAGCAAGTTCCTGCTTCTTCACCAATGCCCACTCCTCCTCTCTCTTTTGCTTCTTCAAGACAGACTCTGGGACCGCTACCTTAGTTGCCTCTTCGCCCATTTCTGAGCAAATTTGACAACCTCCCAATTAACACTGGCCCTCAAAATTATCAATTATCAATCACAAAGTTCTTCATTTCAAATCTAATCCTAAGCAAAACCCAAAATGAATCTGAATTTTGCAACAAAATAAAAAAAATCAGGTAAAACACAATAACAATTATTCTGCCCCCCTTCATTATGCACTAAGAGCACAGCAGTTAACTCTAAAAATGTTTGGGGGGGGGGGGGGGGGGTGCACTATCAATCCCTATATAATCCATCTTTTCGAAAATACATAACCTAAAATATCAGGTTCATAAAACATATGCTTTAATAAAATCAAGCCTACGGAAATAAGGATGGATCGCGGGATAGGGAAATGGAAGGAATACGATAAGCGGCTAATCGAGTGTAAGATCCGAGATGACTCACGGAGTTAAGGATGCGTCTCGTCTCCACTCTACTCGTGCTGCCGAGGATCAGGGGGGAAGAGCTAGGGTTTTTAAGGGAGAATAAATACAGAAGGAGGCTGAGAGTGAGGTGAGGCTTTTTAGGGTTTTGAGTTTGCTTTAATATTCTGATCTGGCGGTTGTGAAGGGATTTTAGTGCGAGGAGTGATCCTGGTCGTTGGTATGTGGAGAGAGAGAGAGAAACAGACGGGCTATATGTGAGTCTGAGAAGGCCCTGACTGATTCTCTGGGTGTTTTCCTCATTCAAGTTTTGACACTTGTTATTGGGCTTTGGCCATCGAAGCAAAGAATATTTTTCTCATATAATATTTATTTTTCTGTTAATAATGAAAGGAAAAAAAAAAACTAAACAAAATCCTAAAAACCTCAACAAAATATCAAACAAAAATAATTATAATTGTAATAAATTTACAAACAATAAAAATTATCAAATTATCCCAGCAGAAAAAACCTAAAAACATTGACAAAATAGTAAGTAAGAAAAAAAAATTAAATTATTATTATTATTATATTATTATTATTATTATTATTATTATTATTATTATGTTAACAATGCAAAAAATAAAATAAATGAAAGATTAAAAAGATCTTAAAAACTTTAACAAAATATCAAACAAAAAATAAAATAAAAACTATCAAGTAAAAAAAAGTCATTTCATATAAAAATAAAAATAATAAAACGAATAAAAAAACTAAAGGAAAGAACAAATGGAGAAAAAAACAAAAATATCAATTTTCAAATGATCATAGATACCAAAAAAAAAAAATTAAGAGCTAATTGTTTTTTGAAAAAATATAACCTCGATAAATAAAAAAATGACAAAAATCAAAAATCAAAATGAAGAGCACACTTATATACATGGATAAAAATAGAGATTATTGTATGAATAAAGGATTAAAAAAAAGTGTAAGGACCGAAATGAAAATCAAATATAAAGGGATTAAAATCCAAAATTAAAAGTATAAGGGCCAAGATAAAAATTAAATATATTATCAATTTTAATAAAAGGATCAAATTGAAGAAATAGAAACTTATGTAGCATATTTATTGAATTATTTAAACCCAATCTGAAAATTAAAAAAAAAGGACCGAAGTGAAACATTGACATTAAATCAATTCCAACCGGACCCAGTCAAACTAAATCAAAACTTATATATCAAAAATCAGTACAAAAATCAAAATTGAAAGTCAACGGACCTAAATGTAAAATAACAAAAATTGGGGACTCTCCTTCACTTTTACATGTAGGAGAGAGAGAGAGAGAGATGTGGTTAGCGGCTTTAACCGACCCGCGCTGAGTCCACGGACATGTTCAAGTGAAACGCGCCGCCCCGGGAGGAAGTCAATGCGGAGGCGCCTCTAGAGAGACTATGAAATCTCTTTCTCTGGCCACCGTTTGAGTCCGCATGCGCTACTTAAACAGGGCATGGCGTAAAAAACCTTCTGGCGCGTGCCCATCACACCCTGACAGCCAACGAAAAAAATAATAAAAAAATTATGTCAATTACCGAACTACCCTTGTTCCCAAAGGCATCGTTTCTGTCTTATTATGAGCTAAAACCGTATATAACCAAATTCGAAAAATAATACAATAAGTAGAGGACCGGGCCAATCCGATGTGCGCGATGACCCAAGAGCCCCTTGGTCTGGCAGTGTTTTTTGTCATATTCCTCATTATTGTTAATACATTGTTCATTAACAAGAAAAAAAAATAAGCGAACGAACTCGCGCAACGCATGGACAAAAAATAGCGAGTCCACGGTGAATGTCTAAGCTCTTTTAGTTTGTTTTACTAGTATGATGGCCCACACTTTATTGCGGGCGGATCAAATAATTTTTACAACTGTTCAGATTAAAATATAATATTTTTACATGTAAAGTTTGATACAATGAAACAAATCAAAATACCCAGTCATAACAACAGTAACATCGAAATGTTTACTTCTAAAATTATCATTACTATTACTGTCAAAATAATAACAATTATTAAACTACCCCGAGAGAGAAAAAAAAAGAAAGAACAAAAACTCAAATTATTATTATTATTATTATTATTATTATTATTATTATTATTGCATTGATAACAAAAAAACAAAATTAAATCACAGACTAAAAGAAGTTTAAAAAAGTTAACAAAAAAGCAAATAAATGATAAAATAAATGATAAAACAAAAATAAAAATTATTACCTAAAAACAAATCATTTCACTTGAAAATTAAAAATATTGACCGTACTATGTTGGGGGCTGAGCAAACAATTTTTATGATTGTTGGGATTAAAAAAATTAATAAAATTTATTGGTTTAAAATTAAAATATAATATATATATATATATAAACACACAAAATATAATATAATAAAACAGATTACCACGACCTATTATAAAAATAGTAAAATTGAAGTTTTAACATCTAAAGTTATCATTGCTATTTCTATCAAAACAATTAAAATTATCAAATTATCTTGAGAGAAAAAAAAATCCAAAACATTAACAAAAGAGTAAGCAAGAAAAATAAGTAATTTTATTGTTGTTGTTGTTGTTGTTGTTGTTGTTGTTCTTCTTCTTCTTCTTCTTCTTCTTCTTATTCTTATTCTTATTATTATTATTATTATTATTATTATTATTATTATTATTGTGTTAAATACAATTATATATACATGGACAAAAGTAGAGATTATTCTAGAAACATTAAAAAATAAAAGTATAAGGGCTGAAATTAAAATCAAATATAAAAGGATTAAAATTAAAAGTTTAAGGGATAAAATGAAAATAAAATATAAAGGGATTAAAATCAAAAACTAAAAGTTTAAGGGATAAAATGAAAATCACATTTATTAACATTTTTAAAATTAAATCAAAGACTAAAAAGAGTCTAAAAACGTTAACAAAAAAAGCAAAACAAAAATAACATAAATTACAAAACAAAAATAAAAATCATTTCACTTGAAAATTAAAAATATTGACCACACTACGTTGTAGGCTGAGCACTTTTACGTGCAAGAGAGAGAGAAATGTTGAAACTGGGTTTAAGAGGTCACTGCTGCGTCCACGTCTACCATGTGAAAAAACACGTCGCCCCTGTAGGAAGACCAAGCGGAGGTGCACCGTTCAAGACGCTGATAACCCATTTTCGGCCACCCTATCAGCCCTCGCGCTCCACTTGAACGGGGCTTGAGGCGGAATATTGCCGGTCGCGTGTCCTGCACGCGCCGACATTATTTCGAAAAAGAAATAAAAAAATAATGGTCAACTACCAGTCTACCCCTATGCCTAATTCATCAATTTTGACTTATTAAAGGCTATATCTGTATTGAACCATTAAAAAAAAAGTTGCGGCGTACTAGATCGGTTCGTACGCGCGCCATTACATCCGTGTCCCTTATTCTAAAACCGGTTTTTGTCCTATTAAAGGGGAAAAACCGTCAATACACTGCTCTTGATTGAAAAAAAAAAGATAGATGAACTTGTGCCGGACGTAAAAATTACCTTATAACTAAAAGAGATCGGCAAATTACTATTCATTCACTATTCACTCGCCATTTCACCTCCATACTTCACGTGAGTACATGCTCTTTTTCAATTTTTTTGTTTTGTTCGGTTTCATTTTTTTCTTTTATTATTTTTTACTTCCAGTTTCATTTTTTTATGCTCTTTTTTTTTACTTCCATTTTTTTTTTACATTTTTCATTAACATATAGATAAAATTCGGTTACATTTTTTTTTCTTTTTATTTTTTACTTCCGGTTTCATTTTTGTATGCTCTTTTTTACTTCCATTTTTTTGTTACATTTTTCATTTTTTTCTTTTTATTATTTTTTACTTCCGGTTTCATTTTTTTATGCTCTTTTTTTTTACTTCCATTTTTTTTGTTACATTTTTCATTAACATATAGCTAAAATTCGGTTACATTTTTTTTCTTTTTATTTTTTACTTCCGGTTTCATTTTTGTATGCTCTTTTTTTTACTTCCATTTTTTTGTTACATTTTTCAGTAACATATAGCTAAAACAAAATGGAAAATATTTTTCACCATCTGTACACACACTCACAAATTACTGTGGACACACACTTTGTTTCAATCCTTCGCAGGTGCACGTATGCCTTTTTTACACAGGGTTTCTTTTGTATTTTCATGGTAAAATTTGACAAATAATTAGTGGCGTCGAGCGGTTCACTGCGTCTTTGGAAATTTCATCGCACGAGGTTCGAACCTTTCGACCACAAATTTTGACTTTGTTTTTTAAATTCTGTTTTTTATTTAAAAGCAACTGTTTTTTCAAATTACTTTTTCTATTATTATTATTTTTTTAAAAAAAACTATTGTGTTTTTGTTTTTTCTTCTACAATCCTGATTTTAAAAATGATTATCTGAAAAATTTGCTTTCCATTTTTTTTTATGCTTTCCATTTTACTTTATTATTATTATTATTATTATTATTATTATTATTATTATTATTATAAACCAGGATATCAATGACAATTTACGTGTACCATGACTAATCTCCAGGTCCATTTTTTTCCCTTTTTTTGGTTCAACTTAAACATTTTTTACCTGTTTTTTTTCCGCTTATTTTTTTTCCCCGTGACCGTGGTGTCCAGGTTAACTTATGCGCGCCACAATTTTTTTTCCAATTACTGTTTAAAAGGGTGATTTCCCCTTGCACTTTTTTTTATAACCGTAAATACAATTCACTCATCTTTAATAGATTTTATAGATTATAATTTTGTGAGTTGTCAACTAAATTATTATCCAAGCACTTAAACTAATAACAACAACCAACTAATTCAATACAGAAAAAAAATACAACAAAATTTAGCGAATACAATTTGCTATCTACCAACTATATAATTCTTTACAGGCTAAATAATTAATCAGTTTACTATATCAAAAAAGCCTAGTGCAATGCGCGGCTATTTTCTGATATTTAAAAATGAAATGGGTTTTTTTTAAAATCTCAAATTAATTTAATCTAAGTGTTCTGAAATACTTTTAATATAATAATATAAATAATAAATCTTAAAAAATTTAAAATAAAAAATTTAAAATAAAAATCACTTTAAACAAAAAATATATCATGTCACATATATATAAAATAAATGCAAAAAATACAAAAATGTAAGATAAGTATTATATGTACGCTAGGATGAACACCTAGGTCGAGTGGTTAACGCGTTTGCTGCCGCATCACAAGAGCGAGAGTTCGAATCTCTCCGGCTACTAATGTTTTTAAACACTGATGAACACTGATTTTCACTTTTCATTACTGTTTGAATGTTTTTTTAAACTACACTTCTTTTTTTATAAAAAAAATTCGGAGTATCCATGTGAGCTTACGCACAGCACAACTAATCTCCAGCGCATCGCGAGCAATTCGCTCTTTTATTTAAGTTTATTTCTTTACAAGATTTCCAATGTTTTCATTTTTAATATTTTAGATCTAATATTACTGGAAAAAACATCTCAAAAAAGTTGACAAATTTAACCGCACTATCTACAAGTCAAATTAAAAAATATACAAGTCACTTCCCGTTTCCATTAGACTGTTTTTTTTACACGGCAAATAAATAATTATAGCACACAAAAAAATTAAGTTTATGGTTTAAAAATAAATTATAATATTTTTATTTCTAATATGTCTGATATTTATTGAATATTATCGGCTAAAAATATATTGAGAGAGAGGAAAAATGACTTTGGATTTTTTAAAGGACAAAAATTCATATCAGTATTCTTAAATATAATTATACTAACTAAATATTAAAATAATAAAATAAAATACATATAAAAACAATCAATTTTTTACATAGATAAAAAAAACTCGCCGCATCGCGCGGGTATACCGCTTCATTGGACATTTTACTATTAATATCGGTATTCTTAAACACATTTAATATAATCATACAATTAATAAATCGGGTAACACAAAAAAAAAATTGCCTTCAAATTTTAATTTTGTACTTAACACAACAACAACAACAACAACAATAATAATTTAATTATTTTTCTTGCTTACTCTTTTGTTGATGTTTTTTTTTCTCCGTATAATTTAATAATTTTTATTGTTTTGACAGTAATGACAATTATATTTATTTTATTTTTTGTTAAAGTTCTAGGATATTTTTAATCTTTCATTAATTATATGTTCTAATATTTATTGGATATTATCTCATACGAATATATATAGGGATAAAAAAACATGACCTTGGATTTTTTGAATGAAAAAAATTAATATCAGTATTCTTAAATACATTTATTATAATCATATAATGAATAAATCGGATAATATAAAAAAAATTGTCTTCGAATTTTAATTTTGTACTTAACACAATAACAATAACAATAACAATAACAATAACAATAACAATAACAATAACAATAACAATAACAATAACAATAATAATAATGATGATAATGATAATAATAATTTAATTGTTTTTCTTGCTTACTCTTTTGTTATTGTTTTTTGCTCTCCATATAATCTAATAATTTTTATTGTTTTGACAGTGATGACAATGATATTTTTTTTTAATTTTCTTAAATTTTATAGGATAATTTTAGTCTTTCATTGATTATATGTTCTAATATTTATTGGATGTTATGTCATATGAATATATATATATATATATATATAGGGAAAAGAAAACATGACCTAGGTTTTTTGGAATAAAAAAAATTAATGTCATTTTAAAATTAATATTGAAATTTGGTATTCTTTTGTTTAGATTTATTTCTTAAAAACAAATTTATAATATTTTCATTTTTAATATTTTAAATATAATATTGTTGGGGAAAAAATAAACTAAAAAAAATACAAATTTACTTAGGTTATCTGCAATTACAAAATATACGCGTCACTTTTCATTTTGATTACATAAATTTTATCAATTATAATTATACTAAATAAATATTAAACTAATAAAATACAATACATACAAAAATAATAAAATTTCTATATAGATAAAAAACCGCCAGCATCGCTGAGAGTATACCGCTCGTGTCCACTCTAAAGTGCAACTAGTATGGTGCTACAGGGAAACACTGATGTATTTTAGATTGTTTTTATTTATAACAACGCCTATAACATAGTGTATTGGGGACACGACAATAAACAATTAAAAGCGGCGACAAGCCTTCAAGTCCACGACCTTGTTTTATCTTAAATAAAAATTAAGAGAAGGGTGACAAATTAAGACTAGTTATTCATCCCTACACTTCCTCTTGCATGCATGACAAGAGAAGAAGAAGAAGAAGAAGCAGCATGACATAAACGACGTGTAGTTTATAAACCTGAAATTTGTTCCCATGTTAATCCCAAAACAGGTCACCACCACCGTTCTATCACTCTCGAACCAGTCTACCGTCTTGAAATATCCAAAAGAATTGTCATGGAGTCATCAAACAACTGCTATAAAAATCTATTTTGGGGACCGATCGAAAACAGAAGGAGTGACAGTTTTCTCTCTCACTGTTAGAATTCGACAGCCTCCATCTCTAACTAATTATCGAAGAACAGCACAGGTGAAGTTTTTGAAATTTAAAGGGACATGGATTATTGTTATATATTGTACAATATGATTGGATATTTCATCAGATTGTGAGAAGAGAATTAGATTGTCTACTAGTTGATATTTCATTGTAATTTATTATAATTTGGAAAGGCAAATACACGATCATTAACTACATGGGACATGCGATGCCAGGACACCCAGAGGCAAACATGTGTATAATATATGATCACTGCCACGCAGCTGAACCGCCAAAGATGAGGATCACCGAGCCGGAACCAGTCGCCTGGAGCAAACTACGCAGGAGAACTTCCTCTTGTTTCTGCGGGAGACGGGGATGAAACAGAAGTAGAGACGCGAATCATAGTCCATGGCCATCACCGGCCCTCCGCAACACGGGCAGAATGATTCCGCCCCTTGTTTTCTTACCAGCCTGTCCCGGACATCAAATATCTGCATGGCTCCCATCTTGATTTCAAGCAGACCGCACCTCCCCCCAAAATCCCTCCGCGCGTGTCTATCTATAGATGAGCAGAAGATCAGTAGCTGCCGCGAAGTTTCAATCCATCCCTTTCCAAGACCTGGCTCTTGCCAGGCAACTTCCTGGTAGCCCTGGAATCAATGAATCGACCGCCCAGGAAGGTGGGGGGCAGGCGCAACGCCTTTTCAGACCTGGACACGGCGGAAGGAAGCTGCGTCTTAGCTTCGCTTGCACGGGAAGATGTCAATGTAGTCCCTCGCCGATATGTATCTTTCTCAATCGGGTCCCAGATATATGAAGTTTAATATGATTGGTCAAGAAAGATCAAAATATACAAGATGGAAAAAACCATATATTTTTTACTATTGAAGACCCTAGCTGCAAAAAAATCAATTCAATGGGAAAACAAATCAAAATTGGATGTTTAAGGGCTCAATTAGAACTTTTCAAGGTTAATATGAATTCATTGAGATTGAGGGTTTCATTACAGGAAAATTGATTTTTGAAGTCAATTTAGGGTTTAATGAAAGAAATTAAAATTTGGGGGTCAAATTGTGATTTTAAGAGTTAATTTGGTCAAATCAAGAACTCAATTGCATGCAACTTGAAGCCTGGTTGATAGTTAGGGATTTCATTGAACAAATTCAAAATCAAGGACCAAACTGAAAAGGAATATGAATGTAGAAACTGAAATTGACCAAACCAGAGGGGCCAAATTAATGAAATTAGAAGCTTACTTGAGGGTCAAATTGCATAAATTTTGAACCAGAAATCAAAACAAAAAGGATAACCAACTTAGGGGTTGAAATTGAAAGATATTAAAAGTTGAGGTGCACTTAGTTCTATAATGAGAGGGATTAAAAGAACAAGGACTCAATTGAAAACTCCCCAATCCTAAATTAAAAACCATAATAACACTTAGACGACACATTGTTCATTGTCAGGGAAGAAAAATCGAATGACACATCGTTCGGTGTCTGTTTTTTGCAGATATGACTAATCAAGCTGACACCTCCAAACACATGAATATAGAGACCTACATATTGAGCAAGATCGAATCCAAGTAAAATGTGTACCTCTACTAGTTTAAGGTGTTTTTTTGGAGACGACGATATCAAAATCATTCCGAAGAAGCCTTGAGCGTGAGTCACCCATTTAGCTTTGCAGCGAAACCACGGGGTAAAAACAAATAATTCTTTGCGTGTTCCATCAGCAAACTCGAGCACATCATTGTTTTACGAGCATCAATGGCACCCGTCCCCCTTCCAACAGCTGAGAAGAGTTCCAGAGAACACCTATCTTTTCTTACAATCTGACAAGGGGTTTGCGCATTAGACTGTAGATTTTCCCAACTCATCAGACATTAAGAAGACCTGGAATATCCTGAACTCACTTGCTCAGTGGGAGAAGTCCAAATTTACCTGTCCTGCTTGTCTATCCAACGTAGGATAATGATCTTGATTGGCAGAAAAATGACCTTGAATTTGTTATAATTTCATGCGCAAGAGCAGCTGATTCTAATACTCAGAAAACCAAATTCATCATTTCACCTGCTTGCTGCTGTTTACCATTCAATGCACATGTTCAGGGTTTGATGAAAATGCGCCACGCCTCTATTTTGGAATTCTTAGCAATACCATGTAAACTATTACAATATAATAGTCTCAGTGTAATACGCAGCAAGCCTAACATCTAGCTTCTCTTGTTACAATACGTATGAAAAGAATGTGGTCATGGGGTCGGGCCAATTGGATTGTGAGCCTCAATATCAACGTGCCGAATACCAGGAACAAGCTCTTGTATCTCCTTTTCAAGCCTATCAACTTCACTTCCTAGAGCAGTTACCACTTCCTCACCTGAGAAGCGAGAACCCAGTTGTCAAAAAAGATGCAAGTAGAACTAAATAAAATTCTTGGATTGTCAAAGTGCACACCATAGTTTGACATGATCTTGAGCAATGCAGCGTCATCCTTCTCCGTCACAGCTTCACGAAACTGTGCATTATCAATTCTAGTTTGTTAGACAGCCATGCAGTCATTTTGTTAGTGAATAGTGATCCACATCAGCAGCAGCGAAGATAATTAAGATAAAACACTTGAGGGAAACCGATTGATGCTAACAGCTACTATAACAACAAAAGTATTCTTAAAATTATAAAAGTTCACCCGACAGATAACAATTAAAATAATTTGGCAAGTTGGAAATTCATATACATGACACAATAAACATGCAAATCAAGAAGCTTGATCACTTGCTAAGAATGCAAGGAATGTAAGTTAGTTTCTAACTTGTGTGGGAAAACATTTCAAGGAAATTACAGATTACTTGCAGCAGATGAAAAGTTACAAATAAATATCGTTTAACCTGTCTGGCCCACTCCCCACGTCCAGTCCTACTTAGATAATTCTGCACAAGCACCACTCCATTGAAATCTGTTTCATATAAACAGCAGACATCAGACTAGGGTCTGTTTGGGATTGTAATTGAGGTTGCTTTTTAAAGTGTTTTTCGTTTAGAAATGCATCAAAAAAATATCATTTTTTTAAATTATTTTTGACATCAACACATCAAAAAGATCTAAAAATACCAAAAAAATAATTTCAGGTAAAAAATAAAATAAAAAAATCAATTTCTTTCAAAAATGTTTTCCAAAAGCATTCCCAAACAGGGTTTATATTGATATCCCATTAAAGAGAGTATATAAAAAAATATTCCCAGGCCCATGTTCATACATATTTGTCGCATCTATAGCATATTAATCATTAACATCCCAATAAGAAAATGTCAGAGGATAAACTGAAATTATGAAAGCAATTTAGGAGAAACAGAAAAGAATAAAGCACAGCAAGAAGTACCTATTTCTGCCTTAAATCTGAAAAATCCCGGTCCAATCACCTCACTTTTGCAATCATATAGCGAATCCACAACCTAGAGCAAAACCAATTACTGGTAAAAATAATTGCAAACATATGATCAACAAACATACAATTGAAGCCAAATATCATAATAATGTTATACCGGGTCATTTTTTAAGAAGTGAAGGACCTTTTCCACATCATGGTCATCCATTGCCCTACCAATCAAAGCATGCCGATTCCTCTGGATAAGAAATATGGCTACCTACAGGGATAATTCACAAATTACATTAACCTACTTTACATAAAAATGGCAGTATGATATTCTTACACATAAATTTAAGCTTGCAAAAAAATTGTCAACTGTGATGTTCTTACCATCCCAAGCAAGTTGCCAACTACAATAGACCCTATAGGATCATAAATTGCATTCCCCGTGGTATTGACCGCAACTAATGATGCCGCAGCAATAGCAAGTCCAGTCACCGCAGCACCATCCTGCATTTTTTAGATCATTTGTCAAGGGAGATAGGTAATCACATGCACAACATTATTAAGAAATCAACTCCATGCTATACAAGAATCCTAGGTTTAGAGAGGCACCAAACTGTTCTTATCTTAAGCCTTATATTAAGTGACTAGCGGCAGCCACAATTAGCAATTTGTGGTTATAAATAGGCCTCATAACACCTTCAAATCCCAAACAGGGCCTGTGTGTGATATACAGTGTTGAATAATAAATAGATATAAAATCAATAGGACATAAAGGGTATTAGCAACTTGTAACTGTTATGTCATGTAAAATAGAGGAAAGCAGAGACAACATCATCATGTTCACTTCTTTTCTTTGTTCTACTTTCATTTCCTTTAAGCTCTACAAGGGATGCGAATTGCTATTTGATTATCATAAACTGCACCAAACTCTAAGCAGAATGATAGAGGGAACCTGAGAACAAAATCTTCGTCTCTCTTGCAGAAATAGAAATGATACCAGGTGAAGTATAGTTTCCTCCGTGATTTTCTTTTTCTTTTAATGTCTAGTAATCATATGACAAGTAGTCATGAGTGTTTTATTTCTATTAATCAATGCAGACCTGACATGTTTTTCTACAAACCCTAAAGCTTAATTCTTCTTTCAACTTCAATTTTCTTCAACTAGTCATCATTTCTGTTTATTGCAGTTTATCTTCCACTCAAAAGATACATAATTTGCTTATCAGCTTCCCCATATCTGTGGCTCCACCTTGTTTCTTACATAGACCTTACAATGTTAGTGCCTAATATTTCAAGCTTCAACAAGGAGTGAAGGTCCTCATTGAAATAACCTCTGTCATGACTGCAACAGATGTGGGGTCATGACCACGCCAGATGTAGTCTCTAACTGTCATTCCTTCTGCAGCTGCACCTTTCTTAACAGCTTGTATGGCAACAATAAGAGAAGCACCTAGAGCAAAAACATATTTATTTAAA
Source organism: Salix exigua (assembly GCA_032356905.1). NCBI lineage: Eukaryota > Viridiplantae > Streptophyta > Magnoliopsida > Malpighiales > Salicaceae > Salix > Salix exigua. Next base: position 16,353,348 of record CM063597.1, read on the forward strand.
GATAGAAAGATGATGATGAGAGGTTAAATTATATCTAAAGCTCAGATGATCAATCAATCAATCAATTGTAAAAATATAAAACTTGTACCTTCAATGATAAATGACCCACCAATGACCAAAGCTGCATACTGAATGTTTCCTGGCGGCTGAAGAAAGAACGCAAGTCAATAAACCTTAATTACAATTACCAGTAAAATTGTTGAAAACCAGGACAAGGAAATAAAACAAATATTTGGGATATTTTTTTTATAACAAAATCTCCAAAACCACTTCACTAGGTTTCTTACATGTGCAGTCCATAAATTCTGGATTCCATTGACAATTGTAGCACCAGAACCAAGGCAAAAAATACCAACAGCTGATATGAGGGACCAAACAAATCTTTCTTTGGAGTAACCATAACTGTGCAAGATAAAAATAATCATTTTCATCAGGAAAGAGAATCAACAACCCTATCGATCCAGTTCATGCATATATGTGTATGCATGTGTAATCCCTAAGCAGCTAAACCAAACCAATAGCTATTCTACATACAAAATCCCAAATCAAGGGATGAATAGGTCCACAAACAAGCATTGGCAGAAAGTGCGGCCAACTCCTTCGTTTGGCATGGGAAAGCATCCAAGAAATGCCTGTCTTCAGATGTAAGGCATGCTTGAAATTAAAGAAGAAAGAAATGAAGAACGCAATTAAACCACTATATAAATGATGGAAAATATAGTACAAGAGACTCACGGATGAAGAGCATCAGGTGCACGCCTAGAGCTACTCAGACCATAAGCGAGAAGCGCCTACAATGTCAACATGAATTAGTATATCTGCATTCAATAATTAGTAGATTTAGTTAAAACATAAAGTAAGGCAGCAAAAAACAAGTGCTTCACTCTGACATGGTGTCAAAAAACATAAGTACCTGGTTTGCAAAATCTGCTATTGAATGCACAACTTCAGCCAACATAACATGACTATTGGTTGAAAACCAAACCCCGAATTTCAGAGAAAAGACAAGGAAATTGCACCATAATGCTGTTGTGACTGCTCGTTGACTGCCAAAAACAGGAAAAAAAAAATGAAGAAAAAAGAATTGGGGACAACTTGTCGGCAAGCATCAAAGAAAACAGTTGGCAATGTAAAACCTGGAATTATAAACATAGAGTGGCTCATAGATGTTCTTTTGCCTCCCAAAATGTTTGATTGTATTTTGAATTCATTTCTCTTTCAATGTATTGAACACACAAATCCAACAATTATGACCCATAAGGCTACTTATCTAAACCATTATTTTGATATAATCTTCCCAATTCCAAAATTAATCCATTCGCCATACTGGATATAAATTAAAATCACCTTTGCAACATGAAATGCAATGAAGTATCATAACCTGAAAAGAAGCCCCCGACCTCCCTTTTACCTAGAAATAAACAACGCATAAAAAGAACAATTACCTATGTTGATCACTTATTTCTATCCTCGTTACCGGTTTAGCTCTTGTGAGAAAACCTGCAAAAACACGTACATTACTACAAACCAAAACTCCAAAAAATTCCATTCTTGTTTAAAACAGCAAAAGAAACCTACCACGGTGAGCTAAGTAGCTATAACTAGAATTCTGATCATTCTGGTTGCTATACAAAGAAACCAACCCCAAGAAAGCAAACCTTTTTGAGCTCCTAGAGGTAAGAAACCCACAAGATCGAGCATAAGAACTATTGGCAAAACTTCGCTTTTGAGCGGTGAAATCGGGCTCTAAAATTGCGGTATTGCCATTACTATCATGTGTCAATAAGAACAAGTCCCTGTTGCATAAAATGGAGGGATTGCGTTTTTGTGAATGATAAAGGCGAGACAAGAAACGATTTGATGTTTGCATTAGAACAAGCTAAATGAGTTCTTTCTTACAAAAGTTATGATTTTCATGGACAAAAAGGACACGGAATTTTCAAATTAAGGGTTTTTGGAGAGAATTTGAATGGGTATATTTTTGAAAGGAGGAGAGTGAGAGATTAAAGATTCTTCCCTTGTCGAGAAGCATATGCTTTCTTTCAGAGCAGGCAGCACACACTCCCCCCTGTTTGCTTCTACAGAGAGTAAAGTTAAAAGAACTGGGTAGTAGACTGAGACCCAGAGACTTGTGGGCCTTTAGGGCTTCTTGGGACCTTGATTGATGGGCTTGAGCCTGTAAGATTTCGAACTATCACCGCTGCCATTACAGGTTTCTTCTCCTCTCGTTGTCATGACGTCGACTAAAGAGTTCTGCATGAATATTATTTAACAAAACCAACTCCAACCTAGACTACAAGTAATTGTTGTCTTTTTAAATATATCAAGGGCGACAGGTCTCTACTCCACTTACATCTCCAAGTGAGTGGAAGTTTTCATCTATCCATTATTTGTAATGACAAATGAGCTGGATGATTCTAAAGAAAGACAAACTTGGTCTTGCATTTTATTAAACAAAATTCCCATACACTCAAAGGGGACGTTGAGCTAATTGGGGTTGAAAAAAGATCTTTCCCTATAAATATAACTGTAGGCAATAAACTATTTTCTATGTTACACATCAATCGTTGAGTTCATCCTTGCCATTAAGGACAGCAATTTCAACCACCTGGAATGGAGAGGCTGTGATTTGATAACTCTGAAATCTCTGGCTTGTCTCTGATGTAAGCCTCAAATAATTGTGTATATTCATCAACATAGACAGCAATCAATCTTAATGATCACCAAAAAGACCTTCTTTCCTGCCACGCTTCAAACCTGTTTGTATATTTTTTGATTGTCCAACATGTTCATCATCATGTCGTGTGACAATTCTTAGAGGGTGGGCTTCTGTGTTGAAAACCCACTCATCTAGTGAGATGACTGAAGATGGAGAGAAAAGAAGATACAAATACTTGAGAGTCTCAGCCAAAAAGAAGCTCTGCATCTTATCATCTTTGACACCAGTATTTACCTGAGAATACCAGAAGCAACCATATAATCAGTAGCCGCATAGGGGAAAACAGAAATCATCCCACAGAAAGAGTACACCAAAAATGCAAACAAAAGATACAATGTGCTTTAGAGGGTCAGAATGCTTCTTACATCCTTTAGTCCAACATAGCCTGTTTCAATCCGTGAGTTCTTTTCAAATGCCTGGAATATATCCCAACCCCACTCTCGATAAGTCCTGTTTCCCGTAAAGCGCCACAGATAAAAGAGTGATTCAACAGTTTCTGGTCTCAATATGTTCCAAGATGTACCCACACTCATGTCCTGAAAATGTCATGTGTGCAAACACCATCAGATGGAGATAATTAGGTGCATACTTGGAGGACAGCTAGAATGACTAACCTCCCCAGAATGAAAAAAATAATTCTCCCCTGCCAATTTTGTGGGAGTAGATTGGTAAAAGTTGTAACAAGTCCAGGCAAGCTGCATAAGGCATAAGGGACGCATCAATAGCTAATTATTAGCAGCTTACAAAAGGGTGGCCCTCAGCAGTACTAAATTAGATAGTGGAATCCTAAAGAATGACCAAAGCATAATCTAAGGACTGCCAAATTAGATCGACAAAACGACTTGTCAGGGGCCCGCATATGGCCACATCAACTGACAAAATCAACATCTGACCCAGAAACAAAATAGGCAGATGACGTATAAATGCAACAGAACTTGCTAATCTAACAAAAATAGAGAAAAGTATGTTGAAAAATTATGTTGGGAACTGTCTTTTGAATATACCTTGGCATAAGGATCACTAGCTACAACAAGCAATAGTTTAAGAATGGATTTCAAAGATGCTACAAATACCTCTTCAGCAAGAGATAACATTTTCTGAGAGTCAGCAGGCCCATAACCAGATGATCCTAAAGCCAACATTCCCGGAGCAAAGCATGCTAATTCATCCATCTACATATTAAAAGAGAGAGAGCAGGCAACCAAATTCAAGCTATTAATTTTTTTTCATGCTTAAATGAAGATTAAGGTGGTGTGACATGTTATCATCTACAGCTATGAAAACCAAATACTACCTTGTCTGTTAGTGAGCCTCCATGCTTCTCACAAATGTACGTGAAAGACGATGGTGTTGTCTTCCGAACCAAGCTTAAGAGACCTTTCATTGATTTCTCCCACATTTCTCTGCTTCCAATATTCCACATGCAATTTTTCCATCAGGAAGAAATTCAATAAACAACGCTCAATATGTATTTCATTTCATCAAATATGGGCAGGGGCAGGGGCAGGGGTGGGGGGGAATCCATGCACATTAAGATGTGAACTTAACAGCACCCTTTTCTGCACATTACAAATACTAATTGTTCCCTTTGAAGAGTTCATTTTGGACCTCACTGCACTTAGAAAAGACATGTATCCCATTTTACAGCGGCATGAAGGATGAAATATCAAACCCAAATAGTCAACAAGTCTAACTGAATTTGATGTGACAGAAGAAGTGGATCTATTCCCTTTTCCTGAAAGCAGCAACGTAATTTTCTCAATAATTCAGGAGTTCAGATCCCTAAGGAATCCAAATTCAGGAAGAATACTTCATTCTCAAACCAGTAAAACAAGCTCTTTTTTTTTATTATGAAAGAGAAATGCATGGCAACAGAATCTCTCACCTATAATTTCTCACAGCTGAAGTTCTGTTTCCTTGAATCCAAACTTTGAGCAAATATTCATAAAAACTGCAAACAGATTTTCATTTAACAGTTCAGCATTAAATTATTTTGGCAGTGTCACTTAGATGACAAAATCTGAAGTCCAGTCATCAATATATGGAATTAATATCCAGGTCTTCAAATGGTCAATACCTGTCACCCATTGCCCCAAAAGTTATGGTCGAGTATGATCCAATTCCTCTATCAGAACTAATATAAATTGGAAGCAAACCATCATCAGGGAAAGTTTTATTAAGCTCTGCTATAACATTCTCTGCCTGAAAAATTAAATCTCAAGCAATCAATAACTTGCCAACCAATTAACCGTCACCAATGTTTATTTAACCAATAAATTAGACATACAGAAATTAAACAGCTCAAATGCTTGTTTAGTTTAAAACTAAACCCACGTATTTATGCTTTTCTCGAAAAAGAAATCATGTCCAGTTTAACTTTGAGGACAAAGAAAGTTGATGATAAGCATCATTTTGCAAAATGCAAGATGCTGTACATCAACTCTACAACCCTGACAAAGTAACCAATAAAACATTTGAAAGCACTTATGCATGGAGAGACATGGGAGAAGATACCTTCAGCTGATACTTCAAGTCTCCTGTCCTTTGAGAAAGAGCGATGAATTCAAGCTGCTCCGTGCCAGCATCAGCAAGAATATTGCCACCCTGCAATATAGAGAAAATACATCAAACACTTCCATTATTTGCAAGCATGCAGATAATAATCATCTAAACGTTAAAAGCTCTCCGACACTTTACACAAATGGGACAATAATGTCTAGATAAGGATACGGTGATTGAATGCATATGATAAGTATTCAAACTTACACCAGTCCATCCTGGGTTACGTGTATTTCCATGTGCCAAGTTAATGGTGTTGTAAGGAATTCCAGTGGGCGTATTCCATGCAGGTAGCAATCTATCAGCAATGTCCCTGGCCTTTTCAACAAAGATTTTGTCCCCTGAAAGATCATGTGCACTAAGCAGTCCACCTACAACTCTGGATTCAATTTAAAACGGCAGGATATATCAGCAAGATAATCAATCTCTGATATGTAATTAATCTAACAGAAAATTTGAAATATGTCATTGATGCCATTAGTTGTTTACTAGATTAATACAGCTACATATTAAACCTGATAACGCAACCTTATAGTTGTCTCAAACACGCTAGCGGAATAATCCTTGTTAAAATCCAACGAGTTTGCAACCCACCTACAAACAATGGAGCATTTATATTAGAAATGGTCGTATACCTAACTACTATTGCTGGCTATGCGAAAAACAAGAACATGCAGTGATATTAGCGAAGGAGTAAACGTGCACATGCAAACAAAACTCACTCTCTAGCTCTTTGGAACTGCTCATCTAAACCCATGATAAATAAAGTGTCAAGAGAATCTATTAGGGTTGCTCCAATACCACCAAAGCTGTCAACACCTTTCTTCGATTGCGGCTGTTGGGCGAAGGAAAAAACACATGATGAGCACGTATAAAAATAATTTTAAAGAAATCCGTTTGAAGGAATTCTCCAAAAGAAGTCCAAACAAATTAGGCATAATCCACAGATAAACTTTTTTTTAAGAGAATTCCAAAAGAAGTCCAAACAAGTTAGGCATAATCCACAGATGGGCATACAAAACACACCCGCCTTAGAACAGAGCATACCTACCAAACAAAACATGAAATCAACACAACAAGAGAAACACGACATTGCACAACACAAGAAACAGAATTTATCATTACTTGAAGTTCATCATGGCCCCACGCATACTTCTCATAAGAACTCCAAGCATGGATCATAGCTTCTTTCACTTTCTGTCTTCTCTCGACATCAATAGGTTCGTCAGGCAAATCCTTCTTTTCACCAATCAACTTAACAGCATCTCCATCAACACTCTTTAACTCTTCCAACTTCACCGAAAGCAAAACGACAAAATCACTATCAAAACATTAAAAAAAAATCAAACTTTTCAATAAAAAAAAAAAATCACAAATCCTTTCTGGGTTTTTACCATATTTTTCAACTGATTCACTTCCTCACTTAATGTCGAGATTTCCACCTGAAAAAACAGTAAAACCCATAATTTTCCTCGTTCGTGTGACATTTTCTCAGCACCAAACAAAGAAATGAAACACACAACGAGTTCTTTTCTTCTTATTGTTTACCTCGTGTTCTCTGACGAGAGTCTGACGATCCCAAACGAAGAAAGAGACGCAGACAAAAACAATGAGAAGTAAAGCCAAACGTGCGGGTCTTTTGAGATAATACGATGGGTTGCAGTATCTCCATTTGCTTGACGACGACGACGACGACGACGATCTACTCCTCGCCATTGCTAAGATCTCAACCAAAAGCTCGGACCTTCTGAGATTGAAGGGTGATTTGAGAAGAAATGGTGGAACTGAAACGTTTCAAGATGGTTTCCCCTCTTGTTTTGGTTCCTCGCGGGATGCAAGAGAAGAGACTTTGGTTCGATTTTTGAAGAAAACTAGGAGAGTGGACAGAAAAACTGTCTTAATTTTTGGTGACGTGTCCTTTTTCAAGAAGAACTCGTCAACGTCTTCCTGATCATGGGACTTGTCAAATCTTGTTTACTTCTCTCTCGCACCTACTTTTCGTACAGCTAGGTTAAAAATAATTTCTTTATCTTTAAACGTTTTTCAAAAATGTTTATATATAGTTTTAACGAGCGGATTTGCCCGCTTCGCTGGGCTTTTTTATCTATGTAGAAAATTGATTGATTTTATAAATATTGTATTTTGTTATTTTAATATTTAATTAATATAATTTTAATTGATAAATTTTGTTAAAAATAGTTTTTTTCAACCAAAGTGTGATTGAATATTGATAAAAAACTTTTGATAAAATTTGTTAGAAAATTTGTTAAGAAGGTGAAATGATTTATTAGAAATTTGTTGTCACGGATACTTTGGTTTAAAAAAAAACAAAAAAAGAAACCTGGTTAAAAAAGAACAACTGACTTGGACACTAAAAAATAAAAAATACATGTGAAAAAAAGGTTACCGTTTTTTAAAATGAAAAAAAAGAGTCTAAAATATAAATTTAAATTCAAAGCCAAATTTTTTTTTATAAGATTTATTCATCATATTATTATATTAAATATATTTAAGAATACCGATATTAATTTGTTTTTGCAAGAAATCGTAGGTCAATTTTTTTTCTCTCTCTATATATTTTTAGGCGATAATATTCAATAAATATTAAACACATATACCTAGTCTCACATACTATATAGTATGATCAAAATGGGAAGTGATATTTAGATTTTGTAATTGTAGATAACCTAGGTAAATTTGTAAAAAAAAAAATATGAGTTGTCTTTTTTCCCCAGTAATATTAGATATGACACATTATAAATACAAATATTGCAATTTTTTTTTTAAAATAAATATAAATTTTTTTCATGCTATAATTACTTATTTGCTGTCTAAAAAGAACAGTCTAGTCGAAACGGAAAGTGCCTTGTATATTTTTTAATTGTAGATAATCTAGGCAAATTTGTTTACCTTTTGTTTTTTTGAGTTGTATTTTTTTCCCGTGTAATATTAGATCTTAAATATTAAAAATCCAATTTTTTTATTTTTTTTTAAGAAATAAACTTGAACAAAAGAGCCCAAAATTAAAATTCAAAGCCAATTTTTTTTTATTTTTTTTTATAAGATTTATTCATCATATTATTATATTAAATGTATTTAAGAATGCTGATATTAATTTTTTTCCTGCAAAAAATCCGAGATCATTTTTTTTATCTCTTTATATATTTTTAGGCGATAATATGCAATAAATATTAAAACATATAATAATGACTTGTTTGTCGTTTAAAAGGAACAGTGTAAGCGAGACAAAAGTGACTTGTATCATTTTTTAATTGCAGATAACCTAGGTAAATTTGTCTATTTTTTGTTCTTGAGTTGTCTTTTATCCCCAGTAATATTAGATATAAAATTACTATTGCTATTATTGCAAAAACAATTAAAATTATCAAGTTATCCCGAAAGAAAAAACACTCAAAGACATTAACAAAAAAGTAAGCATGAAAAAGAATCTATTATTATTATTATTATTATTATTATTATTATTATTATTATTATTATTATTATTATTATTATTATTATTATTATTATTATTATTATTATTATTATTATTATTGTATTAATGATGAATAAATAACAGAAAAAAATAAAAAAAAAATAAAAAAAATTTGTTACCTTTTGTTTTTTCGAGTTATATTTTTTTCCGGGTAATATTAGATCTTAAATATTAAAAATCAAATTTTGTTATTTTTTATAAGAAATAAACTTGAACAAAAGAACACAAAATTAAAATTCAAAGCCAATTTCAAGTGAGCAAGAAAAATAATATATTATTATTATTATTATTATTATTATTATTATTATTATTATTATGAAAACAAATATTCTGTTTAAAAACAAATGTATATGAAATATAATGTAAAGGATAACATTGAAGAAAATCGAAACTTTGACACCAAAACAAATAAAGAATTTCAAGTGAAATCAGAAATTAAAAGCTTGGGGACTGAAATAAAACTTCCATGTATACTGAATTTCCATTAAAGGATACAATTGAAAGAAATCAGAACTTTGATACCGAATATATTATGCATTGAACTAAAATCCAGAAATTAAAAGATCGAGGACCGAAATGAAACTCAGAAATCAAGACCACAAAAGACAATCAAACAATCAGGGACTAAATGGAAACTAACTAAAACACTGGGGACTCCCGTGAACGTTTTGCCGGAAGGAGAGAGAAACGGTGGAGCAGACGTTTGTTCGCCAAGGGGAACATTTCAGGCCACCGTTGGTCCAAACGCGCGACACCATCGGCTGGAGGTAACGGAGGCGAACCGTTTGGGACTCCGGAATCAAATTTTTGACCACCTTATGACATGTCACGCGCCATTGGAAAGGGGCGTGAGTCCAAAATTCGAAACCGCGTCCAACGGACGCGCCTGCTGCTGTCGGCAGAGTACTGTTTGGAATCCTGGTCAATTACCGAATAACCCCTAACCCGAATGCTTGCAATTTGTCGTTTATGGGGACAACAACGTATTAGCAAACTCTGAGCACTGTTCATAATCGAATAAAATATAATAAATGAAAGAGACAATTACGGAAGCAGCCCTCCTGCCATTGTTGCGTTTTTGTCTTTAGGGGGGACAAAACGGTAGTTACCCTTTGTCGACACTGTTGACGAAAAGGGGGTAAATACCGTTGAACCCCTGCAGGCAAAACGGGATTTTGTCGTTTTCGAGGGGTTGTTTGGTTAATACACTGTTCATCTCCGGAAAAAACAAAAAAAAAAGGGGGTGGACGAACTCACGCGACGCACGGACGACAAAAGTCCAGTCCACAGTGCACATGAGTCACAATGTACAGTACCCACTCCGACCTGTTTTAGCTTATTTGTTAATGTTAATGATACGGTAAAAATAAAAACATATATTTAGTTTTAATATTTTTTAAAAAATATCAGATATAATAAGAATAACATGTCCTGTGATTGAAATTATTTTTAAAAATATTTTTTATTTGTAAATATATTTTTTATATCATCGCATTAAAATTATTTAAAAAATCCCAAACTTATAATTTAAAATAATAATATTTTTAAAATACATTCCTAAATAACACTTCACCACACAATGTTTTGGCTCTTCAAAGACAAGTAGATAAACACAATGCCCCAAAATCATATCGAAAATTAAAGTTTGAAAAGTTTTTATAATTCAATGTTCATTTTTTTTGTTTTATTGACTGACATTAGCTTTTTTTTAAAATCATATAGGTTTTGTTTTGAATATGTTAAACAAATAATTTAACATCGAATTAAATTTTATATATTATACTATTTTGTTTTAACAAAATCTCGTTTTTCTTTTTTTAATTAGAAAGGCTAACCAAATTGATCTTCTAGTTTTATCCTTGCTCACTCCTAAACGGTTTTAATGTCTGTAAATGTCATTTATTATAATTATAAAGTATGCAATTGCGTCCATTTTATTTATTTATTTATTAGAAATTTAGAACGACATTATTTATTACACCAAGCATATAAATTCCCTAAATTTTTAAAAAGGACCCTACTCGCAGTGAGTCACTGCAAAATGGACACGCCTCTTCCAATAACTCCCTCCAAACGCTCTCACACCGAACCCACACAAATCCGGATCCTCTGTCCGTCTCTAAAAACCGGCGCCGTTATCGGCAAAGGCGGCTCCACCGTCCGTCATATCCAATTTATCACTGGCGCCAAAATCCGCCTCCTTGACGACCCTCACATTCCCTACTGTGAAGACCGCATAATCCTCATTACCCTAAACAGTGGCAAAATCCCCAAATCAGACGACTCCGATCACAACAAAGAAGATGCCAACGATGGAGAGTGCATTTCTGGTGGAGGCGGCGGCGAGGACGAGGAGGGGTGGGGTCCAGTGAAGAAAGCGGTTGTCAGGGTTTTTGAGAAGATAGTGAAAGGGGATAGCGAGGAGGAGTTGAGTGAAGCTGTAGTGGTGACGTGTAAGGTTTTGATTGGTAGTGGCAGTAGCAACCAGGGAGGGAATCTGTCGAAGGTTTTGGAGAAAATTAGAGTGGAGAGCGGAGCACAAGTTAGGGTTTCGAATCGCGAGCAGATTCCTGCTTGTGCTTCTCCTGGTGATGAATTGATTCTGGTAGGTAATCTTTAGTTTGAATAAAGTTTTGGTCTGGCAACAATTGATATGTAATTTACTGGTAAAGTTTCGCGCTTTATATGATAATTTGCTGCGGTTCAAATGATGTCTTGCTTGTTGAGGTCAATAGTGTTAAGTTCTTGCAATGATAGTTTCATAATCAATGAATGAATGATTTAATGCACTGAAATCAAGTTTGGAATTACTTGGCGATTCCTTCTCCACGCTTTATGAGTTTAACAAATTACATATCGTACAGTAATTGTTTGATAATCAACCGTTATTATTCTGTGCATGGAATTTGTTGTTATTATTTTGTGACTTGTATTGCTTTAATTCAAGATATTGTAGCCGTGTATACTATCTCTGAGTGTAGTTCTGCTCTGCAGATTACTGGAAGTTTTTCAAGTGTTAAGAAAGCACTTTTGTCTGTTTCGAGCTGTATTCAAGATAGTCCGAGGGCAGAAACTGCCAATTTTGGTGCGGCAGGATTCCATGGAAATGCTATGCCTGCGCAGGGGGACTTGCATCAGTGGGGTTATGGACCTGGCAATCATGCTGCAGACTATCATCCAAGAGGGTATTCTCCAAATTTTGAAGAGGACGTTGTATTTAGGTTGTTATGTCAGGCTGATAAAGTTGGCAGTTTGATAGGGAAAGGTGGCTCTGTAGTACGGGCTTTGCAAAATGAGACGGGTGCATCTATCAAAATTGCGGAAGGTCTATTTGACTCAGATGAACGTGTGGTTGTCATATCTGCAAGAGAGGCATGGGACATTTACTATCATGAGCTGTACTATTTTATTAGTTTGGAGAGCTTAACTGTTCTTGCATATTGGTCATCAGGACTTGGATCTTTCTTCAACTCAAACAATGATATCATATTATGACATTTACTATCATGACCTCTGAATAATTTCAGTCTTATGGCCAACCTAATACCAAACTCTTCATCTCCCTTAGGAATTCATAGTTCCTTTATAGTTAAGGATAGTCTTCCAAGTCTTATCATATAGATTTTCCATTGCTTTTGCTGTGTGGGTCGCATATCATGTGGAAGTGGGTGGGGACATTGTACCTCTGACATTTGGGTGTTTTGTTAGCCTAAGAACCTCATGTAAAGTTGTGGGATGTGCCAATTCTCTGGTTTCCTAACACTTTAAGTGGTTTGACATCTTTCAGAATTCAGAACAAAGACATTCTCCTGCTCAGGATGCTGTTATTCGTGTACAATCCAGAATTGCGGAGATTGGATTTGAGCGTGGTGCCAGAATTGTTGCTCGGCTTCTTGTGCATCCACAACAGATAGGTGTTTTGTTGGGTAAAGGAGGCAAGATCATAAATGAAATGAGACATGTCACTGGTGCTAGTATATGCATATTTCCAAAGGAGCAAGCTTCAAAGTATGGTTCTCAAACTGAAGAAGTTGTTCAGGTAATTAGCATGCCTTATTATCTTCTCCCTCTAATCTCTCTGAATAAAATCTTCCTCCTTTAATTAAATAAACCTATGATGCTTCATGTACCCTGGTTGAACCAGGCCTTGCCCTTGAAACAAGTGGTTTTGCACCAGTTAGGCAATTGTAATCTTGTATAGCATTTTGTTCCATGTTAAAAAAATGGTCCTTTTAATTCTTACCTGTTTTTGAATCGATAACATAAATTCTATCAAAGTCCACGCTAGCACAAGGAATGCCTAAAATACCATGCCTCTATCTTGCAAGTCTGCAACTGATAATGAAATCAGACCAGTTGAAGGGGTTGGGTTGGCTGTTAGCCTCGACTTCTTGTTTTGATGGCATATTACAACCATTCTCTTTATGATTCTGATATGACATGATCCTATGTTGTCATTTTTACCATATATCCTTCTATGTATTGTTTCTAAACGAGTCTGTTTCACGATTCTGAAGAGTTGCTTTTCTCTAGGTTCTTGGCAGTTTGCAATCTGTACAGGATGCTTTATTTCAGATAACAAGCAGGCTCCGGGACACTATATTTCCAGTGAAGCCACCATTCTCAAACACCGCTCCTTTGCCATACCCACCACCCCCATTTCCAGAAATGCACCCCCATCAGTTTAGGGCAAGACCTAATCCTACCTCTCCAGGTTCTTACCCTTCTCCTGTTGGACCTTTCCAAGGCATGGATCGTTCTGCTATTCCCTCCCACCCCTTAGATCACCAGCCTCCATTTTCATATGGAATGGATCGCAGTGGTCCACCTAATTTGGACAGAGGTCCCTATTCATATGGTGGCGAGAGACCAGGACATGGTCCTCCATTTGAAAGTTCTCCAAGATCATGGACTACTCAGGTTGGTAGCTTCAGCTTCCAAATCACCTTTTGATTGACTATAACTGCATTTATTGATCCTTTAGTGGATTCAAACTCTAGTTATTCTCTTTGGTGTTGATTTTCTTTTACTTTCCCTCCCAGCCATTTAGCAATGGGAACCTCAGGGGTGGTGCTGATCTAGGTTCTGGCCCGGTTGCAAGAAACGGGCTTCCTGCAAGGTACTGCTTTTATGCTGTTGATTTGAATAACTTCTGCGCATATTGAGCTCAACTGCTAGATGCTCCGGCTGCTGAATACAGTGAAGTGAAGCAGCCGAGTTGCACAAAACACTCGTAGAGCCTTGTGATTAAAAGTCATTAAAAAACAGGGCTAGGGAGGAAGCTTTTTTCTGACTTATGTGATTATTATCTGCAAATTCATAAAGTTGGCGTATGTTTTTGCATTGTGTAAGTTGACATTTGACAAGAAAAGTTAAAAGTAGAAGCAAGAAAAGTTTTCTTTATTGTAATAATGGAGCCATTCTTTGTTTCTATTTTTTGCAGTGGAAATCTAGCTCTGAGTATGACTAGCACATCTGTTGAGGTTGTCATTCCTCAAAAACTGCTGACTCATGTATATGGAGAGAGTAATAGTAATTTGACTCAGATCAGACAGGTGGGTTAATGTATTGGTTTGGTGCTTACTAATTTTAACACTAAGAAAATGATCTGCTAGCAGCTTCTAATGTTGGACTCGGCAATTTTCTTTCAGATTTCAGGTGCAAATGTTCTCATTCACGACCCAAAGCATGGGGCAACTGAAGGTGTGGTGGTAGTGTCTGGAACATCAGATCAAATGCGTGCTGCACAGAGCCTAATCCATGCCTTTATTCTTTATGGACAGACAGTTCAATGACCATCTACTTAGGCAAGTGGTGATTTGTATAAAAGTAGGCAAGAGATGTGCATTTTTATTTTGGATGAAAATAATCTGTATATACCACCATGTTGTAGTTGTAGTTGTAGTTGTAGCTGTACTCTTGCTTTTATTTAAGCTTACTATGCCGAACCATTTAAGGGCTTTGGTGTCCTACCTTGACTAGATGACATCAACTCATTCCTCAGTGTAAATAAAATCGAGTTTATACTAGTTTTTTATGTGCGGCCTGGCTTCTTTTTTCCATCTACATAGACCAGCTCCCTGGCTTCCACTCCTTATTGCGAGCTAGACTGGAACTTTGGTCGTATACATTTTTTCTTATGGACAGGAGAATGCTTAAGAAAATGCCAAGAGCACACGATTCAAACCTTTCTCTATTAGGCACTGTTTGTCAATGTATTGCACCGCTGCAAAAGAATCATTTTTGGTGCTTTTGCTGGGGAACGCAGGTGCACCTAAAGTGCACTGCGCATTACCAGACCAGCTCTTCACTGATTATGAATTCCATCGAGGTAGAAGAATTTTAAAGGTGTGTGTGTGTGTTAGAAAAAAGCAGCCCCCCCCCCCCCCAGCTAATTTGCTTCAATGGGTTTAGGGTTTATCGCCACGGCTCAGGAGCCAGGAGGGATGTGCCTGTCTCACGGAAAGAAAAGAAAATATGGAGATAAGAAAACGGGTGATGAAATGCGGTGAGCGTGGATCGAACACGCGACCTTCAGATCTTCAGTCTGACGCTCTCCCAACTGAGCTATCCCCGCCTTGATGTTCTCCCCACAGTTTATTGTAAACTTAAAATATTATTTCGCACGAATGAAAAATTAAATTGGCTGACAGTTCTGTTAATTTACGCGCGGGGTCGACCACAAAGACCTTATCGATCACATGGATATAAATAATTCCGTTTGAAACTGGACTCAACAAATCGCACCGAATCTGGCCTGAGAGAATCAGTTTTCGGACAAAGAACAAGGAAGCATGCAACTCAGAAGGTAAGGTAAGTGCTCCGACTCTTGACAACTCATCCAACAACCTAGATGAGCACTTCAATTCCCTTCTGTTCCTACAAACTATAGCCCTAGCCAAAAATGGCTATCATGAAAAGTCATTGTTCCATGCGACTCTTTGGCTGCCATCACTATTTCCATTCTGCAAAATATGCAAACAAAAAGCAGGAAAACAAAAAAAAGAAAGTTAAGCTGGGACAAAAGCCTTAAATTTTATAAATTCTTATACAGAAAGCCATATATTTTCACCACGACAAATCCATGGGAAGAATGCTCACCATGGCACTGCTGTTCATGGAAGAAGAGCTGGGTCCAGTATGGGGAGTTGCTTTGGAGAGGTCCCTCAAAGTTCCCTGTGGTTTTAAGAGGTTTAAAGAAGGTGCTAGTTAATGGACGAAACCATGTAATATGCAGATTTAAGCTACTCGGAAATCATATTCCATGTATTTTCTAAATACTAAATGCATGTACAAGAGAGAAGATGAACTTGTGGGAAAAAATCAGAAAGATGCCAGCCTGAAATCAATGGATGCCATGACTTGTGTGTACACTGTTTCCTTAATATCAACCAAATGTCCTTCCCCAATTTTAACTAAACTATATGCTTGCTTGAGCCAGTATTGTTGTTAATGTGATATAGGTGGTGTCAACATGGAGGATTCTCTTAATCTTTATAGATTATCTCTTTTGTATCTCGTAAATCTTGATCCAAATAAAGTTGAAGCTTGGGTATGTTCTCATTCTGCATTTGATGACCCCAGGCAACTAAAAATTATTTTGCCTTTTATCATTTGGGGAAAAAAAGGGGGATCACCCTCAAACTTGAAAAAATCTCAATAGAAAAAAGAAAAGAAAAATAATCTTATATTTTCTATTTTATACCAGCAAACTTATATATTCCAAAAGCAAAGATCATTTTCCAATATTCTTTCCATCGTAAATAATGTACAAAGAAAGCCCTGATATTCACCTTGTTTGCCCACATAAGTCCGCATGCATTACAAAGTGTCCTTGGCCCTTCAGGTCCACGCCGCATCATTGGTGTAGACTTCTCACTGATCCCACAATGCCGACACCTAACAGATTTAGGGAAACATTGAAATCGATATATTAGTTTATTGAACAGAATAGAATCATCATGCACACGCACGCATAGCAATGTTATGCGAGAACATGATGAACATGGACAAGAATATTATTGCAGCAAGTAAAATGCAGGTGGTTACCACCCAATGTTTCCTCAGACAGATTTATTTGTTCAAAAACATCCTTGAATATGTAAATTTCTTTCTAGAGTGATTATCCTCTATTGTCCATGTCTTTCTCTTATTAGTCTTTAGTTTCACGCGTTTCATTCTATTCATGTGTGTCCCTCCTCATCAGAAAGTTACCATTCCATTTCTCAAAACTCGAGATATCTCTTTTGAGGGTTACTAATTCTAGAGTTACCCTCAGCTACTAGTTGCACAGAACACTGGTATACAACAGGGTTAAGAAGATATTGAATTCTTGATATTTTCCCATGAGAATTACAAGGATAAAACACTCACACAGCCTCTTGATGTTGGGATCCATTGCTATCGGAGCACCCACTCTCATTTGAACCCCAGCTCGGAGCTGCCGATGCAGAGTCATCATGATTGGGGTTTGAAGAGGTGAACTGACCTTTATTCCGTTGCATTCTACAATACTAACAGCATAAGTTAGCAAGAGAAAACACCAAGGCTCTGATGTTTCTAATAAAGCATCAGAGTCCCATTGCTCACACAAATTATCATATACATGAGAAACAATCGGGCATAAAATAAAACAAGGATGAGAAACAACAGTTACAAAGCAGCAGATTTCATACCTAAGTGCTACCTCTTTACGGACAGTATATCGAATTTTCTTGTCAAAGTTCCGTTCTTTTCGTTTTTCCCGAAATCTAATCAAAGACGCTAATCTCTGAGGTACACTAAACCTTTGGGGAGTACCAAACAGCCCCTAATGTGTAATTCATTGCTAATCCGTTAACAAAACATCAGAAGCTAGTAAACACATAACTAACCCCCTAGATAACTAAAATCAAGCACCATACCCTATTATTACTATTATGATGTGCTGTAAGTGGAGCAGCAGGTGTGCTTGCAGCAGGCACTTCCCGGCCTCCCAGCAGCAAGAGCACAGCTTGAACCTGCACAACATTATTTAAATAAAATAATAATAATAATTACAAACAGTCACCTAATAATAAGAATAAAAACAGAATTAATTGAGATGTATTATTTATTGTTTCCAAGATTCAAACTTTGGTTGATTTTTCAACTAGGCACAAACATTAATGCTATAAAACATGCAATACTGAAGCAAAATTAACACGAAAAGGACTAAAAATAGGCACAAAAAAGATTCAAACTTTACTTCTTTTGAAATAAACAAACGGAACATCAATGAAAACCGATCGATCAGTCTCAAAACTAATGCTTTGAGCATGAAAAGGAAGCAAACTTTACGCAAATTGAAGAACCCACCTTTCCAGGTGAAATAGAGTCAAAAACATAGACTTGACCCTGAAATGTTAGAGTAAGTTGATCGGCATTTTCTATTTCATGATTATCAGAAACCGCCGCCATGGTCCCACCATGATCATCATCACCGTTAACCACGCCATTACGATCATTATCTCCATTCTCCATGATCATCCCGTTACCATCACTGGTCATTTGCATCCCATTCTGATGACTTCGATGAAGATCATAATGCATTTGCATCGATGGGTTTTGAGCTTCTGAGCTCATTTGCATCCTTGCAGAATTGTTTCTTCCATTGGTGCCATCCATCGTAATTCTCTTCGCTCGATAATTCAGAACATAAAAATCTAATTTTTGTTAGTGAAATACTTGAATACCATCATAATAAATAATGGGAAAAAATCTAATTTTTGTTAGTGAAATACTTGAATATCATCATGATAAATAATGGGTTCTTATCGGATTTCAATTCAAATCCAGAATTCCGAGGCTTTGAAATGGATTTTTATAGGAGACCAGGATGAAGGTTTGTGGCAGATCGGGGTTTTTGAGAATTATCGAACAGGTAGCGCCAGCGAATTATTTATGAATAGTTACTTTTAATTTTGAATTTATACAAGTCAAAAAAAAAATTAATATACCAGAGGATTGTTTACTAAAAAGCTATTAAAAAAACTATATAATTTAAAATAAACAAATTAAAAGTTGCTCTATTTATTTATTTTTCTCTAAGCATTTCAGATCGAATTTTGCAAAATAAGTTATGGCTTTTCTTAAGTTTGTTTTCCTCAACATTCTATATGATGCAGAGTTATTATAAGATCTTATTTAAGCATTTTCTGTTTTCAATTTCCTTCCTTTTTATTTCTATTTCTATTCATCTTCAATTCAATATAAAGCCGAGACTTGATATAAATTATATGATGGATTTAATTAAAATCTAATTTAATTTTAGAAAAAATCAAATCACCAGCATTTTTTTATTTTTTTGTGTATTTTCAGGTATTTTAATGAATCAATATTAAAAAATAATATATATAATTTTTTATATAATACTTCAAAAAATAAAGTAAAGCCAGCTTAGATAAGAGCAAAGTCAACCCAATGACAACTCATCGAGCCCATGAAACCTCATCGAGAGGATTTGGTTGGATTTGCTCACACAACACTACTCATGCAATCAGTACACGGCATTGAGGGGACTCGTCAGTGCAAGAGTTTCAGCCACTTCAGCACCAGAACATGCATTCCGTTATTGCCTTGCAATTGAAAATTAACAATAGCTGAAGTGACATCACTTTTATCATCATGGCTGGCTATTTCTGCAATTCACAGATGGTTCGTGATAATTCTGAAAGAAGATCATCAAACGAAGTAGCAGAGTCTACGGATGACATTTAAATTGGAATACGCTAAAAATGACTGGTAGGATAAATGGTCACGAAATCTTGAACAAACCAAGCTAAACAAATCATTCCTCCATTGTTTCGAGTTGTAACATGCAAGGTAACGTAAGGAAACATGAAAACAAAACGAGGGCTGCATCTAAAACAGTGATGTCCCCTTGCCCTTCTTATCTCCACCAATCTCAAAGTGCTTGCACCTCTGCAGAAAATAGTAACAATCAAAATAATGTTTGGCAACGAGGTAAAAACGGCTGCTCAGAGATTTTAACAAATGGAATGGTACTGAGAAAACCAACCTTGATGGCGTGCTGGGACACGTGCTTGCAACTCTGGCATTGCAACCTCAAGACAATCTTCTTGGTTGTTTTAGCCTATTAGCAGACAAACGACCAATATTAAAAAACAGACAGAACCTCAGAGCTCACTCTTAATAATAATCATATGGATGAAATGAAGCTCCAAAAACAGTTTTGGGTACCAGTCGACGACATCTCAATTTGGTTTTTATTTGGAAAGTCAATACACTTGAAAATACACAATTGTTAATTACCTTCTTGTGGAACACAGGCTTGGTCTGACCTCCATAACCTGACTGTTTGCGATCATAACGGCGCTTTCCTTGAGCAGCAAGGCTATCCTTCCCCTTCTTGTACTGTGTGACCTTGTGCAAAGTGTGCTTTTTGCACTCCTTGTTCTTGCAGTAAGTCTTCTTTGTCTTGGGAACGTTCACCTGCAATAAAAATAATACAAAATCAACAAACTCACATCCTATTTCTAGGCCTCATCTCTCCACTAGTAAAACCAAAGAATCCTACTATCCTTACATAGTGTAATAACATAAAATTCAAACACATAAAAACATTAATAATCTCTTTTATTAGATTAAAAATACATTCAAAATTATAAAGCCGGACACAAGTTCACCTAATTCAAATGTAATACTCATTGGTTGACAAGTTATTCATGGGAAGAAAACTCTATACAGCCAAACAAATAAAGACAGTCACTTTATTTGGCTGACAACCACAGTTTAAAGAAATAAAGCACTACAAAAGTAGGAGATGAAAGATTGAAACACCTAACTTTCCGTACCACGGCTATATTCATACTGTTACTTACTTTTGAATAAAATCTTAAATCCATTAACCATCAAATTATATTAGATAATTAGAACCCCTTTACAATCTCATATTGTTATTTCAAATCCGTTTCAAACTCCATATTGCATGAACACATCTCTCTGCCAGCTCACAGTGAAGACCATGGGTCATTTAGCTAAGTTCATAATCAACACCGGCATCCTTGACACTAACACTACTTTCTAGGTAAAGTAGAGAAATTCACAAAATACCAAGCCGATAGTTTTGATCTTACAATTAAATGCAAAACCTATTGACAGGACCGAGTGACTTTGATTAAAAATAACGCGTTAAACAAATTGTCTTGTAAAGAAATTTCCCATTATTTTTTCATGCAAAATTTTGGAAGAGATGAAACCAATACACAAGTGAACAGAAAAGGAGTTATCACTTTTTGCGTGTATAGAAAAAATTGTCCATCGTGGTAAACTAAGATCACCAAAAAACTACCTAGCTGTCCTTTTTTACCCTGTCTCCTATTTTTTTATCTCTTCTATATACATCTTTTAAATCCATCTACGGTTTCTACAAATCAAGAAGATATACATCCAATTCAATTCATACTCACTGTACTGACAATTACATCAAACCCCGTCTATCAGCACCTATTCGTATTACCGGTATACCATCACTGCCATATAATACTACCACCTCTTAGACCAAAACTCGGAGACAAACAGGTCCATTTTTAGCAAAATATCCTGCTGAGCTAAACTTAACCCCGCAGCCAGTGCTGCCAGCTTTGAAAACTACATTTTCAAGGTAACCAGGCAGATTAATCCTCGAGACAACTAAAACCAACAGCCCCCACGTAGTTCTAGTTGCGGTTATGCTTTAGAATTATCCGTTCAAAATAATACTTCCGTTTCCCATATTTTCACAGGCGCCAGACAGATCTTGCAGCTAAGAACAAGTAAACTATAGAAAGAAATAGAGAGACGGGCGATACCATTGTTAACGATGGGGTGGAACAGCTCTCTGTCCTGCCTCCTGTTGCTGCTGTTCCAAACAAAGCCTTGCAAAAACAGCAGCGGTTGTATAATGAGTTCGGTTTTATAGTAAAAACCTTTGACCTGGGATTAGGGTTTAAGAGGTTTTGTTTGGTTGCGCACTCAAGTGAATTCGGATCCGGTATTTGACCCTGAAGCGGTCGTATAATCTGGAATGGCTAATCCAGGCTTAGGGTGATAATAAAGCCCACTTCCGGTACGTTCAGAGGCTTGTTGGGCCTCGGACGAGGAGTGCTTGCATATATTATATGACTAGACAATGCCCCCGTGCTTCGCCTTGCACGTCATAATATTTTTTTCAATGTAAAAAATATTAATTATGTATATTTTTTATTATAATATAAATTTAGCTAAAATAATAAATCTGTGCAGAATTCATGTCAAGTGCAAGTTTTTTATAGAAATATATTAATTTCAAATCGATATAAATTTATTTGTTTAGTAGCTTCAAATGAAATAACCAGCTTAAATTATCATCAACATTAAAAAAACAAGAAAACTCGGATATCTAAATTATTAAATTCACTGTATTATGATTAGTTCATTTTATAATCCAATTTAAATTAAACAAAAATACAATATAAATTGTGAAAATACATACAATAATAAAAAAAAATAAGTTGTTAAATTTCTATCAACAAAAAGACGAAAACATAGATTGAAAATTCATCCTGACGTTATTGTCATTATCATTGTTATTAAAGCTAAAATTATTACTAACATTATCGCAAAACAATTAAAATAATTAAATTTCCATGGAAAAAAAACAAAATATTTTTATAAAAAAAACAATAAAAAAATTATCATTATTATTGCATAAATAATAAAATCATAAAAATCATATAATTTAAAGAACAAATAAAGAAACAAAAAACAAAAAAAAACGAATAAAGGGAAAAATAGAGTAATATTACTTTTAAAATGATCACTGATATAAATTAAAATTTCAGGAAAATCTTTAAAAAAAATCAAAAGATTTTTATAAAAAAATAATCACTAAAATTATCATTATTATTGGTTCAGAGATTAGTGAACAAAAAACATACAAGGAAAAAAAATAATAAATAATAAAAAATTAGCTCGGAGATTAGTCATGGTGTGTCCACGCTGGGCTGGATACCCTAATTATCAAAAAACAGATTTGGTTCGAGAAGTAGTGATGGTGCACTTGAGCTGGGCTGGAGATCATGGTTATAAAAAAATATGTAAGTGAAAAAAAAATATATAGGTAAAAAAAAGAGCTTAAGCTGGCTGAGAGACCATGTCTACACAAAAATTTATAAGCGAAAGAAAACAAAAAAAATATATAAGCGTGAAAGCACTGTAGCAATTTATATTATTTTAAAAAAAATTCGGCCCAAGAATTAGTCGTGGTGTGCTTGAGCTGGTTGGAAATCCTGGTTATAAAAAAATGTATAAGTGAATAAAAAAATTATAAAAAAAGAAAAAAAATATACTGGCAGGAAAGCATTTTAGAAAAAAAATGGGTCTGGGGATTGTCGTGGTATGTATAAGTTAGCCTGGACACCCTGGTTATCAAAAAAAATTGGATATGGAGATTAATCATGATGCATTTAAGCGAGCTCGGACACCCCGATTATTAAAAAAAAAACCAAAACAATATACAAGAAGAAGAAAAAATGTAATAAGAAAAAATGAAAAAAAAATAATAAGTAAAAAATACAAAAAAAAGGGCAAAAAAGAAGAAGCGAAAAACGGATTGAAAAAAAAAGAAAAAAAATAATTAGGAAAAAAAAGCAAAAAAATGAAAAAAGTAGAAAAAAACCTACTATTGAATTCACGATTGCATTGTGTCTGTATGCATAGTGTACTTGGTGCACAATAAAAACATACAAGTTTTATATATATAGTAATATATTCATTCATGCTACTAAAACACATCAGTAAAGGGACGAAAATAGCAAGGACGAATAATTACAAGCAGCAAAACGTCTTTAATTGTCATTCAAGTAATATAATATTTAAATAACTCATTTACCTAGTTTGCTGTGTAAGAGTTTTTTTTAATTTATTTTGATATATTAATATCAAAAATATTTTTTAAAAAAATAATTTCAATGCAGCCTCCTTTTTTTTTGAAAAACACTTTTTATTTATTTATTTATTATATTTTGAGGTGATTTTTCAATCTAATTCACTGTTAATTCTCAACATCCGGCTTTGCAAGAATTTCACATTTTTTTAAAAAATGAATAAATATTGATATGTCCCAGTAAGAAAAAATTAGAAGAGTCAGTAATAGGAGTGTTACGGCAATTAACAAAAAAAAATATGAATATTGTGGGTGCATATCGACAACATTTCACTCCACACTCTCTTCGAGTCTTTCGATGATAGAAAATATATATCGGGCGTGGATGCGACGGTTGGGTGGTTTTGCAACGCCAAACAGATCAATTAAGCTAGGCGATAAACCAACAACCCCTTGAAACCCAACCCTGAAACCAGCACGCCTTCAGCATGCAGACTGAACAGAGTAAAGAGAAGAGGCACCTAAACCTAAACCTAAACACACCGGGTGAAAACACAAGGAATCAAACCTCCAAAATCCACGTATACAAAATGGATGAAAAGACAAGAACATGAGCCCACATGCCCCCCAAAAAAAACCTCATCCACACGAGGAAAGACACCATGCTTACTTCCTTGCCCCACCATGCTCCGGAGAAAGAAAGCAATGAAAAACCATGACGACCCTTGCCCAACAGCGCGCGACTTTAAACCCATCAAGGGTAAAATCGGCATTGTAAAAACATCTTATAAACTAGGAAAACATCTACAAGTTTTAATATTTTTAAAAAAAAACACATCATCAGGTGTGTGAAAATTGTTTTACAATATTATGGGATAATAAATTCTTAATTCTTATTTTGAGGTATTTATTTAAAAAAAAATCAAACTCATTTAAGAGACGAAGAGCTTGTTTAGGAGGGCGATTGCAATAACTTTTCAAATTGTTTTTCATGCCGAAATATATTAAATTAATATTTTTTTTATTTTTAAAAATTATTTTTAATATCAACACATTAAAATAATCTAAAAACATTAAAATATACTCATTTAAAATAAATTATAAAAAATTATTTTTTTAAAAAAATACTTTTAAAAAACCCGCAGTCGAAGTCAGCTCGGTATGATTAGATTTAACAGCACGATTTAGGTCTTACAGCTACTAGTTGAGCTCTATAGTGAGCTTCTCAACACCCTATCGTATAGGGGCCCACAAGTTATCAATTATATTGGGCTTATTCATTGATCAGGATAGTGAATCCTAAAGCCCAAGCAGAAGTATTTGTATATTTTTCGATGGAAAAAGCATAAATAAAACATTTTTTTTTTATATCAGCACATAAAATACATGAAAAATTATTTGTGATATCAGAGCAATTAAAAATAATCTAAGAATATTTAAAAAATTAATTTAAAATAAAAAAATTATTTTTTAAAAAATTATTTTTAAAACACAATAATAAACACTGATATTAGCGTTACACTTTCACTAAGAATTGCGTTCCACTTTCACCAAGACTTGCATCTGTATTGCCTGCCTGTGGTTGGTTGTGTAGTTGAACTTGTTTAAACATATTTTTTTAAAAATATATATATTAAAATAATATTTTTTATTGTTTAAAGATTAATTTTGAAATTATCAAAAAAAATATTTATAAAAAATAATAACCCTGCTACAGAGAGGGCGAAGGAAGTATCACGTTGTCACATTTAAAGTTGTTTCAATGAGTTTTTTTTATAAGAAAACAAGTTTAAGATAATATATATTTTATTGAAATGATAAAAAAAATTTAATGTAGAATAAATGAAAAACAAGTTTAATAAAAAAAAACATATTATTTTAGTTTTGTTAAATTAATGTTTAAAATGCGATTATGTATTATGCTAAAAACATCCAGAAATTTAATTTAGAATAAATAAAAATTAATGTTATTTCAAAAATATTTTTCAAACCTCCCTTAAATCTTGAACTATAATAAATAAAAGTTAATTGAAAGTAAAAAAAATAAAAAAAGGTTTTTTAATCAGCAGTCTGGAAAATAAAAAATAAAGAAACCTAATTTAGCTTAACAAGTTTAATTAAAAATAGGTTTAGTAACGATGTTCTTATTTTTAAAAATAACATAGTTGATCGTGGTTTTACAACGATATTCTTCTCTCGGTCGATCGGGGCATTGAATTGAAACACCAATCTGAAAATCATTTGAAGGGAGACAGGCGCTTGGTGGGATTTGCTCTGGTGGTGGAGGGGTTCATGGGATTTGGAGGGTGCCACTGTTACAACAAGTCAACAAGCTGCAAAATATCGATCTTGTAAGATCCGTGATGATCTTCTCCTCGCGAGAACCGCCTTGAAATGGATCGTGTGGCTCCCATTGCCCACTCCCCGTCAATCCATGCCCGGCCACTAGCTATGATTGAAAGGATACACAAAAGCAGCCCATGTCATCGGCCGGGTCCCACACAAATCATTCCGATCACGCTACTCATGTGGTTTGAGATAATGATACAACAGCACAACCACCGTTGGTGGCACGAGTGCGTGGTATCCTATCATCCTCCACTTCCAGCCTCATATATTCTTGCCACGTTGACGGCCACTGATTCCTAGAGAGTTTTGTGTTTTGAGGATGGCATCTCTCTCTTGTGGAGCCATTTGTGTGGCTGGAATCAAGAGCATCATCGGTGTGGGTTGTGCCACTTAGCTAAATGTCACGTTCCCTTTTGAATTTTGAACTTGGAAAATTACAGCTCGAGAGGGAGGGAGCGAGTCGTCGTTTCACCCTGGCGACGTCACCCGGTCAGCCTATGGCCATCTTGCAGCTGGCTGTTTGTTTGACAGCAAGTTTCGACTTCTTTTTTATTTTATTTTTAAATCATTCTACAGTATTGCCTTCTTAAGTGTTTTTCTTAGAGTTACTTTGATGTATCAATATTAAAAATAAAATAATTAGTTTTTAATATATATTTTTAAATAAAAATGATTTTAAAAAACAACATATCATTTTGAGCAGTGAGGTAGTAAAATAACCATGCTATCAATTTATCGTGGTTGCCAGTTACCAGGCTTGGGGGTAGAATGATAAAAGTACAAGCTAGCGACGATTGACAGATGGGCAGGGGGCAAAAGAGGAATAAGAGCACAAATTTACAGGATGAAGAAAGTGCTGTCATAATATGGAACACATGAAAAAAGAGGGGGTCAGGTCAAGTGACGAGGACGTTTTCAAGTTTCGACACGTGTCGATCTCTTACAGTCGGTTTTCAAGTTCTTGGCTGAGAAGAATTGTGGATGTGAGGGTCGAAATTAAAGGTTAATAAAATAATCCCCACGCCATTCGATGTTTGTTGAAAGCTGCAGATATTTTTGAAGACTCGACCACACACATATTGTTTTTTTTTTAAGAAAAAAGACGACCTGTCGCAGTCATTTATTCTGATGCCCTTGTGTTTTTGCTAATTTATTCCAAGGCAGCACGCTGGTTCTTGTCCTCTTGGTTTTCCCAGGATCTCCAATCCCTTGCTTTACGTAATCTACAGTGTTTTCTATTCAAACCCCCATGATGATTTCCATGGATTCCGATCACCCCCCCGCAGCAATCACAGTATCTATCTTCAGTTTCCGGTGACTGTCCCTTCAAAAGGGCAGGGCACCCTCCTGTTCTTGATTATTGGATGCTGTATAGAGCCAATTCGTCGTCCACGAGAGCCTCCACGTTGACCTTTTATATACGTGTATATATATAGATGTATATATTCAAGTATTAAATTGAAGAATTAAAACAAGTTCACAACAAAATCGATGTTAAATGTAAATTGTGTATAAAAACTAACAGTTCTCCGTTAATAAAATAGTATTCTTGATATTTGTTGAGAGCTCAATCATCACTTTGAGTTTGACGGCGTGTCTTCACATAACTGGCGCCACATCAATATTAAAAACAAAACTACGTGTTCTTTTTCTTCAACAAAACAACATGAAATTGATGGTTTTGCGCGGTGCATTGAGATACCAGATGGGTTTTAAGAGATGGTAATTGATATAATTAGCCAGGAAATAAAGGACGATAATGCAAACAAATAAAAACAAAATATTTTTATTTTTTTATATTAAATGTTTCGATATTTTTAAATTATTTTTATATGCTAATATTAAATATATTATTTTAATTTTAATACATTTAAAAAAAAGACTCGAACCCAACCACCTCGCAAATAAGTTGCAGTTCGACGGAAACGAGGTTCTCTAACATGTGGACAAAAGTGAAAGAAACGTAGTAGCAGCATGACACCATCACCACCATATATAGCCAGCCACCTCTTCTCCACCCTTCTCCTCTCCTTCATTTCTACACACACAAAATCCTATCACCCATCTCATCACCGCCCCTTTTCAGCCTATATCTTTCAGCCCCCACCTCTTTAAATTTTAAACCAACCACCTTCTTCACTGTCGCCTCTCTCTCTCTCTCTCTCACCTTCTTTCTCTCTGAACAAACTCTCACCCTATAGCTCAAGCTTTCTTGGATTGTAATATTTTATTGCCCTGACGCTGTTTAAACCGTGAAAGCTGGTGACCATAAATGGCTGTTAAAGTTTGCGAGCTTTGCAAAAGAGAAGCCGATGTCTACTGCGATTCAGATGCTGCGTATCTTTGTTTTGACTGTGATTCTAACGTTCATAATTCTAACTTCCTTGTTGCTCGCCATCTTCGCCGTGCAATCTGCTCCGGTTGCGGTTCTTGCACAGGAAATTCATTCTCCGGCACCACCCCATCTCTTAGCCGCCGTGCCACCTGCCTCTCCTGCTCGCCAGGAAACAAAGGGTTGGACTCCATCTCCTACTCTTTCTCCTCCTCTAGCACTCTATCCTCTGATTGCATTTCAAGCACCGGAACGACGCGCTCTGAGAACGCAAGAAAAGGGGTCAAAACGACGTCATCTTCCAGCTCTGTGAAGAATATTCCGGTGAGGAATCTGAGGCCCGAGGGTGTTTTTGTAAATTGGTGCAAAAGGCTGGGGCTAAATAGCAATTTGGTGGTACACAGAGCCACTCGGGCGATGGCGCTGTGCTTTGGGAGACTGGCTTTGCCTTTCAGCGTGAGCTCGGCGGCGGCGTTTTGGTTCGGGGTCAGATTATGCGGGGACAAGTCTGTTGCAACGCTGCAAAATCTGAGGAGGTTAGAGGAGGTATCTGGGGTTCCCTGCAAGCTTATCGTGACCGTTGAAATGAAGATAGAACAGGCGTTGAGAAGCAAGAGACTGCAGCTACAGAAAGAAATGGAAGAGGGGTGGGCTGAGTGTTCTGCGTGAGCCGTACGTACGAGCAGGCTGCAGAGCATGATGTGGAGGGAGTTCACCTGTACGTGTGTGTGTGTGGAGATTAGGATTTTTCAATGTTTTTGCACTAGTTTTTTATGTGTTAATGATGACTTAAGATGAACGTACATCAAAGAATTTGTCTCGGAAATCAAATAGTTCTTGAGGATAACAAAAACGACTTGTTTCTAAGATATATATTCTCTCCTGAAGAAGCGGAAGGAACAGGCGGAGCGTTTTCTACTTCAGGAACAGGAAATCCATTGCTCTTAATCGTTATCATAACTTTTCTTAATCTTTTTTAAAACTAGATTAATAATATTATTAATTAACAAAAATTTATTAAATAGTTAATATTTATTAAATAGTTAATTAGTTAATATTAATAAAAAAATTAATAAGAAAATATTACGATATATACATGGAAAAATGAAAAAAAAATATTGCGTCCAGGAAGACCTGAACCTATCCATTAGACAATGGACGCTTTTCCATTCCAATTGTTTTTCTTTCACATCTCTTGGTCATAAAAAAAAAATATGTGAAATAGTTTCGGGAATTGTATTGCATATTTAATTTGCATAATTAAAAATGAAAATAAAAAAGGAAATAAATTCAAAATTAAATGTAAATGATAAATCAATTATTATTTCATTTTTTAATATTTTTTTTTATATTGTATAGTTTTATAGATATAGAGAAATAAGCGGGTAGCGGGAATCGAACCCGCATCATTAGCTTGGAAGGCTAGGGGTTATAGTCGACGTTGATTCATCATTTTTAACGTCTCTAATTCAAAACCGAGGTTAGCGTCTGATTAGCTAGTTGGGGAGGCGATAGATTACCAAGGCGATGATTAGCTGGTCTTTTAGGATGATCACACTGGGACTGAGACACGGCCCAGACTCCTACGGGAGGCAGGGGAATTTTCCGCGATGGACGAAAGCTTGACGGAGCTGTTGAGAGTGTTTACTATTTTTTTTGGATTATATATCACATAACTTTTCACAGCAATGTGCTTGTGATGGGTTCGATCCATTGTTGGCAATAAACGTCCAGGATCTCGATCGCAGCATGCACCACGTTCTTGCGGATGACTGGCCTTTCATCTGCTTTTGAAATCTAAATTAATTTCCTCTAAGAGTGTTGCTAGTCTTGATTCACGAGGGCAGGATGCGCTAGTGATTGCAGAAATTAATTTCATAATGCTTGTGGTCGAGCGGCCAGCTTTCACGGCTACCGAATTATGGCGGCGTCTCCAAAGCTTATCAATCCATTTTTATAATAATATCATCGTGTAAATGCCATGATTCGTGCCGAAACTCAACAAAATAATATCCAGCCGAGCTCACAAAACTCGGGCGGTTCCCATTCATGCCCAGTTTTCCACCACCAGCTAGCACCAAACTTTCTCAATCAACTTGAATATTTATTGACTTGCAGTGCTCAAGAAAGAATAATGGTATTCCTGGCTGGCTGAAACTTACATTCAATAAGGCCACGCTCAGCTAATTAACACCTTTTCTGTTCGAGGGATTTTTGGTGAATTTGATCGAAATGCACAACGTTCCATGGGATTCATGTTCTTGAAAACCATCCTCCGCAAGCTCCTGATCTGCCTTTCCAAACCAGGCATGCAAGGTTCAAGAAGCGTGGGTGGGTGGATTTACAGAGAAGGATGGATCGACAAGTTAGATGACGCACGTACAGATTCAAGAAAGAGAGAGAGGATCGATGAACACAACAGGGAAAGGGTCACATAAAAACCATTCATTAATAGGAGGCCTGAAGAGGCTAGCTGGCTGGGGTGGTACGTACGTATGGAGAGAAGTTGGGGTCGGTGAGGGAGAAAAAGGGGGGGCCGGGTGGAATGTGGATGTGGTTTGAATTGAAGTTTGCGAGAATCCAATGGAGAGTCGTGATTGATTCTTGCTGATGACTAGGTCCACTACCTCATCTTAACCACACAAGTTCCCCAATCTGATAGCCTGCCATCCGTATGATCGCACTGGAACGCATGCAGAGATGACAGCCAGAAGTTGGCTAGCATGCTCACTCTAGCAGGTGTTATATATGTTATCGTAACTTGTTATTTATCTGGAATAACTTTCAGATTAGATTAGACGAGTCATCGTCGGCGCTTAGCCGGCAGGGATTAAATATTTTTTTATCTATATTTAATACATGATTTTATATTTTATATTTTAGTTTTTATTTTTATATTTTTTTAGTTTAGTTTCGATCCCTTTATTTTTTTTGTCCTTTTAAGATAGTTTAAAATTTTTTATTTGTATCTATAAACCTTTGCTCTTTGTTTAGATTTTAAATTTTTATTGTTATTTTTATTTGTATTAAATGCAACTCGCGTAATAAAATATAGTAAGTTTAACTTTGGTGTTGCAAAATAAGAGTGAAACTCTTTCCTATATAAAATAAGATTGTCATGGTACACGTAATTGGATATGAGAATGCGCTTAAGACACCCCAGTTAAAAAAAAACAATATATAAACGGAAAAAGAAAAAAAGTATAATGGGCAAAAAAATGATCTGGGGGAAAAACATAATAAAGAAAAAAATGAAAAAATAAACATAACAAGGAAAAAAATGAAAAAAAAAGGTAAAAAAGAAGCAAAAAAAGAGGGGAGAACACTGTGACGGGAAAGTACTATTGCAACCAACAATATTATGTGTGGGGAGTTACAGTGCTTTCTCCACGCCATATAGAATATATATTACTTACAAAAATAAAAAAATAAATTATGGTGTACATAGATTGACCCGTAAACTCTGATTATATATAAGTGAACAAAATAAAGTACATAGACTGGCCTAAAAACCCTTGAATTAATCATGGTGACTTTAAACTCATCAGACACTCTTACTATACAAAATAAATATATATAAGTAAAAAAAATATAACCAAGAAAAAAATATTTCATGGGACAATATGAATAAAAACAATCAAGAAAAAAACATAATAACATAAACAAAAAAAAGGCAAGAGAAAAAAAAATAATTACAAAAAAATAATAAAAAAATGAAAAACGATCAGAAGAAAAAAAAAAACTATTGTTGAAATCTACAGCAAACAAAAAAAGGCAAGAGAAAAAATTAATTAGAAAAAATAATAAAAATGCAAGAAAAAAATGCAAGAAACAAAAAAAATGAAAAAGAAAAAAAATCGTAATCTGGAAGGAAAAAAAAGCAAAAAAAAAGAAAACTATTGGCGAAATCTACAGTAAAATATGTGGGGAGCTACAGTGATTTCCCCACATATTTTAGTATTTGTTATAATTATAATAATAAATACTGATCGGTCAGTAATTAATCTGAATGATCCAGTTCAATATGTTTTTTATTTTTATTTTTATTTTTATTGAATCATGGGCCAGCATGATCAGTTTAGTAGTTTTTATTCTAACCATAATCAAGATGATGGACGGCTCCAGTTCTTTCAGTTCCCGATTCTGTAAACTGAACGGGAAGAATAGCAACAAAACTTTGCACGCACGTGCATGACAGCAGGTGTGTGTCATAAATAAAAGTGGTGGTCTGAAGGCTCGTGTCTTTGATTCACGTTCATAGCCATTCTCAGACTGAACTTCCCTTTCTTCTCTTCTGTCATCCCGGTTGCATTGGATCACGACTATCCGGGTCTTATCTGCCATGGAGCCACCTTCACTCAAGAATCACTTCCATCAGATGTATTTATTCATTTCACTTTACGAGATCAAAATTACCTGTATTTAACAAGAATTTATTTCTTAAATGTAGATAAAAAATGAAAAATTATGTACCAAATAAATTAAGGTAATTGAGCCCGACATTAAAAATAAAACAACAGAATGGGGACAAAAATAAAACCTAAATAAAAGTGAATAAAACAAACACCCGACACCCGGGATCTCTCGTGTACTTTTAGTGTGTAGAGGAGAGAGAAATGAGGAAATAAAATTTAACCGACCACCGTCACAACATCGACTACCATTGCCCTGCCCCCCCAAATGGAAGACCAAATGACATCACATCTCCCGAGACCTTAATAGCTATTTTTCATCAGCTGGAGGGAGCAACATGTGCCGCTCGACGCGGGCGTGAGGCTGAGCACCTTCTGGAGCGTGTTGAACACGAGCACCAAATTTTTGGCAAATATTAATAAATTAACATGGTCAATTATCTAAACACCTTTACAACCAATTCTTCATTTTTATCTTACTTGGACACATTAGTATCTAGTCATTTAAAAAAAATAAAAATACTTGTGAAAACCCTCCTGACCATATATATATATATATATTTGTCTTATATGGGAGCTTATTGGTATTTAGCCATTTAAAAAGAAATTATAATCATCGTGAGGTCCCTCAATATTCAACTCATTTTTTTGTTTTTTTCGAGGGCTAAAAACGTTAATTTACTGTGCAAATAATGATAAAAAACAATAAACTGCTAAACCAACCAAACCGATCCAAAAATATACTATTGCAATTCACAATGTCTTCATTCATAAGCTACGATGAAACACTGAGATCTTTTGGTATATTTTATGACCAGGGATGCCAGTGAATATACATGTATCAGATTTTCTTATATCTATATTTTATTCATTGTTTACTAGATTAAAAAATATCTATAAATTATTTATAGGATTATTATCTATCATTTTTTATTGATCAATAAATAAAACAAAATAGCTAATATACACTTGAAGTATATATATTTATATTAAATGATATAATGATGATGATGATGATAATTTTTATATATGAGTCTTATATCAATATGAAGGCATGCATATATTATATTGTATAAAAGATTAAAAAAATACTATAGCTATATATTTTAGATCATGGCTGGATTTCGAATTAAATTTAATAATATATATATATATATATACATTATTTGTTATCTATTAACTCTGGATTTCGAATTAAATTTAATAATATATATGCCTTATTTGTTATCTATTAACTTTATTTTTTATTTATTTACCCTCCAGTCCCTATCGGATCGCTTCCATGACCCAAGAACAACAGGGAGACAAGCTTGTGGGATTTGTTTGTTTGAATTACTAAACTGTTCTGGTAGTTTTATTATTGTTTAATTACCTCGATTCTCAATCGGGATTAATATATTCTTGTTTAACGTTAATGATAGTGTAAAAAAAATATAGCATTAAAATAATAATAACAGCACACACACTAGACAATGTCCCCGCGCTTTGCCGCGGGCGATACAATATGCGGCACAATATTTTTTTCAATAGAAAAATTTTTATTTGTGTATTTTTTATTATAATATAAATTTAACTTAAATAATAATTCTGTGCAGAATTCATGTCAAGTGCAAGTTTTGTATAAAATATATGAATTTAAAATCGATATAAATTTATCCGTTTAGTAGTTTCAAACTAAATAACCAGCATAAATTTATCATCATCATTAAAAAAGCAAGAAGACTCGGATATCTGAATTATTAAGTTCACCGTATTAAGATTAGTTTATTTTATAATTCAATTTAAATCAAACAAAAATAAAATATAAATTGTGAAAATACCTACAATAATCAAATAAAAAAAGGAGTTGTTAATTTTCTATCAATAAAAAGATGAAAACATAGATTGAAAATTCATCATGAAGTTATTGTCATTATCATTGTTATTAAAGCTAAAATTATTGCTAACATTACTGCCAAAACAATTAAAATAATTAAATTGCCATGAACAATAAAATAAAAAAAAGCAAAATATTTTTATAAAAAAATAATAACTAAAATTATCATTATTATTGCACAAATAATAAAATCATATAATCTAAAGAACAAATAGAGAAACAAAAAAAAATAAAGGGAAAATAGAGTAATAATACTTTTAAAAGATCACCGATATACATTAAAATTTCAGGAAAATCTTTAAAAAACATCAAAAGATTTTTATAAAAAAAAATAATCACTAAAATTATCATTATTATTGCGCAAATAATAAAATTATAAAAATCATCTAATCCAGAAAATAAATAAAAATAAAAGTGAACAAAAAACCTATAAGGAAAAAATAAATAATAATAATAAATTGGTTTGAAGATTAATCATGGTGTGTCTACGCTGGCCTGGACACTCCGATTATCAAAAAACAAATTTGACCCGAGGAGTATGGTTGGGCACTTGAGCTTGTCCGGAGATCGTGGCTATAAAAAAATATATAAGTGAAAAAAAGAGTTTAAGTTGACTGAGATACCATGGTTACCAAAAAAATATATAAGCAAAAAAAAAACAAAGTATAAGTGTGAAAGCACTGTAGCAATACATATTATTTTTAAAAAAATTCTGCCCAAGAATTGGTCGTGGTGTGCTTAAGCTGGTTAGAGATTTTGCTATAAAAAAATGTACAAGTAAATAAAAAATTATAAAAAAAGAAACAAAATGTTCCAGCAGGAAAGATTTTAGAAAAAAAATACGGGTTCGGGGATTATCGTGGTATGCATAAGATTACCTTGGACACCCTGGTTATCAAAAAAATTTGAATATAAAGATTAATCGCGGTGCATTTAAGCGAGCTCCGACACCCCGATTATTAAAAAACAAAAAAATAAAAAAATATATAAGTAAAAAAAATAATATATATATATATATATATAATAAGAAAAAAAAATGAAAAACAAATATAATAAGAAAAAAAGACAAAACAAAAAGCGCAAAAAAAGAGGAAAAAAAAGAAAAAGAATAATTAGAAAAAAAATGAAAAAAAGAAGAGGAGCTAATCATAAAATAAAAAGAAAAAAAAACTATTGTTGCACAGTAAAACCACGCTTTTATATTATAGTTAATTAACGAGCCGATTTGCTCGATTTGCTGGGCTTTTTTATCTATGTAGAAAATTAATTGATATTATAAATATTATATTTTGTTATTTTTATATTTAATTTGTATAATT
The DNA here is from genome assembly GCA_032356905.1 of Salix exigua. Lineage (NCBI taxonomy): Eukaryota > Viridiplantae > Streptophyta > Magnoliopsida > Malpighiales > Salicaceae > Salix > Salix exigua. The sequence goes on from CM063597.1 coordinate 16,389,291, forward strand.
GTAATTAAATTTTTTTTGTTGAAAATGGTTTTTTTCAACCAGAATGGGATTGAATATTGCTATTGCTAAAAAACTTTTGATAAAATTTGTTAGAAAATTTGCTAAGAAGGTGAAATGATTTATTATAAATTTATTGTCACAGATACTCTGATTTTAAAAAAATAAAGAAACCCAGTTAAAAAAGAACAACTGATTTGGACACTAAAAAATAAAAAATACATGTGAAAGAAAGGTCATTGTTTCTTAAAAGGAAAAAAAAAGAGTCTAAAATATAAATTTAAATTCAAACCCTTTTATAATATTTATTTATCATATTATTATATTCAATATATTTAAGAATACCGATATTAATTTTTTTTTGCAACAAATCGTAGGTCATTTGTTTTCTCTCTCTATATATTTTTAGACGATAATATTAAATAAATATTACTTACTCTCACATACTATATATTGTGATCGAAATGAAAAGTGATTTCTATATTTTTTTTAATTGTAGATAACGTAGATAAATTTAAAAAAATATGAGTTGCCTTTTTCCCAGTAATATTAGATCTGGCACATTGGAAATAAAAATATTGTATTTTTTAAAAAATATATATATATATATATATAATTTTTTGCGTGTTATAGTTACTTATTTGTTGTCTAAAAAGAATATTGTAATCGAAACGGAAAGTGACTCGTATATTTTTTAATTATGGATAATGTAGTCAAATTTGTTTACCTTTTGTTTTTTTGAGTTGTATTTTTTCCCGGGTAATATTACATCTTAAATATTAAAAAATCAATTTTTTTAAGAAATAAACTTGAACAAAAGAGCATAAAATTAAATTTCACAGCCATTTATTTTATTTTATTTTATAATATTTACTCATAATATTATTATATTAAATGTATGTGACAATGTCGATATTAATTTTTTTCCGGCAAAAAAATCTGAGGTCATTTTTTCCTGCAAAATATTAAAACATATAATAATAATTTGTTTAAAAGGTACAGTGGAATCGAGACAAAATTGACTTGTATTGTTTTTTAATTGTAGATAACCTAGATAAATTTGTCTATTTTTTGTTCTTTAGTTGTCTTTTATCGCAGTAATATTAGATACAAAATGATTATTGCTATTATTGCAAAAACAATTAAAGTTATCAAATTATCTCGAAAGAAAAAACACTCAAAAACATTAACAAAAGAGTAAGTAAGAAAAAGAATATATTATTATTGTTATTATTATTATTATTGTGTTCATGAATAAAGAACAGAAATAAATAAAAGAAAAAAAATCATAACACCTTAAAGAAACATAATTATCAGGGGGAAATTCATCTAATTTGAAAATAATGACAATAAAACTAATTAAAAAAATTAAAAGAAAGAGTGCATAAAAAAATATAATAGATGATATAATAAAACAAAATTATTAGCTGAAAAAATTATTTAATTTTTTTTTAAATATATGTTCTATGTTGCGGGATGAGTAAAAACTAATTTTCACTATTCAATACTGTTTGAAAATGTGTTTTATGTTTTTTTTATTTTAACTGGAATTTTTATTTGTTCTCTTCTTTAAATATGTGAAAAATAAAAGAAAATAGATTTTAATGTTTTATCAAATAATTGCTATGTTTTTCCTAATAATTTCTATTTTTAATTTTGTTTTCTATTTGTCTAGTCTTAGATTTCGTTCATTTTTTTACTGTTTTACTAATTTCTACCGCTTTCATTCATTAGAATAATAATAAAAAAAGAAAAAAAAACAATTGCTTTTCAAATACCATTCATTGAATAATAATAATTAAAAAAAAATGAAAAGCAGCCGTTTGCTTTTAATCAGAATTGATGGCGCAGGGGTTCGAACCCCTGCGCGTCCAGCGCGCTGAGGCCACTCGGGCACAAATTGTTTTTTGTCATTTCTACCATAGAAATGATAAAAACTATCTCTGTGGAAAAAAAAAACAAAGACAGGTACACAGACACGCGCGAAGCAATGATGAAAATGACCAGTCTATTGTGCCTGACCCGAGTAGTTTTAGATAATACGAGCGAATTGGCCCGTGCGATGCGCTGGGCATTTTTATCTATGTTGAAAACTGATTGATTTTATATATGTTGTATTTTATGATTTTAATATTTAATCTGTAAAATTATAATTGATAAAATCCGCTAAAAACAGGTTTTTTCTGCCAAAAAGTGATAATACATATTAAAGCTCTAATATTATATAAATATCAAAGGATATAATTATTATGATATATTTAAAAGAAAATAAAACTTAAAAATAATTAAAAATTCAATACCTAACAATAATAATAAAAAATAAATATTATTATATTTGAAGAAATTTTATAACTTGAAAAATTAAAAAAGCGAAATAATAACAAACATTTTTTTTTCAATGATGACCAACACAAATTAATATTTAAATATTAAAAAAATCTGAATAATAGTGGAATAAAAAAATAGAAACAAAAACTAAGAGCATGTATATATAAACATGGACAAAAATAAGAATTATGTAAACAATATATAAAAAAAATATTTTTTTCAAAACGTAATGAAATGTGAAAACCATAGTTGAAATAATTGTTCATTATTGTTTGAAATTGTGATCTTCTTTAGCCATTTTATAAATTTATAGTCGTAGTGCTCATAAGCTAACCCATACACCCCAATTATAAAAAAAATATAAATATAAAAAAACAGAAAAAAATATTGAAGAAAAAGTGATCCCGGGGATTATTAATGATGTGCGTAAGTTGTCCTATACACCCTGATTATAAAAAAAATGTATACATGGAAAACAAATCGATGTGCATGAAGCTGACTCAAACACCACATTAAAAAAAAATGTATGAATGAGAAAAAAACAGGAAAAAAAACAAAAAAAATAATGATGCGCGTAAATTGATAAAGATACCCTAGTCATGGAAAAAAATGTATAAGTTGAAAAAAAATGTAAAAAAAAAATTATCTGAAAATTAGTCGTGGTGTATGTAAATTGTCACGGATACCCTGGTTAAAAAAACACAACAAAAAAAGCCCGATTAAAAAAAATAAATTGAACTGGACACCCTGGTTCTATATTTTTTTTAAAAGGTCTCCGTTTATAAAAAAAATGTCAGATTATAAAAAAGGTATAAGGGGAAAGCATCCTTTTAAACTATATTGAGAAAAAAATTAATGTTGCCCATAAACTAATCCGGACACTCCGGTCACGGGGAAAAAATATATAAGTGGTAATAAAAAATAGAGAAACAATAATTAAAAAAAATAGTCCAGAGATTAGCCGGTACTTACAAGCTCAATGGATACTCTGTTTTTTTTTTAAAAAATAAATAACCCACTTAAAATAAAAAATAGAAAAAACTTTTTCAAGTAGTATTGAATAGTGAAAATTACTGTTTAAAAAAGGAAGCATGATTATAAAAAAAAAGTGCAAGGGGAAAACACTTTTTTAAACAGCAACGAAAAAAAAATCGTGGTTCGCATAAATTAATCCAGACACCCCCGTCATGGAAAAAAATATAGAACTGGCAACAAAAAAGGAAAAAGAAATGAATCTGGAGACTAGACGTAGGACGCGTAAACTTTCACTCATGTCATTATTTTTTAAAAAAAACAAGTAGCAAATTTTGCAGAATAATTTTAAAAAATTAGAAGGAAAAAAAACGATTTTCATAAATAAATAAATTTAGTTTTATTGCCCAAGAGGTTCGAACTCCTGCGCGTTGAGAACCACTCAGCCACAATTATTTTTTTTTGTCTATTTTACTCTATAAATCAATAAAAAAAGGTTTGTGATTTTTTTTTTAAAAAACTGAGCTTATGTAGGCGAGAAGTATCGGATCAAATGCCCAGCGAATAGTGCTTTGCGTGTGCGTGAACAATGGAAAGCTACAGTAACCAATTCATTATGTTTTAGCTATATTGTAAAAAGGCAAGAAAGAAAAAAAATAGAAAAAAAAATAATAAAAAAAAAAGAGCAAGAAACAATTAAAATGCAAACAAAAAATAAAAATAAAAAATGGAACTCGGAAATAAAAAAAAGCGAAAACAAATAGAAATAGAAATGAAAAGTGTAACCCGAAAGTAAAAAAATGTAACTCTAAAATAGAAAATAAAAAGCAAAAAAAATTAAAAAATGTAACCCGAGAAAAAAATAGAAGTAAAAAAAGAGCACAAAAAAGAAATCGAAAGTAAAAAATAAAAAACAAAAAAAACGGAAAAAAAAATATAACTGAAAAAAAAAAACATGTACTCTTGCGAAACATGAAAAGTGAAATGACCAATAAATAATAATTTTCCATTTTAGCTGTAAGGTAATAATAATTAGATAATAGGTAATAATAGTTATAATATATATATATATATATATATATCTGTTTTTTTTTCTTCCCCTATGAAGAGGTTTTGTAGGCTGTTGCTGGACAAGACAGCTCACCAAGTGTTCGCGGGCTTTGCGTCTCTCTCAAGTGACACTCTCAAGTCTCAAGCGCGCAAAAGGAAAGCGAAGGCAAGAAAAGGAGAGATCCTTGGAGAGAGAAACAGAGAGTGAGGGGCCCTTCAACTTTTTAGTGAGAGAGGGGCCCTTTAATCCTACTTTGGGATTGTTCGGAAGGTGAGAGAGGGGCAGTGGGATTCATTTGAGAGAGAGACAGAGAGGTCACCTTTTAGAGAGAGAGAGAGGGGGTGGGGGGGTTGGTCAGTACTGGGAATACCATCACAATTGTTTTTTAAATTCGCCCATGTTGTTGCGGTTATCGTCGTCTCGTCTCCTCATAATTTTCTCCAGATTTCAACAACGCTGTCTTCTGTCTTTTCAGGTACGAGTTAGAGAGAAAATGTCTTCTTTTTCCCCACTTAGCCCCTCCTTGTTTCAGTTTTCTCAAAACACCAGAAAAAGGATGAGTCGTTGCGTAGTTTGTTTTCTTGATTTGAGCTATAAAGTTGATTCCTTTGACCGGTTTTGATATTCTGAGTGTGCAGGATGTTTTTTTTGACTCCTAGATTTGCCATTTTTTGTTCATACATAGTGAGGTATCACTCTAAGTGAAGCCCTAACCTTTTGAAATCTCTACTTGTATGTTTAGATCTCAATAGTTTTGGCGCTTTGTGCTCAGAGTGTTAGTATTACAATGCTTTATTTCTTAGATTTGGCCCGTGTGTTCTGATTCCTTGGGTGTTTTGTGATTTTCTTACTTGGGATGGAAGGTTAGGTATCTCGCTTTCGGGGTACAGGGAATTTTTAGTTTGCTATGTGCTTGCAGTGGTTTAAAAAACTGCTGTAAACAGAAGAATACAGGACTTCGAGCCCAAGCTGCCAAACCCTATGCATTGGGTTCCTTGTTTCAGAATGCTTGATCTTATCTTTAATCTTGTGTATGCTTAAAATACTTATTTTGTAGCACTTAATTCCGTGATTTGGATGATGGATTTTGGTTCTATACATAAAATGTCAGAAAGGTTTACGATTGACTTTCTACGTTGCTTTGATTCCTATCTATCTGCTAAGAAAATAATATTATAGAAAATTTACAATTGTGCCTTTTTCATTTTTTTGAGCTTCTTTGAGATAAATTCCTCGGGCCAACCTGGTTATCTTCCTCTTGCTCTAGACTAAATCTTCCATGATTTTAAGATACGAGAATGCTATTTGAGTGGTGAATTTGGTAGCATATCTGGGCCCCAGTGTTGAATTTTTTTTCTTTTGGAGATTTTTTTTTATTTTTTTTCTGAGGCGGCGGCGGTTCTGTTTAGGTATACCTTTTGGTTTACTTGATAAGAAGTCGTAGGAATATCTCAGATAGTGCTGAAGGTGGGTCCTCAAGTGCCTGGAAATAGCATCATGTTTGCAATACTGAGTTTACTGAAAATTTGGATAGTTTTCACGGGCTCTCGTGATACTTAATGCGGGATTTCCGTTGTTATTTTTTGGTGATTTGATTTTGGGCAAACTTTCATGGTGTTTTGGTACTTTTGGATCTGTCATTTTTAGTACCTTTACTTGATATAGGTGAACAAACTGGCCTTCATTTGTTGGACATTTAATTGGTGCTCTTTATCATGCTGCACTGGTTTTGCCAATTGAATCCTTATTTCAGTGGTTATTAATAGCCCTAAAGAATACTCCAACAACTGTTTTTTTTCCAAAGAATTCATCTAAATACCAACATATTTTTTCTTCTTAGGAGGGCTTTGACCGCTGATCACTCTACACAGTAGCATTTGTTGCACAGAACCACCTGTGGAATCCTAAATTAGCTATATGGGTTCTCGGTTCCCATCTCATCAACTCAGCAATGGCCTTTATGTATCAGGCCGACCAGAACAGCCCAAGGAAAAGGCTCCAACAATGAGCTCAGTGGCCATGCCATATACTGGTGGTGATATAAAAAAGTCTGGAGAGTTGGGGAAAATGTTTGATATTCCTGTGGATGGCTCAAAGTCTAGGAAATCTGGACCTATAACTGGCGCTCCTCCAAGGACTGGATCATTTGGAGGTGCTGCTTCACATTCAGGACCAATTATGCCCAATCCTGCTGCTCGGGCTTCTTATTATACTACATCAGGTGCAGTGTCTTCTGGAGGAACTGGTTCATCTTCATTAAAAAAATCAAATTCTGGACCCCTAAATAAACATGGAGAGCCAGTAAAGAAGTTGTCTGGTCCTCAGTCAGGTGGAGTAACACCTTCTGGCCGCCAAAACTCTGGTCCTATTCCACCTGCTCTTCCTACTACTGGTCTGATTACATCTGGTCCTATATCTTCAGGCCCTTTAAATTCATCTGGGGCACCTCGGAAGGTATCTGGTCCCTTAGAATCTACAGGTTCAATGAAAATCCCAGGTTCCGCTATTATTCATAATCAGGCTGTGACTGTTCTTAGCCAAGACGATGACTTTTCCATCAGAAGGAACTTCCCAAAGCTAATATTGTGGTCATTGATTCTACTTTTTTTAATGGGTTTCATTGCCGGTGGTTTTATCCTTGCAGCAGTCCATAATGCCATTCTCTTAATCGTTGTTGTGGTTCTTTTTGGTGCTGTTGCTTCATTGTTCATATGGAATACCTGTTTTGGGAGAAAAGCTATCGTGGCTTACATTGCTCATTACCCAGATGCTGAGCTACGAAATGCAAAAAATGGGCAATTTGTGAAGATCTCGGGGGTATATATTTTCATTTCTAAAATTTATTTCTGTATGTTAAGCCTGTCACTGTCTTGATGGATTTATTTTAACTAAGGTTTTTTCCTCGTTATACCAAGTTTCTATGCAGATCTCAACATACCATTAATGATCACTAATGCATTCAAAATGTAAGAGATTGTATTGGTTCTATGAATAAGATTTTAAATTGAAAGCTAATCTTCCTTCTAATAAGAACCGTCATTAGATAAATAAATTGCCGTGGGCAGTAGCTGGAAGTGATAATACAAGTCATCAAACTCTGTTTAAGTTGTATTTAAAGCTGAGCTTCCAGCATCTGTGTTTTTGTGTGCACGCATGTGCGCACTCATATTGTATAATCACTAGAAGTGTATCTTCAACTGCTCAGCTAACTTTGCATTGGTTTATAAGCTATGGATCTATGTACCAAGCTTTATGCTAGATCTTGTGTACCTGCATCTCATATATTGACATGAATCCACATTGGAAGAAAGACATTGTTCTGGGAGGATTGGGCAGATGAGGGTTAATACCCTAATAAATATTGTTGTTTGTAACTGACTTTTTTAATTGGCGTGGATGCGATTTCCTTACAATGCATGTCTTCCAATACATTTGAAGGCAACGTTTATGCTGTTTTAATCATTGATTTTCATTTGCTCTACTAATTCATGTACACTGCTATATCGTATTTTCGAAGGTGGTTACCTGCGGTAACATGCCACTGGAGTCATCCTTCCAAAGAATTCCTAGATGTGTATATACCTCCACAAGTTTGTATGAGTACAGAGGATGGGATTCAAAAGCAGCCAACCCAACTCATCGTCGTTTCAGCTGGGGACTCAGATCATTAGAAGTGAGTGATTGAGATGTTGATTAGATAAATTTCAAAGGATTATAGTGTTTGTAAGTATTTTGCAATATTATGTTTCTGGGAGAATTTTGTCAACAATTAGTATTTATCGGGAAGAGATACTTCTGTCATTTTATATTTCATGAAGACTTGAGAAATATCTTAAACACTTTGCCTCATGTGTATAGATGAATTGGTGATTGCTACGTGCTGTCTCTACTTGGGGAGCTAGTTGGCATGAATTACTATCTATAGTTTTAAATTTTCTGGGCAATGTCTCACCCTCTTATTGATGTCAATAACATCTTTCTCCTATTCATGTTCAGTTGTTTTTTCTGTTTTACATGTCATTGTCAACAGACCGATGTGCCCATTGATTATAAATATTTTATTGGGTTTTGAGTTTGTTCATTTCTTAATGGAAATTCTGTAAAACCTATTTTACAGAGGCGTGCTGTTGACTTCTACATTTCTGATTTTCAATCTGGATTGAGAGCATTGGTTAAAACAGGCTATGGAGCGAGGGTGACTCCTTATGTTGATGACTCCCTTGTCATTGATGTCAACCCGGGTACTGAAGAGTTGTCTCCAGAGTTCATCAAATGGCTGGGCGAAAGAAATCTTTCAAGCGATGATCGAATGATGCGAATGAAAGAAGGGTAAATGCTTTCTTTTGTTGATAATGTTGATTTCATCATTATCTTTTGGTCTATGCAAATTTATGTGCCAGTACAAAACAGTCTGTTTTTCCTCTTTACCTCTGCAATAATGATCTTCTGGGACACACCTAGCCGCATTTAGGAATATGTTTTCTTCTCAGGAAATCAGGAGGGGAAGAGAGAGGTGCAATTTGAGAGGGGAAGGAAGGCAGTACTATCACTTGCTTGAATTTATTATTATAACCCATAAGGTTCATTATACCCTTGAGCAGCTATCTATACAATTACATAATAGGGTCTTTACAGTTTAAAAATCATAGCAATTGTTTTACCCTCGATCACAGTTATTTCATGTGTATAAAAACAAATGCTGGGACCAGAAGTGATTCAAGACATTTATGTTCTGTATCATTCAGGTCTTAATATTCAGCAAAGAGAAGATTATCGGTTATGGTGTAAAATTCAATTGGTAGAAAATCCCAAGAAACAATGAAATATGAGGTGTTTTCTTTTCTGAATTTGTGACTTTGTTGGTCAACAACAATGGGGCTTCTTTTTTCTGCAGTGTTCGGTCGGGTACGGTCTTAATTTGTTGTGGTGGTCGAGTTGGATTAGCTAAACCTGTTTATAATAGGTCCCCATCAAATTGCCATCTGGTCCACGTTTGTTTCTTGGCAAGTTGAACAAGTTTATTTGATCTGGATTGGTAATTTTCTTGTCCCCAGAACATCACATGTCCTAGCATTATTTTCTGCTATTATACTAGTTGCTATCTTTCATGCCTTTGGTGGGTTGCATACCAACTTAGAAAAACTGCAAATGTTTTGTGTGTGTAGGTATATCAAAGAAGGAAGCACAGTTAGTGTTACGGGAGTTGTTCAAAGGAATGAAAATGTACTTATGATCGTCCCTCCCCCTGAGCCCATCACGAGTGGGTGCCAATGGACCAAATGTATCTTTCCGGCCAGCCTCGAGGGTATTGTTTTGAGATGCGAAGACACGTCAAAGAATGATGTCATACCTGTGTAATAGCATGTGCTGTGGACTCACTCTGGTATTCCTTTTCTCCTATACAAGTATCTACATTGACACTGATGATTAGTGGTGCTGGTGGTAGACAGGCAGTGTCTTCTTCTTCTTCTTCAAATTCACATGGTGTATGTATAGTTTAAGTGTCTGGTGCCCCCTTTTATTTTATTTTTTCATTATTTGTAACCTAGGGCTTGAAGGTTGTGATGGGGTGGCTCTGAAACTGTAGAGAAAACCATACACGTCTGAGGGGATTGAGATTATGTAAAATATAGAAAGAAAAATGTTGTGAGATATCAGTATATTGTCTCGAAGAAGAGATAACTTTGTTGCGAATGATATCAATGGAGCTTGTTGATGACACTTTTTTGGACCTATTTAATATTTACAAATCCCAGTCTTGGATAGTTTGTTGTATGTCATCGATGCACGCATGTGTTTGAGATTGTGATACAATGTGTTTTCTATAAGTATTTTCACCCTGAAAATATCATGCCCAGCAGTCTTTCAATCCATTTTACAGCACGTCCAGGGTGGGCTCGAATGGCAGCAAAATATCTATCGCCACTGTCACTAGACTTGACCGAGTCCTTTCATCAATTTTTTTTGCTAATGTTTTCCTTTATTGTTTGCACATGCGATAAAACAGCATCTTTTTGAAGAACATTCGACAAAAAAGGAGTTAATGAACAATGACAGATTGACCTTCTTCTGAAGCAAATTAAGTTGAGGTTTCCCTGTGAACTTCCTTATGACAATCTTGCTTCTGGCTATGTAAACACTTCTACATGTTAGAAAGCACGTCAAGGGATTGTAGCCATGACGGTGCTAGAAAGAGCTGCTAATCCCTGCAACCGGGGAAGGCTTCTGAGGTTTTCTTACTGCATTTCTATAGATGTCTCGATTGCTCCACAGAAATGCGGTCAATTTTTTTTTTTATATATATATATAATCTCAAAAATTATTGCTGAACATGTACATGATTTTTCTCATGTCATTTTTATGTTCCTGGTCACTTAAACCAAAGATATTCGAGACTTGAAACTAGAAAAGACAAGAAGAAGATCAGAAAAATAGGAACTCGAGAATGAGAAAAAAACTTGTGGGAGGGGAGCTGCTGAGTTTGACTTTGGCCTGTAAAGTTTATATTTATTTATATATTGTTTTTTCCAGTGGTGATCAATCGATTTCATTTTATTAAAACCAAAATTGAGCTGTTTTTTCCCGGATTTTCTAATCAATTTATCTAGCTTGTTCAGTTAATTTTTTCTTGATTTAATTAGTTTTTCAATTTTCTCTCTCACTCCTATAACAAAAAATAGAAGCATTAGCATGGTGTTGATATGCTTTCGAGGGTAACAAGTGCGAGGAGCCTAATTGAAACCCATCACAAGAGATAGAAGACGTGATGATAGTTGTAGTTTTCCCTTCTTAATCTTCTTTTCTTCCTTCCTTGCACTCTCACATCAAAAACCAGGTGTAAAAAAGAAACCGACATAATCCGAATCTGTCCTTGTCTCTCAAGATCTCTCTTCTGTCTTGACAAGGATCGCCATACAATCTCTACACCCAAAATTCCCATCTTCACCTATATGTATGTGCACATATCAATATACAGAGGGCGATGGTAAGGTCATCTGGGAAGCAAAAATCAACAAAACTGGTGTTTGTTTGTGTGGTTTTATTAGGGTTTGGCCTGGTTGCTGATTATCTATGGGCTTCTTCTCCGTATTTTGCTTCTTATTTATATCGGGTTCCCGCTGATAATTCTCAATCCACTGTAATCATTCCAAAACAAGATCCGCATCATGCTGGCACTGAACCCCCAAAAATAAGGGTACAATCTTTTTTGCTTTACATTTTTAGCGCTGCCCGTCTGAGTTTTATATGCTGTTTTGCATTTTTTTTTATGAGGGTAATGTAGGAAAAAGTCGATTGCTTTGTTGTTGTTATGCATAGGTGGAAACTGATAAAGCTACAAGCTTTTTGGTTCAATTTAGATTTATAATGTAACCCATTTAAGTAATCTCCACTTACTTTGTGTTTATAGTGAGATTTCGGATGTTTAGGAAAGAATTACGAATGGTTGTTTGTTTGTTTATATATGTATGTAGGCAGTTGATGTCCATGATCGATCCTTATCGGCTACATTTGCTGATTTGCCTGCACCGGAACTGAAATGGGAGAAAATGGCCAACGCACCTGTGCCTCGGCTAGATGGGGCTGCGATACAGATCAAGGATCTTCTATACGTTTTTGCTGGATATGAAACGATTAATCTTGTGAGAAACCTTATTCTAGCTCTTCTACTATTTTTATTCTCTATGGTCTGTGTTCCGCTAATTTTTTGAGCTGCCAATCTCTTGGGATTTACAGGTGCATTCACATGTTGATATTTACAATTTTACGGATAATACATGGGGAGAGAGATTTGATATGCCTAAAGAAATGGCTCATTCACATTTGGGAATGGTAACAGACGGGAGATACATTTATGTTGTCACCGGACAATATGGCCCACAATGCAGAGGACCTACAGCCCGTAATTTTGTGCTAGATACCAAGACAAAGCAATGGCAGGACATGCCACCTTTACCAGTTCCTAGGTACGAGCCCGTGTCAAAACAGTTTAGAATGAACTTAAAATAGGATGCAAGAACATCAGCTGGTTTTGCAACAGCAGTATTTGATCGTCTTTTAGTTTGGCTTTGAGAAAATGATTGCCTTGTGCTGTTTGCATAGTCATCTGCCTTATCTATGTGGTTCTTATTCTGAATTGAAATGCTGTGTGTCCGTGTTGGCTGGTGGCTTTAAGTATCTGAGCTTTGAAGCCAAAATTAGTTCATGCTCTATATTTTTTAATCCGCACTTTGATATAGAGATTTGAACTATTATGTAATAACACTCAGATATGCACCAGCAACTCAACTTTGGAGAGGTAGACTGCATGTGATGGGTGGCAGCAAGGAAAATCGACACACTCCAGCATTAGAGCATTGGAGTCTTGCTGTGAAGGATGGGAAAGCATTGGAAAAGGAATGGAGGCCTGAAATACCAATTCCTCGTGGAGGACCTCATCGGTTTGTGGCCAACCCTAGTCTTATTATTTCGTCATTTAGCTATCTTTTTTTTTATTTGAAATGATTTCTCAATAGGCTATTACAAATAAAACATTTCATCATTGATAATGTTGTTGCCAATCCAAATGGTCACAGTGAAATGACCATGGGGAAATAGCTCACGATTGAAGCTTCTGTATGTTATAAATTTCCATGTTTATGCAGTGCTTGTGTCGTGGTTAATGACCAGCTGCTCATTATTGGTGGCCAGGAAGGTGATTTTATGGCCAAGCCTGGATCTCCTATTTTCAAATGCTCTCGTAGGAATGAGGTATTTTATCGGTAATCCTATATGACAACTTTTATAGACTGCATCGACATTATTTACCCAAGCTTTAAGTGCCCCCCCTAGAGCTTTTTTGAGTTTTTTGGGTTACTTGTGTTTGATAAGAAAAAAAAGAGAGTCAAACATCATTATTCCCTCATTTTTATATGAAATCAAATATAGTATGAAACAGCAAATAAAAACATTGATACTGTATATCTTTGATTTTATAACTATCCTGTATTATATAGCCTTACGAGTGTGTTTCAGTCACGCATGATCTTTATTTGAATAGTTAACCTCGAGACCTAATGTTTAGATTTTTTGAAGTAATTTTAAGGTATATTTATCACAGAAAAAGTACCACAGTTATGTTGTAACTTGGAGAAATTTGTCTTCACTTCCCCTTCTCTCTTTCCTTCTGCTTTTATTTAATGTCTTGGCTCATTTTTGTTGCTACAGATAGTGTATGATGCGGTCCACATGCTGGATGATGAAATGAAGTGGAAACCCTTGCCTCCTATGCCGAAGCCTGATTCTCACATTGAATTTGCTTGGGCGATTGTTAATAATTCCATTGTTATTGCTGGAGGCACCACAGAAAAACACCCTACAACTAAAAAGATGGTCCTGGTTGGTGAAGTTTTCCAGTTCAACTTAGATACACTGGTATGAATTTTATGTTTCTTGTGTGCTTCGGAACTAGTTTGGCATCAAGGCATGGTTCTTGTTATGGCATGTGCTCCCAATCATAATTTACGTAACCCTACATATTTCTACACATCACAGCACCTGAAATTTGCACACTCTACCCTAGGCAGAATATGGAATGGGCTCTGTGTGTTATCTTACATATCTTTATATATCATGTGTAAAATGTTTGTGTATACACACAAAGACGCACACGGGCATTTCTTGTCTGGTTGCTGCCATCAGAAGGTTATTGGCTTGCCACTGTCTAGTTGCTTTCATTTGCCTATTTTGAACATTTTTTTAAACATTGAATTGAAATTCTCCAAAGATTTGATGGCCTGTTAAGACCAAAGTATGCATTCTCTCTCTCTTAAATCTTAGGTTTTATCCCCCTCTCCTGGTGGAAGACTTTGTACAAGAATAGTCCAATAATTAGTGGATATTTTTGTGAGCTGACAGTCAAAAAACTTTAGATCTAACTTATAGTTAAAATGTAGAGACTGGTTTGGTTTATCATAGCATAGTACTATGCTTGGAAGTGAATTTGTTCAGACAGCTGAAGTGTCAGAGTACCTCGAAATTATAGTCATAGTGGCTGTGATTTTCCCATTATTCTCGTGACCTCAGAAGTCTGTGAGAGATTTCCTCCCCTGGTTTCATTATTCTGGCCACTGTAACCTGAACCTGACTGGCCTATCAAGCTTTCGTGACCAGGAATAGGAATGAATCAGTGTTGCTTCAGGTGAACACCAAAACCTAGAAGTGATAAGAACCCGATCAATTTCGCCATCAGTTGTGTGAAAGTTTCTACCATGCCATGTGCTTATGTCTCCCAAAACTCTATTAGAAGTTTGCCAGATTTGATGCTGCTACCTGTTCCAGAACCTGACAACCTCGAGTCCTATCTGCTCAGCCACAATAATACAAAATAGTGAATAGCTAGTTCCACATGTTTTTTTTTGTTGCATTAAACTCTCCCCTCATTTCTTTTTTCTTCATAGAAGATCAATTTCTGATACAATGGATGGTATTATATAATTTTTATAATTCATAAATGTCTGCAGACATGGTCAGTAATCGGAAAACTTCCATATCGTGTCAAAACTACACTGGTTGGATTCTGGAATGGATGGTTATACTTCACATCAGGACAGCGAGATAGGGGACCAGATAATCCAGCCCCCAAAAAAGTCGTTGCTGATATGTGGAGAACGAAACTGAAACTGAACTCATGACCCATGTCTGGTTCTGCTTTGCTAGGACAGCCATTCCCATCAAGTCAAATATTTTTCTGTAGCATTCTTTTTGTTTGTCAACTTGTATTTTGTTCTCTGGTGTAGGTAAAGGAGCAACTCCTCCCAGTGTGCTATATCACCTGGAGACTATACTTTACTGTAACATGGGGTGTGCATTAGATTTTATAGCCTGGGAAAGCAGTAAAAATGTGTGCTCTCTACAATTCTTTTTATCCTCCATTAAAATTGCCAATTCCACGTTCGGCTTTAAACTTTCGTGAATACAAGCATTTGATGATCGTGCACCCACCTTGCTCTGTTCAACTGTCCTAACTGCGAGTCTTTGAAAATGTGAGATTGGAGCATTGAATATTAAGATAAATCACGAGGGTTAGCGGTTAGCACAAGCGACGAAGACTTGGCATAGTATATGGGGGGAGGTACTGGACTTACAATTTCACTTCACCTCATTTTTAAATTATAGCTTTTGACTTTCAATTATAATTTAAAAGCTGTTTTTCATAAATAACTTGTGATAAAAATAAGTTAGAAATGTATTTCGTAAAAATGAATTAAAACAAGTTTTTTAAATGTTAAATGCAGTGCAGGTTAAAGTTTTAAAATTTCAACTTTCAATTAAATCAAAAAGGTGGTTTAATTTTGTTACAAGCTCTTGATTTAAGTTAAAAATTAGCAAAAAAAAAAATAAAAAAAAATCATCTATCAAATAATAAGCCTAGTCCTGGTTTTTGATAGCATGTGGCAAGCACTCGGCGTCTGCCAGCGTAGGCTCTGGGTTCGAGTCTCGGTATATTTCTTTCCAAGAGTGCAGATAACTAGGATTTTAATCGTTTTTTTTGATGTGTTCTAAAAAAAAACTAAGTTTACAGCTCTAGTTTGTCAACAAAACATTACATTGGGGTTTCTTTCTAAAGAAACTTAAATAGGCTCTTGTCAGCCGCCAGATGGCATGGCCTCAAAAAATCAGTCCCAAGGCAGTGACGTTGTTTAGATCATTTTTCTGGATCCTAAAGATTTATCTATCTAATTTAAATATAGACACTGTCTAGCATTATTCATATTCCTTCATGAAACATGTGCAAAGCAATAATAATTGCGCTACGTGAGAGGCTACCATGTACAGGAGGACTAAGCAGCATAGTATGAAATGAAATCATTCTGAAAATACTGTAGCTGTGGTGACTTAGCACCTCACTGCATTTGTTTCCAGCTCCAATTTGACCAGGAAGAGCTCCCCATCAAACCTCAACCCATATGCTCCGGCAGGCTGAAGTAAGCCATCCACCATCCCACCAAAAATGTACAAGCGACACCCTGAATGATCTGCACAGGCTCGATGAAATGATCTGCGGTTGGGTTTATAACCCTTTGCCTTGAGCATTTTCCACATATTGTTTGCCTGCAAACCCCTTGAGTTTAATGGAGTTGACTGCGCTTCATTTGATGGTATCCGACGGACATCTAATACCCAAAAATCGTCCTTCCTGTGCCTCTGTGAATCTTCACCACCATATATTAGCAGCCGACCTCCTAAAATCAGTGTGGCTGAGTGGCCAACTCGTGGGAGGGCGACTCCTGCAGGCATGTCTTGCAAATTATAGAGAATCTGTATCCACTTGAGTTGCTCCTCGGACACTTGCAAGAGCCAGACATCATGCAGCACATCATACCCCGAACCTCTTCCTCCAAATAGAACAGTTCCTGTTCTTTCGATACATGTTAATGTGTGTCCTGAACGAGCTGGAGGTGATGGATGAGTCACCAGCTCCCTCCATGTTCCAGAACAGAAATTTTCTGAAAGTTCTAGAATCCAAGTGTCTCCCCATCTACGGCCGTACAATCCAATCCCTCCATGGATGACCATTGTACTTTTATCAATGCAGCAAGCAGCATGAGCCCCACGGGGTGGTGGTGCCATGGATCTCACATCAAGCAGCCTCCATGACAATGTTATACCGAGGTTCTCACTGAGCACTACTTTCCCCACCCATGTATCATTGTGACGCATCCCACGATCATTAATTCCTCCAAAGAGCACCAGATAATCACCAATGACGATGCATGTATGCCCAAATCTCCCGTTCGGAATTCCTGAATTGACTTTCTGCCACTTCAGCATCCTTTGAAAATCATTACCTATGTATGCCACCCAAGAATCATCGAGATCTCGACCTGTGAAGAAGACCAACATGGTAGAACAAGAAATGCTTATACACCAAACCTCTTGAAATAAACACTTAAAACATTATATGCAGAACTGCTTCAGAACAATGGAGAGAATGCCGGCAGTGATTGTTCTAATATTGTCCATTTTCGCTAGTATAATTTTCATGGGGCTTGCTGAAAACGATTCAATCATCCTTCCACTATTTAATTACAGCTCAAGCAGCTAATAAATCCTGCATGATATCAATAAACAGGTACTGATGGGATTTGTTTTTCATTTCACAGTGCAGAAGGCGAAAACGGATGCTGAGATGGATTTGCCTCTGAAATCTACACCTTCACTGGTTGCAAGTACTTTCAGCTCAAAGATGATGCTAATTGTCCTACATCAGGACTCTTCTCATGGAAATAAAGATATTCGACTGAAAGTTTATGCATATGATTGCTAGTTCTATTAAATCCTTACTAGGATGGGGCATGCTCTTAATTGTCCCACTGGAAAAGTAGCGGCAACAAAACATTGTGGGATAAGAATATAATAGCTGCAATACAGTATCCGAGTTGCTAAACTTCGAGGACACTCAAGAGGCACTGTCAGAGGTGGGGCAATTACATTTGCAGCAAGCCACTAAGGAACCAAACATTCATCGCTTTACAGTATCTCTTAAATGTTAAGATCTTGATGCCAAATTAAGCAGACGAACCTGCTGCAGGCTATAATGCTCTATAATGCGGCACAGACAAATGCACTATATTTAAAAAAACAAATACTACTATTTGATAAAGCAGAGGAATAGATTGAACTGCTACCAACCAGAAATTTAAGATGCATGATTTAACTGTCGCCATCTTATACCTCCCTCCCTCAACTCATCACAGCTTTTGCTCAATTTCAAACTTACTAATACTTTGAAGCCATGACCATGAAGCAAGAAGATTCTCAAGCAATGGAATCCCATATCCGAAGTTAGTTGAATCAGGAACACTAAACAACAGAAAGGGAAAACTAAGGATCTCACATGAACTAATATTAGCATTCCTCAGCATCCTTAAACAGCAAATCAAACAGTGAAGCATCACAGACACATATGGGTACATTTAAGACACAACGATAAAAAAAGAAGACAGAAGCTAACATTAAATTCAAAGAGCATAGGATTTATAAATCATAACATCTAATTAAAGAAAAGATAGACTAACCTCCTTCACAGCCACCACCAAACAAGACCAGGCAATTAGATACAAAGTTGAGACAGTGAGAAGCCCTAGAACTTGGGAGCATCAATTCACTATCTGGGTCAGACAGTTTATGGCAAGAAACTGAGTCAAGCTGAGACACCTGCTTGTATAGCCTCATCCATGGCAACTGCTGATTGTTTTTGGAATTGATAGAAGACTTGAGGACATCCACTGGTGTGGACCCCCACTCCCTCCTGCATATGGACTCCCACAGTGTATCAGAACTTGTTAAGGACCTAAACCTTTTGCAAGTCCTGGCAAAGGAGATGAGAGAATCTATAGGAAGCAGAACCAAGATTGTGAAGAGATGGTCTTGAGCTAGCTTAACTATTGGCGGCGGCGGCGAAGATCCAATGCTGCTGCTAGTAGTACTAGTGCTTGTCTCAGCCATGAAGAAAGTAGTCATTCTTGTTGTTTTCTAAGACAGAACTAACATATGACTTGTAAGATGTAAGGCTATGGAGCTACGTGGGGTTGTGTTGGGAAGAGGGTAGGGAGAAACAAAACATACTTCTGAAATGGTCTGGTTTTATTTAATTGCTTATGTCATGTGGAAGAAAGAAATGATGATAAGGTAAACATGGAAGAAAGGTAAATTCTAAGAGATGGAAAGGGAGAGATTGTACGTAGAAGGATAGATGAAGGGAGGCCATATCTTTTGTCTGCTGCCTCCATTCTCTAGTGTTCCTTGCTATGTCATTTCAAGACAAGGAAGCCAAATGGCAAACAGAGACACATGTCTATTTGTTTCGTCTTTTACCCTATAACCCCCCCCCCCCCCCCCTGAATTTACAGTGAGCCAGAAGGGGATCAAAGTGGAAAGCATGAAAATAGAGAAGTTCAAAGTCGGGAGACATTTTGAATGACGATGTAGGGTCCAAGTGCTGAAGATCCTTTTCCCAGTATCAAGATGCAGATTTTTGGGTCCTCTTTCAGTCAACTCTTCCATTTTTTTTTGTTGTTGTACGATTGAACTCTGAAAGAGTAGTCGTATAGAAAAAGTTAACAGCTGTAGATGGATTTATCTGAGTGATTTTGCCCTTCAAAACAAAGAAAGGTAGTGCTTGTAGAGAAACTGGTGAGACTCCCAGGATTTGATTCATTTCAACCTGTATTTTACCGTTAATTTTTAGGGAAAACCAAACCCACATGTATCATCTCAAAGAAAAACGTTTACCAATCGAGTCCCAACTGTTTCAATTAGGTCCTCTGTCGAAGTCCGATAATTGCTCCATCAAATTTTATCCCCGCATAATAAAAGCCGTTTGATTGCGGAGAACAAGCACATCAGGTAGGAAGAAATATCAACATGTATCGATTGATAGAATAGCCCCATTGGAAAGTATGTGAAACAATAGGGTTCCGCGTGTCATGATTGAGACCGTTGGATGCACAATTAACATCACAAATGAAACACTTGCATCACCTTCTATTGGCGGGCAAAACCCAAGAATGAAACATCCAACAACAAAAATATCCTACAAACCCCATTTGGTCCATGCCAAGTTGTTGAAAAGATGTAAGAAAATGTCTTCCTAGAATAGATGCTTTTTGAAACCTTCTTAACAGGGCCAAAACCAAAATTCTGACGCCATGGATTACGACATTTTTGGAACTTGGTTGAGGCAAGACTAGACCTCGTTGCGTGCAATTATCGCGAGATTCGATCTTGAATTGCAATATCACCCTATTGACGATTACACCTTTCAGCTTGATAAAAAAAAAGAAGTTGAAAGCATTTCACATCACATTTTTTCAAACAGAAAATGTGGTCCTGACCTGTTTTTCAAAGCCAATAAAGACAGTCATGCATGTTCTGGGAAAGCTGTATTGATGGTTGAATTTGTCAAATGTAGTATGGCTTGTGTCGCACATGAGTTTTGAACACCAATGACAAGCAATACAGACCAAGCATTTGCAAGGAAGTGTGCTTGCTACCAAAATCTTCAGCATTGTCTAGATAGAGATACCTGTGTATAAATAGTAGCCCATCTATAACATGTCCCAATTTTTGGTTACATGATGATTAAAGGGGAAAACAGGGAGAAAAAAAAGAAAATAAAAACACCAAAACTGATGGGATGGGGTTATTTAGATGTGAAGCGGGATACAATCTCAACTTCATGTGGTTAATTTGCTTGAGAGAAGAAGAAAAGTTTTTATTTCTGCAAACTGTGCACTTGGCCCTTATCTATTAATTTCCAAATAGCAGCCTTCGCTTCCTCTAGTGTTTCAACAACATGTCCATCTTCAAATGATAGCCTCTGTATGTTGAACTACAAAAGAATAGATCATTCTCTATAATTAACATCATGAACGCATCACCAAACAAAGACTTGAAAATGTTCTTGGATGAAAGGATTACCTGAGCCCCTTGACGGACCCGAATATCAGTTCCTTTGCTGTCTATTGATATGAAGGCAGCATCATCTACCTCCGTGTCAGAGGATAAAAGCTCTTTGAGCAGTTTTGAGAAAAATGCATTTAGTTCCTGTAGCAAATGCAAATCCCATTACAATGAAGCCCACAAAGTACTAGCTGACAGATATTATCATCACAGAGAATAATGCTAGAAGATTAGCACTAGAACCCCTATAGACTCAGACAGTCATAGAAGTCCATGTGATTGTGTTATGACTTTTTGTTAAAAGAAGAATTATTACCATGCCAAGGGGCACTTGAGATCCATGAGAGTGGGAAGTTAAGAGACCACCAAGTAAACAATGGTTACACTCACTCACCAAAACAACAGGCAACAATCATGAAGTGCCGAACTAATTTTTGACACATTTAAACTTGACTGGATTCATTTATAACCCTCAAATATTGTGTTCAACCTTCTGTATTTATACCTAGAAGCATGATTTTCCTGTTTCACCATGCCCTTACTTCTGAAACATTAACAGCTGTATCTGTAATACATTGTAAAAATGTCATGAGGTACTAAGCTTATACCAGACTGAATATTCTCACATGAAACACAAAAGATCGATACCATCACCCTGTCTTGCTTAATAACGCAGCAAATCCAACCACTCAGTATTAATAATTTGTCATCCTTGAACTGGATAACCCCCAAAAGAAAGAAGTCTCAAATCAGCTTATAAGACCACAGAGAATAAGAAGAAGAAAAAGATAGAAACACAGACAGCAAAATCAGAGACAACTTCCATACATATGTGCACATCATCTCTATTGAAATTACCAAGGATTTTCAAGATTACCTTGAGATTTTGCTCCCCTCCATCAACTGCAATCTTATCAGGCTGAAGGGCCTCATATTCCTTGACATCAACCCAAGCAACAGTGCCAAAGCCTCCAATAAAATATATGTCACTGGCAAAAGAGTGACATCTTTAGACATCTGAGTTTTCATCTTTAGCAACAAAATTGAGCTTGGAACATAAGATCGTGGACTCCAGGCTAATTATGTACCACTAACAACAAATTTACTGACATGTTTATAACATGTATATAGTATATCAGAATGCCAAGACATTCACAAGTTTTGTGAAGTTAAATCCTTTGTTAAGTGTCAAGTCCTTGCTCATTCAAAAATTATCTCAAAAACAGAGCACACCGATATTCAACTTCTTTATAGTTGCTGTGCTCTATAGGCCACTAAACCAATGAGCATGCAAAACACCACAATGGTTTGCTGCCCACATTAAATCCATCTAACAAGAAAGGCTACAAAAAATTGCCCCAGGGATGCCAAAAATAAAATAAAATCTAAAGCTCCTCTGAGCAAAACCAACTCAGACATGCTAATTGTATTTCCAGTTTCTAACATGGCATATTCCTCAGGCCCTTTTAAGTTTTGGTTAAGCAATTACCAAGCTCAACATGCAATAGTAGATTTTAGAACTGATTTTTCAACTAAAATTCAGCGCAGCTAATTTATGCAGTTAAAAGTTTAATGAACATCTAACTAAACCACAATACTGGATACAGACCTTATGTTTTGCATCCTGAAATAGTAGAAGTTCCCCCATTGCTGGGTAGGCCCTTGTTGATGTTTTGCAATATACTGCTTATGAGCCCACTCCTGGCAAACATAAACAGATATTATACTCAACAAAGAGGAAAAAAGATCCTCTGGAGCAGAAACACAAAAACAAAAGTGAAAAGCAGATGCATATATCTGACAAAAATGAGTGCTGATTCTTTAAGAAAATTATGTTTGTCTCAACAAAACAACTCGTTTACAGTTAGGTTCCCTCCAATATCTAATATTAATCAGTAGAAAAGCGATGGTAGGAATACCAGAAGAATGCAACACTCAATAAAGTAACTAATGTCAAAAGAGATCCTTATAGACACTACTAAAACTGAAACCCTCGCGTTGTGCATCTTGAAAGAAAGGAAATCAAGAAATCTATCCTTCAATGGCATATAGCAAAACCATGCTTCATAAATGGGCAGAGAGAGTTTGTGGTTTGTGTGTGCGTGTGTGTTGGGGGGGTGGGGGGGTGGGTGGGTTACCTGTTGGTGTTCTGGGAGAGGAAAAACATCTCCAAAGATTGTTACCCTTGCATTTGATAAGCCACTCCACCCAGGGATCTATGAAACCTAACTGTCAATAAAGTTCATGAATGGAGAACAGAAACCACCCAAGATATTTCTAGAGTTAAAGAGCAAGTACTAACCTGCACAACAAGTGTGCATCTGGGGTCTGCTAGCAAATTCCTTGTGTGGATGGCCAATGGTGAAAATGAAAAAATAGGATCTACAGATTGAGAAAACAAAATGATTAAATGAGTCAAATCATTTGCAAACATCTGTACAAACCAGGAAGATCGTTCTTAAATGTTCAAAAGACTGTCCGGTATTGAGAGTGTTGGATCAAATTCTAGCCCAATTCGATAAAAGACACTTTAATAGGATTAATAAAATGTGTTACATCTTTTTAGCCGAGCTAACTATACCATTTAGAGGTAATCATGGAGAAATATTTATTTGTATAATTCATATAGCTAGTTGGGTTGCATTGTATCATATACCAAAAAACTATATGTATCAATCAAATATGAAAATTTGAGGACTTACGCCCCATTGGATCTGGTGCAAAATCCACCAAGGAACCAAATGGATACCCTTCCCGTCGATGGTGCATTTGAGACATTACAGTGCACAAATGAGCAAATCTAGCCTGAATTACAAAGAAACGTAAGTTAAGAACTAAAAATAAACATAAGTTCAGAAACATTATATCAAACACATAAAATTAGACAATTCCAGGCAATGAGTGGGTTCTGAAGAAATAAAAGAATGGCCATTACCTGCTCCATCAAATTACGGACCGCCAAGGCTGGTCGAGGTAAGCCATGAGCCGATGTAGCACTCTGCACTCCACCAGAAATTGGTGTTCTAAAAAGCCCAGATCTGGCTCCCCCACCAGTTCCGCTTCCATGTGGTACAATCAAAGGTGTTCTCACCTCCAATATGTTCTCCGCATCCTTTTCACTGCTTTCACTTTGCTCTGTGTTATCCTTCATAACACGAGTTAAGCCATCACTACTAAGCCGAAGTAGTCATTTGATACATCGGTTCCGAAACATCATATAGGCATGCGAACACAAATTTGATCGAAGAAAACAGACATCCCAAAACCTATGTTCTCTCACATTAACTGGAGAAACCGACCAGTGGTTCCATCCCCCAGATTCCCTAAAGCCTTTAACAACTTATTATGATCAATGAATGATAAGAACAGTCACAACATTAAAACAACAAAACGAAACCATATTTGACAGGATTGCGTATTCCTACTTGGTATAAGAAATTGTGAAATTTACAGGCTCAAACTGGCCTTATTAGCTCTTCAACTCAGTTTCCACAGCTTCCTTACCACCGAATATCACCTAAACATATCACAAACCTCAAGGAAAAGCGCAAAGTTCTCTGTTCCACAACATCTTCGAAAAATTCAAGGTTCTTTTAAGCTAATTTCTTTTCAATCTCAAGAGTATAAATCCTAGCCTTCCAAATCCACTTAAAGGTAGGGATCATTAGATTCTCTAAAAATTCAACATTAACTATTTCACTTGACCTTGCAAAAACTATAAAATCAAAGCCAAAATATACAAAAGAATCATATAAACAAGGAATAAAGCACTTTGTCTTTGAGTGCAAAGAAAAAAAATACCTGGGGCAAGGAGAGAATGTCATCAGAAAAAAAGCCAAACCCGTCATCAGCACCACCTGAAACATCACGTGTTAAAGCTTGCAGACGAAGGGAAGAAAAGCGGGGAGTATCGGCAAATTTGAGAGACCCGGTTGGCTTAGTGTTGTGTAATTTGAATGAAGAAGGAGAAGAAGAAGAGGGGATGTTATTGAGAATTGAGTATGTCTCTGGGTTAGTCATAAACACTGTTCTTGAAAGAGATTCCATTGAAACACGGAGAAACTGAAAAAAAAGGGTTTTAAGGCTGCGAAGAGAAGAGAAGGCGAGGAAAAGAATGAGAGAAAAGGTGACGGGCAAAGACGAGATTTTGTGAACAAAAGATGACCCAATCAGGTCTACTGTAGTCGGAGAGGCGCGTGATTTTCCCTGTGATACTTTTTTTGTTGCTGTTACTTTATTAGCATGAAGGTGAATATAATAAAGAAGGATATTTAAAAATCCTTTTTTTTTCTCTTGATAAAGATTATATCTTTGGTGGTGTTTGGGTATACAACGCCTCATCTCTGTTACAATCGTGTAGTCTTACGGAATTGCGATTACTCTTTCTTTCCTTCAGCAACTGAGATTAGTCTCCACTTTCAGCGCCCGGAAAATTCCAAGTCGTGATCATCTATTGTTTTATTTTATTATTTTATTCAATATGCATTGAAAAAAACATGGAACAGTTGATATTTTTAACAGTATAAATTTAGAAGCTCGTTTGCCCATATTTTGAATAACCAGCCAGTATTCTATACATTGCTTTATGAGAGCTAATGTTCTGCAAGAATAAATGAAAAGGGAATCTCTGAAATCTATACAACATTGTTAAGATGGCAAATTAACGAAGAAAACTAAAAGCACAATCACATCTTCGACCATCAGTACCTGGTAACGACAAAAAGCGGCAACATTGCATGACTAACTTGGTATTAAAAGAGGAAACTTGGTAATATCTGAGAAGTTTTTGGTCTGGACTCTGCCAAGTGCTAACTATACAGGTATCACATCAATATCTGATGTATCTTCATGTCTCAAAACAATACCGTCAAGGCTAGCTGGAAAGATGCATCTGGGCCATTGCCATCCAGTTGCTAACGGCTCCGGGGGCGGGACTATCATAAGCACATTGTCATTTCTCTGAACAATTCCCATCACGCTAACAGTGCTGCCTTCTTTGATGTACCTGCAAAAGTCGTGGTTGCAGTTTCATCAAATCAATATTTTTAAAATACCTGAAAACAGTTTGATGGCTGTCCATTCTCAACTAATAAAATTCTTGATGGATGCGTTACTATGATATGGCATATAAGGAATCGCTACGATAAACATCTCATTCTGGTTCAAGCTCCCCCGCCTATGGGCACGTAGTGGATACTTCGGTGATTTAATTTTTATAGAAGAGACCCTTACCCTTCTTTCAATCTCATTAAACGCTCATCACTCAGAAGATTTCTCTTTCCCAGCCACCTGACAAACTCTGGAGACAGGTCTTTCTTTCCCGGGTTAATATCAACGACAAAGGAATCATCAACAAAAGGGGTTACCCTCATGCCACTGCCCGTTTTGATCAATGCTCGTAAACCAGATTGGAAATCAGAGATGTAGAAATCAACAACATGCGTCTGCAAAACAAAAAATGTATATAAAAAACTTTGAGAATGAAGGTAAGGGCACATCTTTCAAATGAAGGCATCCATTGATCAATGCAATGTTTTTTAAAAAAAGAGAAGGGACTGTTAGTGAGAGGAAAAAGGAAGGGGGCTTTGGTTAGTGAGAGAGGAATGACAATTTCAAAATGGCACACATCCAGATGTTTGCATATGAACAGTGTAGCTGACTTGCAGGAAGCTTGCGTATGCGTGAAAATCTTTACTTGTTTGAGGGAATAGTCTCTTCAATGCTAAATACTGTAAAGAGACCAATTCAGAATTTATAAGGGGAAAAAAAACACAAAGCCAACTTCTCACCTCTGATGATCTCAATCCCCATGTAAAATGGTGATGATTAGGGTTGGCTGGTTTCGAACCCCGTGTGCGATACTCATATACTCTTGTAGAGGTATAGACACATCTAGGAACTCTTTGGAATGAGGACTCCAAAGGGACATTGCCACAGGTAACCACCTTCAGCAATTACAAGACAGTAAATTCTTGTCAATTTCAAGTATGAATTCAAAGGGGAAAAAACAATTCAAATATGATTGATTTCCAGTAGAGAGATACCATGCATGCCTTTAAGACACAGATATTAGAAAGGACAGTGAAAGACAATTAAAGCATTATTGACTTCAGGAGTAAAGGAGGGAGAAGAAGACTCGGGGCAATCGGAGGGAACTGGCTAGAATGGAGATCTCAATCTTCATTGGATGCGAACGTAGCAAAACATATCAAACACACATCCACATTAAAAAAAACAGAACAATAAACGCATCCAGTACATACCCCAGAAACTTTCACATATTGCCCATTTTTCGCAGTTCTGAGATCAGCATCAGGATAACGGGCAATGAACTCTATGATAGATCTACTTCCCTGACACATGTTCCA
Source organism: Salix exigua (assembly GCA_032356905.1). Taxonomy (NCBI): domain Eukaryota; kingdom Viridiplantae; phylum Streptophyta; class Magnoliopsida; order Malpighiales; family Salicaceae; genus Salix; species Salix exigua. Next base: position 16,416,450 of record CM063597.1, read on the forward strand.
AACAACTAATGCAGCAACTATGACAAAAAGAACCACGATGACAATGAGGAGGATGGCGTTGTGAACAGCTCCAAGAATAAAACCACCAGCAAGTATTCCCATCACGAAAATCAGTATCACCAACCATACTACTGTTTTTGGAAAGTTCCTCCCCGCAGAATACTCATCATCCTGACTTAAAGTAGTCACGGCTGGGTTGTTACTAATGGAGGAGCTGTTTAGTTTCATTGAACCTATGGATTCCAAGGGACCAGACACTTTCCGAGGAGCACCGGAAGAATTTGGTGGTCCTGAAGAAATAGGTCCGGATGTTATGAGACCGGTTGCTGGCAGGGCTGATGGAATAGATCCAGAATTTTGCCGTGTTACTCCACCAGATTGAGGGCCAGAGGACTTCTTTATGGGTTCCCCGTGTTTATTTAGTGGTCCAGAACTTGATTTCTTTAGTGAGGCTGAACCAGGCAAGCCTCCGGATGATAAAGGACCCGACGTGGTATAGCCAGCACGAGGAGCAGCATTTGACATCATGGACCCTGAATGTGAAGCAGCCCCTGCAAAAGATCCGGTCCTTGAAGGAGGGCCGGTTATTGGCCCAGATTTCCTAGACTTGGAGCCTTCCGTAGGGATAAACATTTTCCCCAGCTCTCCTGATTTCTTAATATCCCCGCCTGTATAAGGCATGGCAGCTGAGCTCATTGTTGGAGCCTTTTCTTTTGGCTGCTCAGGCCGGCCAGATACAACAAGGCCATTGCCAAGTCGGTGAGATGGGTATCTGGAACCCATGAAGCTTCTTTAATAAAACCCAACCAAGCACACGATGAGCTAGAAAATTGCTGATATGATTCTCAATGTCCCACTGAAATCCAAAAAATAATAATAATAAAGACCTTAGTCCTTTATCAAGCACCAAAATAAGCATCACAACCAGCATCAACTTGAAAACCTTGTTTGCAACGAGATAGAATCTAATTTGAGCATTTGCATTAGTAAGTGGGGAAAAAAAAGTGACGATGCAAGAAAACTATATTCCTTGCAATTCATGCTAGGTATGAATCTGTTCCCGAGTGCATTTCCACGACAATAAAAGATGCATGAGAAAAATCATGTATTGTATATGATTCTCCAATAGGCAGGGAAATTGTACTCTTATTGTCATTTATAAATCAAATATTGTTGAGTTAATCGGCAAAAGGTTCTAAATAATAACAAACTTAGAATGCACTCTCCTACAAAGTTTTTTGGTTAGATGGTGCAGCTCATGAAATCTTGGCCGTGTTCCACTTCTTTCCATAATCACCATTGTCCCTCATGAAAATTTCAAAACATCGTTTCTTGTTTGGCTGAAAAACGCACAATCAATGATAACATGAAGAGCACCCGAATTTAAAGGGGAATAAAAGCAGTAACATGATACTTTGTCCTACATGTCCACATCGCAGAATCTCGATGCTCAAAACATGTATGAAAAGAGCTCCAGTCTTTAACAACAAATCAACCCTGGATTCATTGACCGATAAAAACACTCCAAATTGTTAATCTTTCTTAATAATTCTTCCAAGAACTTTCAGGCAATCAGTATAAACCTAAAGTTGTCTACTTTATGGAAACAACATGAAATACTCTCTCGGCATTTTCAACCATCCGAAGAGGGCAAAAGATCCATAACAAAAGCATCAATCTTTAAGAATTCGACACGGTCAAAGGAAAGTAGTAAAACGAAATGACAAAATGGTAAGAAAAATACAGTATTGTTATGGTAAATGCCCGAGGGAAGAAAATGGGAGGGTGGAGGATTTCAAAGAAAAACAGCTGCCGTGGCCAATAGTGGTAGCTGTAGCTGAACAAGCAGCACTGACTGGGATCCCATTTCAGTACAATTCATCATCTTTCTAAAAAACTCTGCTTTTCTCTCTCTTCCTCTCTCCTGAAGGAACAACAGCTGGTGGGTGGTCTCTACCTGCAGAAGAGGAAGAGGAAGAAGAAACCCACCAAATAATGAGAGAGAATGGAGTAAAAATGAATCTTGCATTATTAATCATCAATATCAGTAACCGAAAACAAACCTCTCACCTTCTCTCTCTTGTTTACTTCTTTTCCTTTTTTCTCAAGCTTCTCTCCCTCCCTCTCTCTTTCCGACACAAGAAGGGTAAGTAGAGCGGCTGTCCCTGTTAATGCTGTTTAGCAATGGGGATTATTGTATCGATTATGTTGTTAGGGGGTAGAAATAAGGTTGCCTGTATGGACTTTGGAGACGGAAAAGTTAAGTTGCTGTCCTCCTCTGGATGCGGCAATGATGCATAAAGAGAATATAGTTGCCACATTGGTTGATACTACCTTCTAACGAATAATTAATTTCGTTTTATGTAGAGTTACTTAGTAGGTGTTAATATAATAATTATAAGAATTTATATAATTGTTAATTTTAAAATTTATAAAATTAATAAAAATGTACATAAATTCAGCAAGACAATTAAAAAAAAGATGCACCAAGATTGCGTTCGGCAGTCCCAGCTATACATTCAAGGTTGCTTGGTTTTAGAATAATAAATATATTTTAAATATAATTTTAGATTGATTTACATTTACATTTTAATTGTCTGTCTACTACTACTACTACTACTATTTTATCCCAGAGCAGTTATTAATAATATATGTATATGTATATTCAACAGTTTTGGAATGAGACATCATGTGTGTCTTTCATATCTCAAAGATGGGTTTTGGGAGGGAGACAAGAGACATGTTCTTTTTCATCTCGTGAAAAATAGTCGAACAAGGTAAGTGATTTGTTGAACAAGGTAAGTAATCAATATTCACCCTGTGTTTCAATGGCAAGCAGTTAAAAATGGAGATAGGTGATTTGTTGGGTGTGAACTTACCTGTTGACCTCTCTTTTATTGCTATCAAATATTTAATATTCCTCATTTTTCTAAATAAATAAATAAATAAATAATGATTCTGTCCTGTACTGCTTTCTTTAAAAATGACTGGCTAGCATTTTTCAAAACAGTAGCTGTATGGTAGACTGTCGAGCGATGCGAGTCCTACCAGCGTGTTTTTAAGATTCAGTTTCCATAAGATCAGCACGGTTAGGTTCCATGATCCACGAGCGATGAATACTTTTGAAAACCATGAACAACTCAAAGCTGTCGAACCAGCTCATACATCCTGTGTAAGAAATTCCGATGAATACTTTTAAAAGCATTGCTGGTGGGTGGGTCCAGGGCTGAAAGGCCTAGGAACAGTACCGTTCATAATTGGATGCTCTGGATAGGCTGATGGGAAGCAAGACTTTGATCAACCATTACCATTTTCAACTACAAGTTCTTCAGGGCAAAGTCAAAATAACAAGCTCAAGCCCGAACCTTTCCTCCAAATACTTGGCTGTTGATCGATCGTCTGCTTTCCACCTGGTATCAGCTCCACTCAACATTTCAATTTCCAACAACACTGATGCAAAAAATCTTAATCTTACATTATGGATCTTCACTTCTAAGGCCATACATAAATATCCGCTGAACGTAAGATCAGAAAAATACATGAATCTCAACTTCAAGCTACATCAATCATCAATGGGAGGTCATCACAAAAAAAAAAATGGAGGTTGGCTTTTATCCTTGTCGTAGCAGGAGCCGATGTTCTGAAAGAATTAGAAAGAAATCTATACACCGTGTTGGAGGGGAAATCGACAAAGAAAAGCAAAAACACAAACACATCTTGGAAATCAACGTAGGTTGTTCGGGATACTGCTAACTACACAGGTATCACATCATCACTTGACGTATCTTCACATCTCAAAACAATACCATCAAGGCTAGCTGGAAAGATGCATCGAGACCATTGCCATCCAGTTGCCAATGGCTCTGGTGGTGCGACTATCATAAGCACATTGTCATTTCTCTGAACAATCCCCATCACGCTAACAGTGCTGCCTTCTTTGATGTACCTGCAAAAGCCATGTATGCTGTTTAGCTAAATCAATATTTCCAAAATGCCTAAAAACAGTTCAAATATAGATTCTGGTCTAATAATATTTATCACAGTGGATGCCTTACTCCAACATAGGAGCTATAAATACCAGAAAAATAGTTCAATGGCTATACTTCCTTGTCTAATGAAAACCACTATGGATGCCTTACTTTGACTGGGAGCGATGACAAATTGCCATGGTAAACATTAGCATATTTTCTGGTTCAAACTCCCATCCAATAAAAAATGCAGTGAAATAAAATACTTGATGATCTAATTCATAAAGGGAGAAAGCCCTACCCTTCTTTCAGTCTCATTAAACGCTCATCACCTGAAAGATTTTTCTTTCCCAGCCACCTGACAAACTCTGGAGACAAGTCTTTCTTTTCAGGGTTAATATCTGCAACCAATGAATCGTCAACAAAAGGGGCTGTCCTCGTGCCATTGCCAGTCTTAACCAATGCTCTTAAACCAGATTGGAAATCAGAGATGTAGAAGTCAACAACATGCCTCTGCAAAACAAAACATGCAAAAAATATATGGTGTTAAGACATTGAGATTTTAAGTTTAGATCACTTGATCAATATGGAAACACCCATGCATCATTGTGAGTTTCAAAAACTAGCATGGAATGTAGAGAAATAGGAAAGGAAAGATGATGCAGCAGAAAATCAATTCAGAAGGGTGAGTGGATCATCCTCTATGTTCTTTCCTGGTATAAGAGATCCTAGCAATGATTTTCACTGGTCTCATTTAGAATAGAATATTAAATTTCTCGTTACTCCTATTTCTTAACGTATCCAACAGGAATGATAAGGAGTGATTGCGAGTTTTAGGGCTTTTGAGAGCTGTCAATGTTTTGAATAACTATTTGCTACTGGTTTCCGCGCCACAAAGGGGGACAGGTAGTGAGAGAAGAATAACAGTTTCAGAAAGGCACGTATCCAGATACTAGGAAAAGGACAGTAGCAAACTTGCAGGAAGCTAGTGTTTTTGTGAATTTGCTCGAGGGAACTACTCTACTCACCAAATGTTCAAAAGAGATGGACAAAAAAGTTCACGCAAAAAAAAAAAATGCATCACAGACAATTTAAAATACACAGCCATCTTCTCACCTCTGATGATCTCAACCCCCACGTAAAGTGGTGATGACTGGGGTTGGCAGGTTTTGAACCCCATGCACGGTACTCGTACAATCTGGTAGATGTATAGACACATCTGGGAACTCTTTGGAATGAAGACTCCAAAGGGACATTACCACAAGTAACCACCTTCAGCAATTACAAGACAGTAAACATTCTGATTAATGACAAGTAACTGTACATAAGAGAAAAGAAAAACAGTTCAAATATGATTGATTCCACATACCATACATCTTTAAAACACTGATATTATAAAGGATAATGAAGTCATTAAAGCATTACAGGATTCAAGTATATAGAAGGGAGAAAAAAGATGCTGGGCAATCAGTGGGAATCAACCAGAATTTAGGTCCCAATCTACATTAAATGTAAAAGTAGCACAGATACTAAACATACACAAAACAATATGAAAGCATCCAGTACATACCCCAGAAACTTTCACATATTGCCCATTTTTTGCAGTTCTGAGATCAGTATCCGGATATCGAGCAGTGAAATCTTCGATATATCTTCTGCCCCCACACATATTCCAAACAACTAATGCAGCAACTATGACAAAAAGAACCACGATGACAATGAGGAGGATGGCGTTGTGAACAGCTCCAAGAATAAAGCCACCAGCAAGTAATCCCATCACGAAAATCAGTATCACCAACCATACTACTGTTTTTGGGAAGTTCCTTCTCGCAGAATACTCATCATCCTGACTTAAAGTAGTCACAGCTGGGTTGTTACTAATGGAGAAGCTGTTTAGTTTCATTGAACCTGTGGATTCCAAGGGACCAGACACTTTCCGAGGAGCGCCGGAAGAATTAAGTGGTCCTGAAGAAATAGGTCCGGATGTTATGAGACCGGTTGCTGGCAGGGCTGATGGAATAGATCCAGAATTTTGCCGTGTTACTCCACCAGATTGAGGGCCAGAGGACTTCTTTATGGGTTCCCCGTGTTTATTTAGTGGTCCAGAACTTGATTTCTTTAGTGAGGCTGAACCAGGCAAGCCTCCGGATGATAAAGGACCCGACGTGGTATAGCCAGCACGAGGAGCAGCATTTGACATCATGGATCCTGAATGTGAAGCAGCCCCTGCAAAAGATCCGGTCCTTGAAGGAGGGCCGGTTATTGGCCCAGATTTCCTAGACTTGGAGCCTTCCGTAGGGATAAACATTTTCCCCAGCTCTCCTGATTTCTTAATATCCCCGCCTGTATAAGGCATGGCAGCTGAGCTCATTGTTGGAGCCTTTTCTTTTGGCTGCTCAGGCCGGCCAGATACAACAAGGCCATTGCCAAGTCGGTGAGATGGGTATCTGGAACCCATGAAGCTTCTTTAATAAAACCCAACCAAGCACACGATGAGCTAGAAAATTGCTGATATGATTCTTAATGTCCCACTGAAATTAAAATAAAAGCAGAAAGAGGGTGGTTACTCCTTTCTCTACCATTGAAATTAGTCATCATAGCCAAGCATAAGGGAAGAATATTATCACAATAAATGAAATAAATAAATAAAAAAAACCAAGAAAACTATACTGCGCATTCATGCTAGGTATGGATCTACTGCTGAGTGCATTTCCAATACAAACTAGCAATCAGTAAAGATGCAAAAGAAAATTAATTAATTTTATATAACTCTCTAAGAGGCACCCAAACACTACCTTTATAAATCAAGAGGTTCGTCATTAACTACTAATTTCATCAAATCTACATCATTCTCCAACAAACACACCGCTGTTAAGTTCATCAACAACTCTTATAAGAGGATACAAGAATTAAAATGCACTAATCTCCTTCAAAGTTTTTTGGTTTGATGGGTATTTCATGAAACCATCCCCTTCGTTTTTTTCACCATCATCAGTGAGGTCCCTCGTAAAAATTAACAATTCAGCAGCTATAATGATGTCTAGAAAAGGTATCCAGTAATAAAACATGAAGCTTCATTTTTAAATGCAAGCAATTCAGAACATTTCCCTACATCAACCCACATCGTAGAAATTCAATAACTTATAAACAAGAATTCATGACACCCAGAAACCCGATGCAACTTCAGCACTTAAAAAATCCATTTGCTAATTGGGTGATCAAAACATGAAAAAGAACAATCGAATCTGACTCATTGCATAAAGCACATCAAAACGACCCAGATTATTAATCTCTCAAGGATCCAAATCTAAAATTGTTCAAACAAATAGAGTACATGCCCACAGACAAAACGAATATAACAGCAACATTTTCTAACAGCAACACCCCATGTCCCAAAATCAGGAAATAAAAAACGCCCATTTCAATATTGTCAATGAACCAACAAAAACTGCAAAAGATCTAAACTTTATACACCAAAACATCAAATTTCAGAGTTCAACAGGGGGAAACAATGCAGTAATGAGGGGAAGAAGAACAGTTGATGGGGAAATGGGTAGAAAAGAAAAAACTCAAAAGTGTTCGTGATAAGTACCTGAAAGAAGAAAATGGGAATGTGGAAGATTTGTATGGAAAAAAAGTTGTTGCAGTTAATAGTAGAAGCAGTAGCAGTAGCTGTGTGAGCAGCATTGATTGTGAGATCCCATCTCAGTAGAAGTCACCATCTCTCTAAAAATCCCTGCTCTCTCTCTCTCTCTCTCTCTCCAAGGAGCAGCAACAACTGGTGGGTTGTCTCCCCCTGCAAGAGAAGAAGAAAAAAGAAAAGAAAAACACCAAATCAAGAGAGAGAAATGGAGGAAGAAATGAATATTTTACTAATAATTATTAATATTAGTAGTAGCTGAAAACAGACCTCTCACCTTCTCTCGTTTACTGCGACTACCCTCTCGTTCTCTCTCTCTGGTATCTCTGATACAGCTAATTTTCCGCTGTCTATTTCATCTCCTTTCACTTTACTTCTTTGGCCCACCTGATATCCTTAAACAGTATTTCGCTAAGTAAATGACCGATCTCTTGTAGCTTATTCGTTACTTAATAATAAAATCTTATTATCTATAATGCTAATCTGTTTTGGATTTTACCAAGGCCCTCGTTTTCAAAAACTTGTTCAAGCAAACAACTTTACTCGTTTTATTTTAGAATTAGCATTGCTTTGTTTTCTTTTTCTTTTTGAGTGATGTAGAAAGGAGATGGCATGATGATTTCTGTGTTGAAAAACTATTCTATGAGTAAGAATTACGTCGAAATAACGGTGGACCTACTGCGGCTCCATGACTAAACCAACCAACAATTCATATTCATATGTATATCTAACCATGGTATACATTTCGTCAATTTGATCCCTATCCCATGTATGTATGGAGCATAATACACGTGCGAAGAAAACAAGGAATTTCTTTTGGAGGAAAAGCAACAGGTTTCTGTTTCATATGGTAGATTGGTCAATAACTTCTCGAGCCCACTAGTGATTTTGATGGGCTGTCTGGTTGAAAATCCCACTTTTTGGATCAAGCCGGTCTCAGACCTTTAAGCCCTTTTGTTCTGCCTCTGTAGTCAGTCCATAACCACCGGCAAGCAAGGCAGCAGCGGGCCACGTAGCCATCTGCATGTGCTCGGAGGAAGCCACTACATCAGCTCTTCTTCTAGATCCAACCACAAACATGCCAGAGCTTTAGATACCGGAGACAGTACAGCACCTGTGGCCCCATCCAATATTTATTATCTACCTCTTAATTTGAAGTGCCAAGCCCTGCTGAGTCAAAATTTGATTCCATGGACTGGCTTCGGAGCTGTACTATCTCTCTTCTTTTCTTGCTCTTCATGATGTCAGGCATTGCCCATGCTCAACAGGGCCTGGTGGAGAATGCACAGAGACCAAATATATTTATTCTAAGATATATGGGAGCTTGTTTGCGTTATCTGCAAATTCTCCAGCAACTGCTAGTGCTGTTACTGGTTCAAGTTTCCGGGAAAAAGTGATAGCCATGTTCAGTCGAGTTCAAGCCTCCATCTTTCCTCCAACTCTAGAGTGAGTTCATTAATCTCTCAAGTTGTTACATCAATCCATTTTCTTATGACAATATATAATTTCCAGATGGTTCAATCTCTCAAGTTCATTTTAATGCTGGGATTGTAGTTTTAGATGGGCTGATGAAGCTGTGGGTCGTGGAGGTGGTACCGTAACTGGAGAGAAAATGGAAGAAGGTGCTGCAAGGAGTGTGGAGAAGGGCAAAGCAGCAGTGGAGGATTCTGCAAGATCAGCCGCAAAAGTAGCAAGTGAAACTGTACAGAAGATAAGGGAGAACAGAAGCCACAGGACGGAGACAGAGCCTCAAGACGAGCTGTGATCAATCTACCTTGGCTCGTCACAGCTACTTTTTTTCCTGCCTGTATATATACAAATCCTCTTTCATTGGCATTTACAAATGGAAAACCAATGCAACGTACGTTAGATATTGCGTTGTGCTATGGATTGAAGTTTGTGATCCAACTCGGTTTGCGAATTTGATTTCTTTCTAGCTTGAACAGTACTGTTTTAAAATGCAGCAACTGGGTTCTTCTATCTAGTTAATTTACCAACATAGACTCAAGCTCAGCAGTGACTCGATGGATTGCAAGACTTTTATGCCTCTTGGCAATGGAGGTATGATGTTTTCTTGAGTTTCAGAGGTGAAGATACTCGTGAAAATCTTGCAAGTGATCTCCATGCAGCTCTGGGTCGAAAAGCCGGCCATTGAAACTTCCATGGAGGAGGAACTCAGAGGAGGCCAGGGGGTGAGATCACTCCAACATTTTCGAAGAAATTGAGAATTCATTGTTGAGATCGTCCGCTGCCATTAACGTTCAGTGTTGATGTTTTATACAGGTATGTATATGTGGATCAAAAGTTCATATATAAATCAACTTAAAACCTGTTGTGTCCTTGTCTGCCAGCTGGAAAATAGACTTGAAGATAACCATACCGCTACCTGTACATATTATTTTCTCAATGGTCGTGCTTCAGATGGGGATATTTTTGCCTTCTTACAACTACCATTTTGACGGAATAAAAAAGAAGCTGTGGATGTGTGGGGGTATCTTGGTCTTTTCCATGGTCTATCCGGTCATTGAAAGACCTGTATATACGTTGAACTTTTTTTATTTGCCTTGTAATTATGTTTTTTTTTTCAGGGTGTGAGTTTGTTTAGTCAATTTTATTTGGGTTTATCTTATAGGTCATTAGTTTTCTATGATGTAAGTTTATCTTTTATTAATTTAAGTAGACAAGGTTATCGAACATAATTAGGTGAGAGTTAGCTTGAGTGCACCTTAATCGGTCCTATGAATCTTAAAATCTAGTGATTACCATATAAGCAATTAAATAGCTCGAAAGCCATATGCAAAGCAAACTCCTCATTCCCAAACTTGTATAATTTAGGCACCTAATATATGGTTTGATCACTATTTTTGAAAAAAAAAAACGAATGAATATGAGTTATATATATATATATAGAGAGAGAGAGAGAGAACCTAAATGATCTTGGTCGTTTCTCTTTAGGTGTGGAGACAATTCACTGTGGACTCGAAAAAATATGCACGACAATTAATCTTCATGTTACACGGGGCACGTGGGTCATTTTAATAATTTTTTTGATTCCAATTATATAATTTACCGATTAAATAATTATCAAAAGAGTTTTGACGGTAACAATATTCAATCACTTTTAGACAGAAAAAAACTTATTTCTAATATATTTTTTCAATTATAACTTTAATAATTAAATATTAAAATAACTAATTATAATATATACAAAATTTATTAATTTTCTGCATAGAAAAAAAATCGCACCCACAGCTTGTATATAATAAAAGTAAAGGACCGGAATCCCTATTAGTGTACAAACAAATAAATAAATTCGCATCTCGACAAAACCCAAAATTCAAAACTGGCATACTGCATTTCACCCTTATAGTATCACTAATATTCCATTTTTACCTCTTATTTTTTAGATTTCCAAAATTATCCTTATATTTCTTAGAAAGCTACTCCTCCCCCCACATTTAATCACTTTTTCATAATTACCCTTATATTTACTGGAAGCTTCTATTCTTCCCATCAAAGCCCTACACATGTTAATACTTCACAAAAAATAGAAAACATAAAAGAAAAAAATAGAAAACGAAATTGAAAAAACAAGCTATTCAGTAATCAAATGTAACATTGAAACTCTGTGAAAACAGAATAAAAGAACAATGAGAAATCTCAAAATATAAGGATATGATTGAGATGCGGCGTAATTATACAGGACCAAAATGAAGTTCAGAAGAACAGAAACATGTTCCAATCGGAGAAAATACCGACAAAGACTCCCACCTATTTATCTCCGGTCCATCCCCATTCCTCTCTCTACCTCTCTGGTACTTTATCCATAACCAAAATCTCACGAGACCAATTTCTTGCCTATCACCGAAAACACAGGATAAAAACGACCCTTGATGGCTCGCTCTCTCACTGTTTCTCTTTCAAAAACATACTACTTAACATCGTCATCATCACCAACGAGATGTTCTTCTCGTCTACTTACTCTCAGAGCCCAATCAAACATTCCCAACCGGAACAACCCATCAGAATCTGATGATTCTTCTTCATCATCATCCACAGACCCTTTGCTTAGGAAGCTAGAAGATGCCATCCATGGGATCATTGTGCGCCGCGCCGCGCCTGATTGGCTCCCTTTCTTGCCTGGATCTTCTTACTGGATCCCGCCTCCTAGATCTGCATCTGGCTCTCTTGGGATTGCTCACCTGGTTGAGAAATTGGCTAATCCTTTGTCTGATGAGGAGTCTCTTTCTACCTCTACTGTTAGAGGATGGCCCTCCTTTGATTATTTTGTTGAAGGTATCTTATATATCTAGATCTATATATAAGATTTTGTGATGCGGGTTTTGTTCAAAATTATTGATTGATCAGTTGGTTGTGGCTGGTTTGGTTATGGGTGTATGCAAAATTGAGTATTTTTATGTTAAATTGATTGAATCATTGTTTGTTGTTGCTTATTGGAGATGGTTTTACCCTTGAAATATGATGTATTTGAACCATGGCTTTATTTTGGATCAGGATGATTGTGTTTTGTGGGAAGATCACCTTCCATTGACAAAACCTCTCCTCTTCTCCGTTACCGAATCCTTCTTTCTAGTCTTTTTCTAACGATCACCATCCCATCGCGCCAACCCCCCCCCCCCCCCCCCCTCCCCTTCCCGCCTCATAGCTCCCCTCGTCGCAGCCACCGCTGCCGCCTTCTCCGTCCTCGTCCTCTTCTCCATCTGCCTCCTCATAATCACTCGTTAATGCACTGCCCTCACCGATTTCTCCAAACACCGCCGATTCTCCTACACCACTCTCCGCCGCACCACGAATTGCTTCTCCCCTTCTCTTCACTTTGGCCAAGGGGGGTTAGGCTCAGTTTATCATGGAACCCTTCCTATCTACGTTGCTGTTAAAGTTATGGACTCGGGGTCTCTGCAAGGGGAAAGAGACTTTCAAAACGAGTTGCCTTTTGCTTCAAAGCTTGATTTTTCTTAAATTGTTGCAGTTATTGTTTTTCCTATGATAGGAATCATCGTAGTTTGTTGTTGGTGTATGATCAGATTCATTTGGATTGCTATTGTACTAGGTTATGCAGAAGAATAATTTCTGTTTATGTGCTCCATTGCCAATTGCACTTTTTTTTTCTCCGATTACAGGTGCACCTCCACAACCAGCGGAGGTGGTGGAGGTAAAGTTGAATTCAAAGAAAGTAGAGGCAGATACTACTTCAAGTAACACATCTCAATCTGAGGATGAGGAAGGATAGGTCATATTCCTTTGAAAATCGGCATCTGGGCAAGTTTATTTATTGTTGAGCAAACATGCCTCTTTGCAAACTAAAATGGAAATTTTCAAATCTTGTTGCTGTTATTGACTTCTAATTTGCTATGTGTAGGCCTATCCAAACATGTGAATTTCATGTAGAATCAAGAAAAGCAAAACAAGCGAAACACCAACTGAATCACAATTTGATCAACTAGAGCTGTTTGGATGTGACTTGGTGAAGTAGCAACAAGTTTGGTTATGAATGAATTCTTACTAGACCTTTATTATTCACAAATGTATTCTGTAGTTAATAGCATTCCTTACAACTATGTTGGCTGTGATGCCCTTTCTTTTTTGCTGGACATGTTATTTTTAGTTCAATTGCATGCTTTTGTACATATGTTTTAAGCTAATAACACAGCGATCTTACTCTCTCTCCCTCTCTAGATTTAATGTATCACTAGCTAATTTTGGCACTTTACTGCTAATATTGAATTTCTTATTTTTTATTGCCTGTACATGGACAATAAGAAAAGGGTGTAATCAAGCAATCAAACAGCTAGCATTCACCCCCCACCCTCTTCTCCTCACACTTGCTTTCTGATTGTTGTGCCTGTGCTTCGTGTTTTGTGGATTTCTCTTTACTTCATGGTCCTGACAGTTTTTGGTGTCCGCTTTTGAAGACTGCTTGGTATACCTTTGACTTCTCAACCAAATGCTCATGATTTATGGGGTCTTTGTAGCTGCTTTCAATCACCATGTGCTGTTGGAGGTGCTAGAGCTGCTGTCATACTGCCCCCTGTCTTTGTCGCTTATACTTCAAAATCTTTATTTCTTTATTGCAACTCAAACTTCAATTTTTTTTTATCATTATTTACGACAGTGCTAATTTGGATGCTCTTTGATATTTGATTCAAGAAAAAACTGATTCAGATCCTGTGAGTGCTTGTTTATTGGATACAGATATGCTACTGACTGAACATGGTAGTGGATCTTTATTGCTATGTCTGTGATGATATTCCATTAATGGCATTTTATCACTTGGTGTAATTTCAATGACTTGTGGGTCATATGGCCGGGTCTGTTGCTGCGGCTCATTTTTCCTCTCAGTGCTGCTGTTTTTCATGCAGTGAAGGTTGTGTCCTGTGATGGTTGGATGTTACCGGATATGTCCAGATTTGCAATGCTGTTTCTATCCTACATCCTGCTTTGTTTCAGACTGGTTGATTACAGGTTGGATTGTTACCCTTTATCGCAGCAAGGATGTGCTATCCATGACCTTATTATTGACATCTATTATTATGGGTTTGAAATAGGTACAGGCCTGGAGAAGTTTAACACAACGTGGTCCTCTCTTGCTGCTGCTAAGGAAAAAAGACGTGACGATCTTGCTGCTGAAAATAAAATTTTGAAGAATGGAATGTCGACAACTAAGAGCTGAGGTAAAATCACTCCTGAAACATTGTTTTTTATACGAAATATAGTTACCAAACTCATAATAAATACTTGAAGTGTTTGTTAATTAGAAAACGAATAATTAAGCATGATGCATATATACATGTTAAAAATGCATCCGTGCATTATTATAAATGTTGTTGTTTCAGACAATATTTTGATGTTATAATGTAGTAAAATGTTGATGGAAGGATGAGACAACATATGTTCATGTTGCATCAAAGCACAGCTAATGTTAATGTCATACCGTATGGGAGTGGCCTAGCAGTTGCTTTGGTACAGGCACTGACCCCAAATACTTGTGCTGCTGCAAATGCAATAGCATTTTTGGAAATGGTTCAATGCTCATGGCATTCCATCTGCCCAACTACGACTTTTTCAACAGCATTAACCCAACATATCGAACAACTGGTTGTGCTGGAGATGGCAAGGTGACGTTCGACATGGATACACTTAAGTGACCTTTTATATTATACTAGCTGTTTAAGTTAGGTGTTGTTGAAGGAGGCAATCATGTACAATCACCAACAGAGTACCAATCCACGGATACAACAAAGTAACCTTTTATATTAATTCCAATTGCCTAATTTTCCTTATTCGTGTTTGTTTTTGTTTTTTTGCTTTTCTTTTTAATTGTTTTGATATGATGTCAGGAATAAATTTTGAAAAATAAAATAAAAATATTTTATCGATTTATTTTCAAGTAAAAATAATTTGAAAAACAAAGCTAAACACTACTTTGAGCTAATTTTTATGAGATAACTTGTATTTCTATCTTACGAGATAATTTTTATGATGTTATGGAATAATGGGTTTCACCAGACATCATGCACAACCCAGTGCATAAAAATAATTCTTAAAGCGGTTCGTTCCAGCGGTGTCGATTCCCTCACATGCACCTAAACTCGTACCCTTTCCTCTTCAAGTACAAGCACCGTTTGCCAGCCCTCCTGCCAATCGGGCCAGAATGCAAGGTAATCTCTTCAGATTGTACACGCTTGTGTTTCTAAAGCTACTAGATTGCTTCAATCGCTTCATACTTCGGTATTTGGCAACGTTGCTGGGGGTTGTTGCTCAAACTTATTATGGATTCCGCAACCATTGCTAGCTATAATCTATCCTACGGACCCCCACTTTCCTAAGAAAGTCCATAGATATTGTCTTCACGGAGGGAAAGATTAAGAGAGAAAGTGGACTGCATCACAGACGTGGATCGATTCTGCTGATGGGAATGGATGCTTCTTCTCAAAGTCGGCAGCAACAATTGGTTGGTTAGTGTAAACAAGCACGGTACTGGTTTCTTCAAAACCATGATGTTATTCCGAAGCTCAAAGATTTCTCAATTTTCCTGGCGAAAGTTCTGAAGATTATGTTTTTACAGCACAATAATTCTCCGCGCCACATCGTTAATTAGCCGTGGGTTTTCATATGTCGATCATGTCCGTAGCAATATACTAAACCCAAAAGTTTCAAGGTCTCTTCCTGATAAGTTCACACATTCTCTATGGACAAACAAGAGTGCAAGCAGTAACCTTGCTGGCAAAACACATGAAAATGCCTTTTGTAAATCAATAAAATTTAACATATAAAACTCAAGAAGCTGGTGTTCGAGTACACAACGAGAGTCAAAATGCATACATGTATAGAAATATACAAGACAAATCACAACTTTTCTGGTTGTGTAGTTTGAAAGAGAAAAGATCAACTTCGGGCATGAAGTCTCTAAGAGTTCAAATGCCAAGTTAAAAAATGAGATGTACCACAGAATTGCGAGACCTTGAAACAGAAGTGTGAAGAATATACACATACACACTATGGAGTGATGCATAAATTCATGCAGACCAGATCAAAAGTAGGCACAGGATACCAAGACCTGAAAAAAAAAAAGAAGGGTGAGCAATTCAAGAAATGAGCTCCTTTGATGCATAAATTGCTTAAGCAGTGCACTGGTGTAGGCATCCAAGATTAACAATGGTCTGGTATGAACACAAAAAAAGTACAAAAAGGAACACATTTATTATTTGACCAAAATATATGATTAAGGTATTTTATCTTTACAACAAGGAAGATGACCAAGCAATTGAAAAAGTGATCGGCATAAAAAGTAAAAAGAAGCTGAAATTACTTACAGAGCACACAGAAGCGAAGAGAATTCAAGACTAATAAAGACCCAACATTCTTAGCTCTGAGACATGACTGGCTCCAAGTTCAGGGACATCCTTGCAAGCCTCTCTATCTTCCACCACATATTCCTAGAATTACGAAAGGTGCCAATGTCATGAAACTCGCAGATAAGCAAGCTAGAACATAGAGAAAATCAAGGGGTCCAGAAATACAAAGTGCAAAAAACCCACAAACATGTAACATCCAAAAATATTTTCCGCCGGGGAAAAATTCTTAAACAAAATAAACTGCTAAAATAGTGCTATGAAAAAGTTTTAGCAACTGTTTTCTATTTAAATCCTACCTTATAGAAGCTGGTTTTAGAAACTCTAAATGTTTTAAGGATGAGAAAACAAACCTTTGTAAGTTCTTGTTTGGCAAGAACATGATAGTGTCGCTCATTGATCCTTTGTCCACATATTATAGCAATGAAGAAGCCATAGAGCAAACCCACCAAAACAATTGCTAAAACTACATAAAAATAATGAGGTAAATTCAGCAATAACAAGAGAGAGCATAAAATTCCCACACAAATGGTTCTAGACCTGAAGATGTCACCAATCATACCAGCCATAGTATAGAATCCATAGGGATGCTCTTCATAGCCAAACATTTCCCTTAGTTCCTCCCCATAGAAACACCCCCGAACCACAATTTCTAGCTTCTGTCTTTTCTTTTTTCAACTTACATATTACAACGAACAAGAGAAGGGCTATATAGTGTTAACCTTAACTCTGTCATTTTCAGTCTTTTGCAATGTCGGCACATGGTTGGACGGCTGTGACTTTCTTTAACATGTGATCTTTACACGACTCTCGAATCCGTGGAAGAGAGTGGACCATCATGGCAAGATGATTAAATTTAGAGTGTCGGACAGAGGCTGTAAATATAAATGCGGGCTGATCTGTTTGTGCAATAAAATACAATCATCATTGATGTGAGATGGTCATTGCCTGGATTGACAACGTAATACACTTCTGAGAGCAGAGCGCGTGAACTCTTCAAGACACGTGCTATGCCAGCCAATGAAACAAGAAGGCACAAACTGAATACACATCATAATTACCATTGGATACACAAACTTTCAACATGGAAAATTATGATAACCATTGCCTCATTGGTATGTATACAAAATATTTCATCAGGAAAAAGAAACGGTGAACATTACAGTGCTATTTCATGGCTACTGCTGATTTTGCTGTCTCTGTTGAGCAAAATTGGGATGATTCTGTGATGCATTCTGAAGCACTGCCATGCTGGACTGTAAATTCTGAGCATTTGGTTGCATATTACCAAAAGCACCTTGAGAGCCAAGCTGCTGCTGCTGCTGCTGCTGCTGCAAGTGCATCATACCACCAGTATTGGATACTCCCATATTATACACTGCAAGCAAAGGCAGCAACTGAACTTTAGCCTCGTGCATTAAGATTCTAATAAAACGTAAGACAAACACAATTGCTTTTCTCTTTTTTTGCGCATGTCAAAATGAACACAATGCAGCCACCGCCTTGCATGGGACTGATAAGGAAAGCATAGGAGAACTCCCCATTCCAACAAGGGAGAGAAAACAAAATGATAAAAGGGAGGAATTACAGGAAAGAAAGAAAAAAGGCAGAAAATAACCGCAAGTTCATCAACCAAGCATGTCTGTAAGGTGAAAATAAATAATTAAAATACAGAGCAGGTTCATACTCTGATCATTGAGAACCGTGGAAGCATGGCTCCTCTGGGCATTGTTACCAGCTAATCCAAACTGTGAAGTGAATTCAACAAGAAATAAATTGTAACATCATTTTCTATAATTTAGTACAGAAATGAATGACCCATTTGACCCCTCATTTAAAAGCAAATCATAAATATCAAACTACAAGCACATGCACACACGATTAACATGAAGATGCCGCTGGAACATCTGTCTGGTACTAAATCAAGACCCCATTTATGACTTGAGGTCACCATGTTATTAGATGCATCATACCTGATGAGAGAGTTTGGGTAAATTCTGGTGGACTAGGAATCCAATATGCACTAACGAAATTTTAGAAACCCATCTTCCCTCCTTTCCCCTCTCCACGTTTCCCTTAAGCAAAAGGAAACAGAAAATATAAATTCGCAAAGCACAAAGAAAGCTCACCTGCATTCGTGGCGCCGGTGGCTGTGATGACATCGTGGCAGACATGTTTGGAATCTGAGGCAAACAAAACATCACAGGTTTAAGACGGATCGAAGGGGAAGTGATCTTAAAGTAACTCAACTAAAAAGAGAGAAAAGAAACATAATATAAAAACCTGCACCATACAAGCAAAACATTCATTATGCATTCATGAGCAGAAGCAATGGGCATGCATCTTATAAGACATAAAGCAGTTAAAAAGACAGAAAAAATAAGGGTAGTAAGAAATATAAATATGCAAGCAAGAAAAATATGAAGGCAGGCTCAAGTTGATAGACCAAAAAGCAATAAAATTGAAACAACAAAATTGAGGTCTCATTGAAACACTACAATTCAGCAGTGCAGGACACACGTGACGTAAAGGAGGATCCAGTATTTAAACTCTTAGAATCAATATCAACTACATATATTCATAACAAATACAGTTAAAGTACAAATACATTCATATTCAATTATTGGTACCAGCCAATATAGAGAAAGACTAGCTTCAAATTTTGGATACATTTTTTTAAAAAAAAGAACTATTATGTCTATAGATATCACAAGAGTAGCTTTGAAAGCATGATAGGGTAAAGCTAAATGAAATCAAATGACACCACAAACTGAAATCGAATGGTGTTATCTAATACTGGTACATGCCATAGCATGTGTAATATGCAATCTGATCACTTAACAAGAAATATAGATGGATTGCACAAGACTAGAGTTAATCAACATATCTGACTACCTGGGTGTTTGGTGCTCCCTGAGCAGTATTAAACAATGAAGTATTAGCAGCACCAGCACTAGAAAACTGACTTAAATGACGGTTTAACTGATTTCCTTGATTGAGTTGGCTTTGACCCATGCCATGCTGAACATGTCCGGAGGAGAGCTGCCTACTCTGGAATTGCTGGTGGCCCATTGGCTGAGAATACTGCATCTGATGCTGTCCATGTAACTGTCGAGACATTAAATTTAGCCAAAAAATTATTTCTAAAATAACAAAGCAAGTGAAGCATAGAGCACATGCACATAAAACTCCCTTGTTGCACTGGTCAAGCAACTTTCATAGCAGTGTATTAAAATCGATACAGCTGACACAAAGCTGAGATCTACGTAGCATACTCTCTGATGATATTTTATCATCCCAAACTCTGACAAAACCCTCTTGATTGCAACACAGAATAAAGAGAATGTACAAGAGAAAGCTTAAAATTGAAATTCCAGACATACATCTCTCTAGTAGCATATTAGAATTTCTGATCATGATGCACAACTTCACATGTGATACCCGTGCACATAAAAAGTGAATTATATTTCTTAAAAATAATTCACACAGCTCAGAGTGAAACAAATGAAGCCAGACTTTAGATATTGGTAGAGATGCAAGAGGCATTGCACAAAAAATAATTATGTGTATTGAGAGTAGGTGGCTTATGTTTGACTCGTAACATTTTTCACTGAGAAAAATATGCATTCTTGTTAACTTAACCTGTAAATTTGTAAATAGAAGAAAACCAAATGGAAAATAGAACTTTAAGACAAAAGGCTTGAAAGGCATCAAAATGAATGGACATATGCTGTAAGGGGAGAAGAAACGGATAAAGAAAAACAATACAAACATGGAGGGCCAAATTAGTAATGATGAAAAAGAAGCTAATATAAGGTTACCGGCTGAAACTTCTGCTGACCCTGGCTCTGTAAATCATGCATCTGTGACATTTGGTTCTGCACAATAAGTTAAAATTGTTAGATAAAGTAGAGAGGCTTGTATTGGTATGAAATATAATTATAAAAAAATAATTTGTGTCACTGGCTCAAAGATATGATCTAAGAGAATTATTAATAAGAATGATAATTATAAGGAAACGGACAGAAAACATACTGGGACCATATATTAAAAGATGTTGGACAATGGACATATAGTAGTTCTCGGCAGTGAAACAGAACGTTCAGTTCAATTAAAGAATTTTGTTGCCTCCACAAAGTTTCAAAAAAGCTACAAAAGGATTCATTTTGATTCAACCTAAGACTAAAGATGATCTTTTACCCAATAATGATGCTTAGACATACATAGAGACACAGGGGCATATTTCACAGGATATATTAATATGAATCTTCTAAAACTTTGAGACATGACTTCCTGATGAAAATTTAAAAAATGAACACCCGTAAATTTGAAGGTTGTGTCTGCATTTGAAAAATGCCATAAATGTTATGTTTTCAAACATGCAAAACACAAAGAAATAGAATTTGATTGTTAAGTCATCCAATCATAAAAGAAGAGATGACAGGAAAAATTCAAGAATCAGAAAAAACCCAACACCTGTCCCAAAGCTTGCATAGACGATTGCCTCAGCTGTTGCTGTTGCTGTTGATGTTGCATCATCTTTTGCCTTTGCTGCTGCTGCTGCTGCTGTTGAACTTGTTGCTGAGGAGAAGGTGTGTTCATCATGTTCGTACCAGACCGAGGTGAATTGGCATATGGAAGCGGGGACGGTGTTGTGTGGTCAAATGAAGTAACACTCGTGGCAGCAGAAGGAGATGCAGCTGATCTTACATGAAGTGATGTTCCAGTAGGCTGCTACAATATAAGTTTAGAAGATAAAAAATGGTACAACTTCAAATCCAAAAAGAGAAATCATATGAGACAACCAGGGCAACAGATCAAGATTCTACTTCTTTCATCACAAAAGAATTTATGGTAAATAAAATTCATTTGATAGGACTGCTTTCCTACGATTTGCTTAAAAGCATCTATTTGGCTGCGAAGACTTTGCAGTGTACATTATCTGTAGCGCAAAGGCATATGCAAGATTCGTTGCAAGAAATGCCAATGAAACTAGATTTCTATTCCAAACTATTCAAAGTCACTAACTATTTATTAACATTCCTTTTATTATATATATATTTATTTTCTTTTTAGAGCTTTAACTTCATTTCAGTAGTTAGTTACTAATCACTTTACCCAGTGTCATACTAAATCTCCTAACCCTTATCCACTATGACTACTTAATTCCAACACTTTATCTACCAACTCTTATCCACAACCACAACTTGATTCCAATTGCACTTTAACATCGATGCATCCATAAGTCTACATTATACATTGCCAAAGCATTTTCATATAACCATCCATCAAACAACCAGGAGTTTCGGTGAGATGAAAACAATTGGAAATAGCAACCAAACAAAGTGCAACCTTCTACCCCAGAAATTTTTTTGGGCATGTCCACAAAACAACTGACCACAAAATACATGTTTGCACAGCTAAATAAAAAGGCAAGATGTACAAATATGCATATATATAGAATTAAGAATGTGTCTCTAAGAAAGAATCATTGATTTAACCTGTAACAAAGACCCTTGATTATTGATACTATTTGAAATTGACGGAGTATTCTTCATATACATCCCTGTAAGAGAATGTTCTCAGAGTCTTCTCCACAGCATTATG
Organism: Salix exigua; assembly: GCA_032356905.1. Classification (NCBI taxonomy): domain Eukaryota; kingdom Viridiplantae; phylum Streptophyta; class Magnoliopsida; order Malpighiales; family Salicaceae; genus Salix; species Salix exigua. Next base: position 16,438,538 of record CM063597.1, read on the forward strand.
TTATCTCGAATATAAATTATAAGGAACAACCACTTTTGCACACAAAGTGAAGATTTATTACCAGAAGAATCAGAGAAGCTATGCATTCCATCAGACAGAGCCAGCACATCTACCAAATGCACTGGAAGTGCAGATGTCATCTGTCTCTGGTCTCCAGTTACTCGTAGGCCTGCAAGCATATAGTGCAGATGATGGATGATAAATTCTCAGTAAGTACAAGAGTAAATGCTCTAGCCAAAAAAATGAACAAGAGCTACTGAGAAACATGTTAATGAATACTCCCTATTACAAGAGTGCAAAATTTTAATGCTCAAGGAAAAAAATGAGGAACAAGTGCTACAGAAAAATATGCGCATGGATATTGGCAGTTGAGTTGTAACCTTCACCACCATTTACCGCAGCTCGGAGCAAGTTCTCTTGTTCTAGAATCTTAGCAGCCTGAGCCTTGTCCAAAGTTGGAAGAGTTGTGGGCCCTTGGCGGGTGCCAAACTGATAGGCTTTACGAGTATCTGCTAATACTTTTTCAGCACTTTCACAAGCTGCTGCAATCATGTCTATTCTAGCCTGCAAAATTGGAGAGCTATAAATACCTGAATACAAAGAATAAATGATGATATACTGTATGCTGAATGAACTCTAACCCACCTTTAACTTCTCAATTTGTGAGGATATTGGCAAGCTTTGCATCCCCTGAAGCAAATGCTCTCTCTTGGAATTGTCATCCATTTCCATCTCTGGCAGTAGTTTCGAGGATAACATAACCGGTAGTACTGTACCACAGGATCAAAAACAAATTTCGTCATTTTAAGATGTAGTAATATATGCCAGTTCATTCAACAAGGTTACCCAGCACAACCAAAAGTCAAGCAAGAAAAGGAGAATTTCGTTACTAGTCATACTTGTAGCATTTTCTGCATTAACATTCTTTGGATGCACTACAAAAGCCTTCGAAACCTTCTTAATCTCGTCCACAATGCTGAAAAGTTCAAGGTTCACCATGGAATACTGCCCCAAAATATCTTGCCTGGTGCACAACACACAAGCATGCTCATTTTAACAAACTATAAACTTCGATGACTATTAGAAAAAACAACACATCCGAATCAATGATCTATTTTCTCTCAAACCTTTACAAAAAAATTCCCATATTTTACCCCTCAAACAATTTTCTAGACTGAAAAATCGAAACTTTGCCACAACCAAAACTATTAAATCAACAGACAAGAAACCCATCTAAAAAAAAGAGTAAAATGAGAAGGAGTACGAGACCATTTAGGGGTGGTGTTGGTGCGAGCATAGGCGTCAAAATCTTCGAGGATGCGAGTGAGGGCTTTGAAGAGGCCGATTGCTCGAGTCTTTACAGACTCCAGATTGAGTTGTTGTTGCACAGCGTGGTTCAATCTCTCTGGCACCACCATCTGTTGTTGCTGTTGATTCTGAAGCTGTGGTTGGTCTTGCATCACTCCTTCCATTGCTGCCATTCTTTCTTTCTGGCTCGATGACCCTCCCTTTACTCATAACAAGAAAGAAGTGAACTTTGTTTATGGGCTTTAAAAAGTTTCCACCTTCGGGTTTATTATATCAATTAATAGGCTCGAAGTTTTAAACTTTAAACCTAAACCAAATGGGTCTACAGGCTCTACACCTGACTCGTGAGGTGGAGGAGAGTGCCTCCGTACGTATCCACCTCTGTTGAAATCAAAATACAGCTGGGAAAGGGCAAGAATCATTTCACAATTCACACACATAGATTTTCATGATAACAAGATTATAGAAATATTTTATGGAGCTTGGTAAATTACTACTGAGATAATTATTTCTAGATACATTTTGAAGAAAAAAAACTTATAAACTAATTCATTACATTTTTTCTTTTCTATTTATATATATATTTTTTTAAAAAGTTTAAGAAGTATAATAGTTTTTATTTTTATATATATATTTAAAAATATATTTGTTGTCTTGAAAAAATATCAGATTGATATTTATTTAGTGTATTTTTTAAAATGAAAAATTGTCAAATTAAAAACATTTTCTTAAAAAAAAAACACCTCACTAACCTAGTTCCTCAAAATTATCATTGTTGAAATTTGCTAGTTTCTTAAAATCCCCGAAGCACCTGTTGCTGGCTGTATGGCACATGGCATGCACCACTGGCAAAACCAAGATTTTTTTTTAAACTGTCAAATCAGAAAGACAGTCTTTTTCCAAGTGAAGCAAAATTAAGCGTATAAGCCACTATCGTCTCTTTCATCACAAGCCACAAGTCTCCTTGTATCCGGAGACCCGCTAGTTTCAGTTTAGTCGAGTTCAGACAGAATGGCAGAAACGAAGACTGTGCATTCGCCGCTGGTTACCTATTTTTCGATGCTTTCACTTCTCACTCTCTGTCCTCCTTTTGTTATTCTGCTGTAAGCCCTTTTCCTTTGATTCTTCTACATTTTAATCTGACAATTCTTGTTTTCTTTACTCTTTTTTTGTATTGGCTATTGTTTGGAAGAGAAAGCACCAAAGATATACTAAACGAAGCTGCTATCTCTTAAAAACTTTATCTGGGTTGTTTTAGATCTTGACACTACCTTCAGATTCTTGCTTCTCAAAGTTCGATTCTTTTTGGATGCTAAGTTTATTAGCCTGCTTAACGAATCTCAAGATCGCTTTTTTTTTTGTTGCAAAATCTAGAGAAAACATCAGTTTTACTACTGCGGTATTAAAAGCTATAGATCTTGATATGTATCGAGATGATAATATTTTGATTTTCTGGCGTTGTGTCAATTTGATTATTGCATGGGGAAATGCATGGAAGAAAAGGGGGGGTTGGTTCATTGATATAATGGGGTTCATAAAATTAGAATCATCTACCTACTGCAGATGGTATACAATGGTACATGCTGATGGGTCAATTTGTCAAACTTGGGATTACTTGAAGCAACATGGCTTGCAAGGATTTATAAACATTTGGCCAAGGCCTACTGCAATTGCCTGGAAAATTATTGCTTGCTATGCAGTATTTGAGGCTGCACTGCAGCTTCTTTTACCTGGAAAAAAGGTTGAGGGCCCAATCTCTCCTGAAGGAAACCGACCTGTTTACAAGGTAATTTTCCACATGATATTGTCTTTGTCAAACTTCTATTCTATTTCTTGTGTTGTTTGCTTATAACAGCAGAAGATTGGAAACAAATGTATACGCTACTTCATACATACTGCGTAGCTTTTAAATGGCTCCAGACATGAGCTTTCTTTCTGTGGTTGTTGCAGGCAAATGGTGTGGCAGCTTATGTGGTGACTTTAGTTACCTATCTTACCCTTTGGTGGTGAGAACTTCTCCATTAACTTGCTTGTATTCAAGCATTCCAATAAGCTTACAAACATTAATAAAAGGGTTATGATTAGCAAAAGGTTCTTTGAGATTCTACCATAGTAGTCATTTCTCTTTGGGTCGTGTAATGTAAGACATGCTGCTTCTGATTGGTAATGATTAATTTCACCTGAGTGACACATGATTATAGAGCGCACCTAAAACTTTTCCTGCTTATTCTTCAGGTTTGGTATATTCAACCCCTCAATTGTTTATGATCATTTGGGAGAAATATTCTCTGCTCTCATTTTTGGAAGCTTAGTCTTCTGTGTTTTCTTATACATAAAAGTAAGGATTTCTAATCAGCAATCTTTCCCAGTTTGCATTTATTTTGCTATAACTCTTTCTGGTTTTATTTATGTATTTATTTTTCAATCTGGAAGGGTCATTTGGCTCCATCATCGAATGATTCTGGATCATCTGGGAACATGATAATTGACTTCTATTGGGTGAGTTCAGATCTTTATGATTTCTTCATTTTGCACTTGTGACTATTGTTATTTGTGCGTTAAGCAACCTAATTGATAGGGGAAAGGGGAGACTGAGCCAGATATATATATATATCCAAGAGGAAGAAGCTTAAATCAGAGACCCACCAATCCTTTAGCTAGGATCTAACTTGAATTTAAGCTTCCTTCCAAATTTGTGAACTGTTCCTAAAAGTTTCCTAGATTGACATCTGAAGTTTTTTGTAAAACAATAAATTAATTTATCGTTTTTCCTTTCCACTTCATATGGTTCTTTTTTCATTAACTCAAATTCCTATATTTCATTCTTGTAGTCTAGAGTAGCTCTTATAAATTTCTCTTCTTCTGTTGCAGGGTATGGAACTGTATCCTCGAATAGGAAAAAACTTTGACATCAAAGTTTTCACAAACTGCAGATTTGGGATGATGTCTTGGGCTGTTCTGGCATTAACCTATTGCATAAAGCAGGTAAAAGACGTTTCTTTTCAGAACAATACTCGTCTTGAAAGCTTGGGATAGTGTACATGCTGGCTGGAAGAGTTATTCAAATTGGCTTGGGATAGTGTACATGCTGGTTGTAATAAAATTCTACGGTGACCCCCTGTTTGTTGGCAGATAAAAGCATCTTTTTTTGTGTGTATTAAGTCATGATTAAAAGTTATTTAGACATTGTTTGCATTCAATGTGTTGTTCAAATCCACTTTTCCAGAGAAATTGATTACTTAGCAACCTAAGAAGGAATTGTGTATAACTAATATATTATGCCATGTGGTACCAGTGCTATATGTCAACAATATGCAGTTGTCATTTCATTATTTAGGTGGCCTCATAGGCTATGATCATAAACATGTGTTATTTTCCAACTTTGTTTCACATGTACTCTTTCTCGTTACTGAAGACTGTTTTAACCTTGTATGTGCAATATGCGTAATTTAACTCATATTAGTTGTGAGTTTCGAATTCATGTTTTGCATGTATAGCTACATGAATACAAATCTTAATCTGCTTTTTGGGTACTCTATCAGTATGAGCAGAATGGGAAAGTAGCTGACTCCATGCTTGTAAATACAATATTGATGCTGGTGTACGTCACAAAGTTTTTTTGGTGGGAAGCTGGCTACTGGAACACAATGGACATTGCACATGATCGAGGTTAACTTCTTCAAATGTTTTGTTTGCAATTTGTCATCAATGAGATTACCAATGATTTTTTTCTGAGAAAATGCTAGCATTTGTGCTGTCAAAGTAGCTTATAATATTTTTCCAAAATCCTCTTACTCTAATGGTTACTTTCCTTACAACTTTTCCTTTGATGGGATTTGGCAGCTGGATTTTATATTTGCTGGGGATGCTTGGTATGGGTTCCTTCCGTGTATACTTCTCCCGGCATGTACCTTGTAAACCATCCTGTGAACCTTGGACTTCAGGTGTTGTACTATTTTCATCTATTTGATTTCCAATTCTATTGCCCTTTTTAGCCATTCTCTTCTGTCTATATGTTCTACGTCTTTGTTTTGAATTCGAGTGAAGTTCGCTAGGTAAAAACTTGGAGATGAAATTAAGTTAGCGAGTGTTATTAACTTATGGTCCTTTTGCTCTTGGTAAAAAATAATATGTTGCCAAATAATTTAGATATTGATGATTTTGGGTTGGCAAAATTAGTTGAGTTCCTCTATTCCTCAAGAAAAAAGTTCTGTGGATTTGGATTCAGGCCAAAAGTCGGAAGATAAAAGCACCAATCAATTTACAATTTTAGTGCTGCCATAAGGCAAGATTCAAATCCAGTTAGATGAGCATAAACACTTGATTGTTATGAGTCTTGAAGGGAAAAAACAGCTAAAGCCATTTTTCCTTTGATATACTTATTCTAACCATATCCTCCTATTTGTCCAGCTTGCACTCTATATACTAGCAGCAGGCATTCTCTCCATATATGTCAATTATGATTGTGACAGGCAAAGGCAAGAATTTCGCAGAACAAATGGCAAATGTTTTGTCTGGGGAAAGGCTCCATCAAAGGTGATCTGGTGATCTATCCTTTATATTTAGATGATCCCTAATTTTCAACCATGAGAAAGGGTCATAATATATTCTGATTTTTGACAGATTGTGGCCTCATATACTACGACATCTGGGGAAACAAAGACAAGCCTCCTTTTGACATCAGGATGGTAAGTATTGCTGGAAATGCTATGAATATGAGTTAATATCAAATTCATGTTAAACCCAGCATCCTTTCCATTATTTTGTTTCCATGAAGCTGTATAATACAGTTGTGTCCTGATAGTTACTGCCATTTTCTGTCGAGATGTTTAATTTCTTGTATGAACAGCATCCTTTCCATTCGGTTGTTTCTGTGAAGATGTATAGTACAGTTTTGTCAAGATAGTTACCGCCATTTTCTGTTGAGATGCGTCATTTCTTGTATTAAAATTTGAGCTGGTGAAAGTTTGATAGCCTTTATCATGGATTTTGCAGGTGGGGCTTATCTCGTCATTTCCATTATGTACCTGAAATACTGGCTGCTTTTTTCTGGACTGTTCCAGCTCTTTTTAATCATGTAAGCATTTGTATATAGGAATAATTTCTCAAATCATGAAGTCCTGTGGACACACCGCTGACATCTTTGCTTGCTTTTGCAGTTCCTACCATATTTCTATGTGATATTTCTAACCATCCTTCTGTTTGACCGAGCTAAAAGGGATGATGATCGATGCCGGTCCAAGTAAGCACAAATCTATAAACTTGTGTGCAAGCATATGCTCATAACCTCAATGATTTGAATTTCTTGAAGTGAAAAGCCTTTATGTTCTTACTTAAGTGGCCTACACAGAATTTCCAAACTTTTTTCTTTTAAAATGTGATCTGTGCTTGTGGGCACATATCACCAGATCCTCTGTATGCATATTCTAAATTAGTTAGGATGAAATAAAATTTTGACGATCTCCTGCTTGCAGGTATGGGAAGTACTGGAAGTTGTACTGTGAGAAGGTTCGCTACAGGATTGTTCCTGGAATATACTAAGACATCACTTGTAGTTGAAGCACAACTTGCACATTGAGTGGACTGGTTTATATCTGCCTGTGAACTCAAGAATGCAATGTACTAAGTACACCCCCCCCATGAATTGTGCAACTCTTGTTAAGTGCTTTTCAGGTGGTTTGATGTTTGGACAGGATGTAAATTTTGCTGGTCAATGTACACTGTATTTTCATTTCCCATTTTCTGTCGCTCCTCTTTCTGGGATAGAGAATCGCATTTCTGAGGGACCTCTTAACTTCTAATATACATCCCTGGAAACAAGTATGGCTATAATATTTTATTTTCTTATGTGATTAAAATGATTGGGTTGGTAGCCATCGATTCTTTGAAAGTGGTTGAAATGTCACGACTACGACATAACAGTGCCCTGACATGGTTACGTTAAATAATCAAATATATCAAAACATTTGGCAATTTCTTTTTCTCTGAGATGAGGGTTTGAAAGAATGTTTTTATATTCGAATCCATTGATCTAGTACATGATGCAGACCTTAGAAATAAATAAATAAGTCCCTTTCCAAAAGCATAAATAAAATATGGGACTTGTGAATCTGTCTCATGTCATCTTAAAGTCAGTTTCAGAAAGGCCTGCAAGACAGACAGAATTGAAGAGGCAACAGACAGAATTGAAGAGGGAACGTAGTTTTAATTAAACATTTCATTATTTATTTTAAACCATAATAAAAGCATTTTTTTAAATTGTTTTCTTTCAATCTCAATTGTAAAAGCAATAGCAATGTCAAACCCACCCTTCACGGCTCTGTTCCCTCCCTTGGTTATATTATTTTGAGGTTTCTCCTCTTCACAGCACAAATCTTAAAAACAGTTTTCTTTTCTTCCACTGGTTGGCATATTTTTCTTTCTTGTTTTTAGAAAGAAAGGCCACGGATACCTCATCTTTCCAATTTTTAATGCAGCTCCCTTACTGTTACTTGTTAATGTATGATTGATTCTTGAATCAATTAGTCTGCTTAAGAAATCTCGGAAACATTACCCTTTTGGTCTTCAGCAATATTTAGTGAGTTGGATTGATAATTGTATGGTGATATGATTGAATAGCATATTTAGTAGAGCAGGGACTGTGTGCACTTAACACTGGTGGAATGTTTTGATGTTCCAGGTTTTCTTTCTCAGCACGCACTTGGTTCTACCTTTTCGTTTTCATGATTTTTGTACTGTGTTGTTTCAACAACAGGTAAAAATTAAAATCCCCTGAAGATGTCCGTGTGTATTCACTGCTGCCGTGCTAATAGATTTTGACGCGCTCCATGCTGATGATAAAATTATATGAAAAAAAAGAATCTTCTGCAGATGGTATACAATGGTACATGCAGAAGGGGAAGTTTTCCCAAACTTGGGATTATTTGAAGCAGCAAGGGTTGCAGTAATTAATAAACATCTGGCCAAGCCCCACTGCTGCTGCCTGGACCTGTTTTGTAGCATTTGAGGCTGCACCTCAGCTTCTTTTACCTGGAAAAAGGATCTGGGGTCCAATTTCTCCCGAAAGGAACCAGCCCCGTTTACAAGGTAGTGCTCACATGATATTGTATCCATCAAGATCCTTGCCATTTCTTTTGTAGTAAGATTGCAGCCGTCAAAAGATTGGAAGAGGAAAGGAAATGAAGAACACATGACTCAAGTCATGAGTAATTTTCTGTGATTTGCAGGCAAATGGCTCTGCAGCAAGCATACAGATGACATTGGTTACATATCATGGCCTTTGGCGGTGAGAACTCTCTCTTCAACACTCTAGCTTGCACTCCACCGAGATTGGTAAAAGGTTTCTTTAGAATCCTGCATAGCAGTGTACACAGTTAATTTAGGTGTACGGGAAATAGAGTTATTGACATTCTGCTTCTGATCGGTAAAAAAAAAAAAGTCAATTTAACCTCCGTGATACATGATTGTAAAGTGTAACTAATACTGATCTTGTGTTTATTTTTAAGGTTTGGTATATTCAACCCTGCAGTTGTTTTATGATCATTTGGGTGGAGTATTCTCTGCTCTCATTCCTGCAAGCTTTAACTTGTGTTTTTTCAGGCAAGAATTCCTAGTCGTGCAACTTCTTTGCGTTCCCTTTTATTTTGCTACACCTCTCACTGGACGTTTTCGTGCCTGCAAGGGTCATTCAGTGCCATCCTCTACCGATTCTGTTGTTTTTTGATTGATTATGAATCATAAACTTACAATCGAATTTGATTTTGGAATTATATCTCTTTAACTGGATCAAGATGTTGTCACTAATGATATTGTTACTAGATATTGTTCCACGATCAAATAGCGAGGATCGCAAAGGCAAGTAATTTGATGAGAGAATAAAAACAAATATCTGCATATGTGTGTGTTATTTAAAGTAAGTTCACAAGTTGACAGCAGTATAAAAAACATGGTAATCAAATACACGAAACTACTTTTCATGAAACCTTAAACTCAACCATAATTTTAACCAAAAACTTCAATTTCAATTATTAACCACAACTAAAATTATTTTTTGGGAAACTCGTTTTTTAAACCTCAACTAAACCTCAAACACAGCCTCAAGCTGGAAGCTGCGGTGTATAATGTAAACGGTATTGTTAAGTTGAATTCCAAATGTCATTTAACCCGAAGAATAGAATTACCAGGGGATATCCTGATCTGGGTGTTTTGGTTTGTTTCACCAGGGCGTAGGCCGCTCAGAAGCCGAGCTCCGGCTGGCATTGGCATCATCGCTAGTTCCTCTTCTCTTCTTGTCTCAACTCTCAATCGCTCAACAATAAAAAGTGACGAGCCCTCTCTCAAACCTGGGTCGGTCCATGTTTTCAAAGGCCCGCAAATGTAAACACCAACGACAAGTCGGCTACTTATAGTAGTCCTTCCACTCCAGAGGCGCAGTGACGTCTTGTCGGCTGGTTGGAGGAAGATAAAATTTTCTTCTCCTGAAAGGGAACGGATTGAGCTAGTATTATCAGGTTAGGGCTTGCTTCCACGACCAATCTGATCTGATCTCTTTTTTTTATGCCTTAAATCTATAACCTTTGTGCCCCAAATTAATACCTATCTGGGTTTCTTATCATTGTTTAAACAGAGAAGAAGAAGATCGATCAATGTCTGGTTATGAGAATATTGTGGGTGGGAAACTGAAGCTAAAGGGGAAAGCTTTGGATGTGAAAGCTGGCAGCCTTAAGAAGAAGAAGAAGAAACATGTCAAGAAACAAGTCGATTCTTCTGATCTCGTCATCCATAATGACCTTTCTGCTGGTATGGATTTTTTTCTAAAACCCCCCTCTTTATTAATTTCTTGTTTTTATGCTGTTAGTCTTTCGATTCTTGTTGGAGGATGGAATTAACTTCTCCAATCTGGGGTTGAATCTGGGCGGTCACCCCCATAATGCTCCTCTGTTGTTTTTTTGTGCTATGCTTTCTGTGTGATCTTTCAAGGCTTTCGTGCTGCTGTTTGCTTGCTCCTCTCTCTCTCTCTCTCTTCTTATCCGTGCTTATAAAATTGAATCAAGCAGAAATTATTGCAGATTGTTGAAGGAAACACTGTCATCACGTGTCCTGATACAACTTAATTGAACCAAAGTTGAGGGTGATTGGCAGCCTTTGAAATCAATGGTTGCTGAATAGCCTCGTGTGCTCTCAGGGCGTTTCTCTAACTCGTTGGTGATCATCATGTCAGAAACTAGGATGCAGAGTCATTTTGGTTCTATTCCACACACATCATCCAGAGAAATATCTTATTGTTGGCTTGATTTCTTTGTTTTCGGGTTCTGGTAATCTTTGATTTAAATGAATTGCTGAAATATGCCCCGATAATAGAGCACTCTCTGTGAAAAAGACAATATGCTGCTCCTTTCATGTAATTCATGCTGTTATCTTTTACTGCCGAGGATCATCAATTAATGCCGGAATTTGGTACAGGCCAAAGCGTAGAGGAACCAACTGATGATCCTAATGAGGAAGATGTTAATGATGGAGGCAAAACGAGCGAGGAAGGAAAGACTGCTTCGTACATTGATCATCTCACACCTGCAGAGAGACGATACATAGAGCAGAGAGAGAGAATTGATGTTCATAGGATGGCCAAAGAAGCTGATAAATCTCACCGTGACAGGATTCAAGATTTCAACCAGTACTTGGCCAACATGAGTGAGCACTATGACATTCCTAAAGTTGGCCCTGGCTAAAAGATCCATCTCCTTGGTTGTAATTTGAAATTTGGAATCGTGTTAAACATGTCTCGAGGTTTCAATATTTACCTTCATTAGCCAGTTTCTCCTCGAATTACTCTCGAGGCACTCCATTCTATCTATGAAATTTACTGGTTTTGCTGTCTTCTATAAAAGTTAAGCTGCCTGAGTCCGTTAGGTGTTGCCCATGCCAAATTATCATAGCCAGTCTCATCGCCAATACGATGGGTTAAAGAAAGGAAGAAGAAAAGCTTATAAACTGAACACGGAGTCGGAGTTGTCCAGTAATCCAAGGGGATTTGATGGGTGCGCAAAACTCGTGATGATTGGGTATTGGGCTCAAGGGAAACCCTATCCAGCCTGCAGGTCTTTTAGGGGTTCTTTTCAGGAGGAAGAGTTTGTAATGCTAATTCAAGCGATCGGTTCCTTTAAAAGCCTGTGCCATCGACCATACTCAAGCGTGTTCCATAGGGTTGCTGCCTTCTACTTGTCTGGCGCATCATCACTTGCATTAAAAGCACTCATTCAAGCAGAACAAGCCTTGTATAATCTGCAAGTTAATGAGAAGTTCTCAGGTTGATAGTTGTCCCAGATGTATTGGCTTCACAATCCCGTGCAGCAGCAAGGCTGTAGTTAAAAGGCATGCCTACCAGGAGAAATTTTACTGATAGACGAAGTTATCCGCTTATATATATATACATATATATATAAACTGCAGCTTTTAATGGGTCATAGCTGATAGAATACAATCACGTATATATAAACATGAGACTTTTCACCGGTGCCACTACCACTCATGGAGATGACAATTGACCTGTCCTAAACACGTCATTGTCAAAAACCTCATGCACGAGTCTTCCCGTGCTCAGGGCAGATCTTTCCATTCACCAAGTATATTCGAAGAGGTACTTAGCATACAACGGAAGGTCACAAAAAAAATAAAGAAATAAAATAACCACTTCCTCTGCGGAATGATAACATTCTTTAATTTGTGGTTAGGACAAATCATGGAATTTGACACTGCCTGAATACAAACCTTATTGCATAAATACACTAGGAACAGTTCAGTCTTTTACTGCCCAGAACAACTCCAATTTGAATCACAAAATACACGGTAGCTATCGCACCCCCAGAAGGCTACAAGCACCGCAAAGTGCCCTTAGTCAATGTACCAACAATGATTCTTCAGACATGCAAGCAATTACAATAGTTCAAGTGCTGCTGGTCTCATGCTGCCACAAATACTCCATTGGATAACCAAAACTTGGAGCACCTAAATCATCGAGTTTCATCCTCCAAGGCACGGAAACCAGCAGTCAAATCCTCATGCAACTTGCTGAATTTTTCCATGAGAACTGCTTCCCCTTCTGCGGGATCCTCAAACTTTTGAGACCTGCAACGTCAACAGGTGACAATATCAGAGAGTAATTCTAGTATATATCTGTATAGCATTGCTTTCCAATAGGGGATTCTTGCTAAAAGTACGTGATACTTACACTAAACGATAGAAGAGATCTCCCAACCGATGTTTGATGAGGCTGTATGATATCTTCTGACCATCCATGCCAGCTCCTCTCTCAACAGCCTGTATGTTGAATTACAAATTTGATCATCAAAGATCCAGAAAAAAACCATATTACCTACTACTAGTTGTGAGCAGCAGTTTGAGTTTTAATATCACACCTACAATTATTGACCACTGAAACTTGATGTGTAACAAAAGAGAAAAAAAGAATAATGCCCAAACTCCTCTCACAGCGAGCAAACTTGTAAATACTTACATTAAACATTAGAAATACCAGAGGGTCGGGGGATAATTTACCTGGTTGGCCAAATTGCAGAAATGAATTATGTTGCGCATCATCCAAACAGACTTGTAGAAAGGACAGAACTTGTCGTATCTACCAGCCAAACAAACACACATTCAAAGATGAGGATTGCAGAGCTATGAGTTTGATAAAAATCTTAGTTACTCAAAATGAAAGCTTGAGAAAAGATCAAGTAATGAGGTTGGGGCATACGGAGTAAATGCATTCTGAGCAAGATAGTCCTCCCTCAAAAGTTTCGCAGTCTCCAGGGTGATCTTATCTGTTTCAGCTAAAGCATCCTTTCCAACAAGCTGCAGTAATCCAGAGTCATGGATATTCAATCTCAAGCATATAAAAGAAACCCGATTAACTTTCATCTTCATAACTTGTCACGTGGAAAAAAGTGAGAAAGTAAGGATGGTGAAATGTGCCAAATTTGCCTCAAAGGAAGGGTGAATCAGAGACCAAATAACAGTACCCCTGCAGGGAAACTCTACATAATTCCATGGGGATCTACAGTTTCATTAACACCAAATGTGATCAATCCCCACCAAACATCTTTTATGCCATATTAAAATTTGCAAATCAACTAATTTAGAAAGGCAAGAGAAGACATGGGGTACTCATACAATTAAGGTTTTGCAGCAAAGGTAACACTGAAACAACACGCCCATCATATAGTTCCAGGCAAATCACATATTTTATAGTTCTTGGACCTAAGATTACCAGAAGAGAAGGAATTGTTTCTTTAAAAAAAAAACATACTTGGACAATTTCATTCAAGTCATCTTCTCTTTGGAGCACTTCGCGTGCCTTTGTTCTGATGTTGATAAAATCTGGGTCAAATCGCTCGTAGAATGACTCCAATGCCTGACAACAAAAGAGGGACAACCTAATTAAACATGAACAGGTTCCATAGATAATAGGATACAATGAATGAAATATCCAATAAGCATCCAAATAGTTATAATTTTGAAAGAAAAACAAAAGAAGTTTGTAGAGAATTTGCAAACCTACCCCTGAGTACTTAGAGTAGGAAATAAGCCAATTTACAGAAGGGAAATGTTTCCTTTGTGCAAGTTTCTTGTCCAAACCCCAGAACACCTGCAAAAGTACAAATGAATAACCTCATTTCAATCAAAAAATAATTCTTGGGGGAAAATATCCAAAATGGCATCAAGATAGAACCTATCATTTTTTAGACTGTATAAATTACATGTGCTTGGACTTAAAATTTAACCTGGATCACGGAAGTAGAATCATTTTTGGGCCTAGGCTATGCTTTCCAGTTTGTTGACCAGTAATTCAGCCATGCTCAAGTTGGCTTGATTAATTGAACATAGAATTTTTCTATGTTTTTTCCTTTTGATTTTGAGATTTCTATTTCTGATCTTATTGTTTATCAGGCACCCTAAAATATTTTTTTTCCCCTACTGTAACAAGTTATTTCAAACTTTAAATAAAAAATTTAAGGTTGTGGAAGAACACTGTCTGAGAAAAAAAAGACTTGACTCTCTGTTTTTACTGAGCAATCTATGTTGTGCCAATTGCTTCTAGCATGAAAGATAGTAAACATAGTTTGTAATTACCTGGACAATGCTGAGGGTAGCAGATGTAACAGGATCTGAGAAATCTCCTCCAGGTGGGGAAACTGCTCCAACAATTGTGACACTACCTGTACGCTCTGGCGAACCAAGGCATTTTACTTTACCAGCTCGTTCATAAAAGGAGGCCAAACGTGCTGCCAGATAAGCTGGGTATCCACTATCAGCAGGCATTTCTGCCTGCAAACATAATTAAGAACAGTTTATCAGCGTAGGATAAAAATAAATTTTACAAAATACATGAAAGAATTAACATAATAGATCATAGTTCTTACTTCTCAGCTACTTCATTTGTCTAATAAATAACAGCATACAGATAATCAATCATTGGAATACTATATCCTTAATCTAATATCAACAGTAACAACTGATGATATTTGCCAATCTCTTGTGGAAGTCAGAAGCCAGCGCCTAATAAGATGTTGGAACCAATCATTATGTATTAACTTTATCCAGCTTCGACAAATCTAACTAACAAAAACATGCTTATTTTTTGCATTGATGGTTTGCAAATGATATTCAAGTTATGGTAACAAAGACACATGGCATGCTAGCTACAAATGAGATAGGCCACACAGAGGCACCAGCTAACACTGCAATATATAAGATGCTAGCATATGAATCATTAAACAATTCTTCCAATGCATTGAGATAAATGTTAGTAGAGGCTAACCAGCCGTCCAGAAATTTCACGCAATGCCTCTGCCCAACGTGATGTTGAATCTGCCATCATGCTCACATTGTAGCCCATATCTCTGAAGTATTCAGCTATAGTGATTCCTGAGAACAACACATCCACCCACAATTTGAAGAAAATCAACACAAGGCATTCAAAAAGACATAGCATCACCAGCAATAAATTAATCTAATAAAAAGAGTTTTCAAATTCATGCAAATCAAGCACAAACATTAAACTTTTACCATAAGCAATAAAATTAAAAGTTTGATTTTTTTTTCTCCAGTCCACTGCACATGGTCTAAATAGCCTGATATCTGCAGCCCACAGGTGTAGGTGTGGGTTGTATTGCCCAAATTGCAACCATTCATTTCTCTAAATATTAAATGTGCTTCATAAGAGAGCTGCTGCTTCTCTGTCGAAGGATCTGTGACAGTAATCTAATATCTTAAAAATCACCATCTTTTTCTTGAATTACAAAATGTCGCTAACATCCACTGGTGCATGCGTTCAAAACTCATCTGCTCTTAACTAACCTACTGCATTGAAATTTTTTAATAACTCTAAATTCTCATAACGCGAACAAGAAAGAACAAGCACAAGATATAGTACTTTCTTCTTCAGAGATTACTCTTCGTATCATCCTCTATTCTGTATAATATTTACATAAAAGAGAGAGTGCTACCTGTGTAAATTGAAGCCTCACGAGCAGCAACAGGCATGTTAGAGGTGTTGGCTACAAGGGTTGTACGCTTCATGACAGATTCTTCACGGCCATCAGGCAAAGTCATGGTCAATTGTGGAAAATCCATGAGCACCTGAGCAATCGATTACCCTAGTAAATAACTTTAAGAACCATAAAACAGGAATGATGACTAAACTGAGAGAAACATATACCTCTGCCATTTCATTTCCTCTTTCTCCACAACCCACATACACAACAGTATCAGAGTTAGAGTACTGCACAAACAAACATGAGCAATGAATCAACCAAACTGCCCAATCATCACAGCCAATAGAGTAAGCTCCACAAGGAATTGATAAGTTTCACCTTGGAAAGAGCTTGACTAATGACAGTCTTCCCGCAACCAAAAGCACCAGGTATGGCACAAGTTCCACCAAGAACTGAGGGGAAAAGGGCATCAAGGACACGCTGAAACAAAAGAGAGTCACTGGGAACTCATATAACTAAAAGAGAAAACAATAGATGAAAAAACATTTGCGTTTAGAAGGCAAATACCTGCCCAGTGAGTAAAGGGGTATCAGCTGCAAGCTTTGATGCAACTGGTCTTGGTGTACGTACTGGCCAAGTCTGCATGTAGAAGAAGCCCATAGCAAATTAAAAAAATATCTAGATCTGGAAACAAGCATTTCAATTCACCTGGAGTTTGGCTACATGTTACAAACCTGAAGCATGGTAAATTGCTTTTTGGCACCCTGGAACTCAAGCTCTAGCACAGTATCCTACAAAAGCAGAAGTCAGT
Source organism: Salix exigua (assembly GCA_032356905.1). Classification (NCBI taxonomy): domain Eukaryota; kingdom Viridiplantae; phylum Streptophyta; class Magnoliopsida; order Malpighiales; family Salicaceae; genus Salix; species Salix exigua. The sequence goes on from CM063597.1 coordinate 16,455,149, forward strand.
GTACAGATCTACTACGATATGTCAATGTGCAGTTTAGAAGTCAAAGAAAAATCATGTAAATATAAATCTCAACTAAATGGTAACTATAACCCAGGAGACTGGAGAACGATCCAAATGTCATTTGCATGAAGTTTAAGCTTCCCAAGTTCAGCATTCAGAAACTTATGTGTCAAGTAAAAACCAAGCACTGTGCTATATGATATGTATCGAACAAGAAAAAAAAAGGAAAGCAGATGCGTTCTTGTTCTTGTGTAATCCTCATTTTATTGAGGAAAGAGGAGAAAGAGACAAACCTTCAATGAATATTGACCAGGAGGTGCAATGTAAGTGATTTTTCCCATAGCATCAGGAGGGAGTGCAACATGATGCTTCATTAGAGTGTTCTCAAATACAGTCTGCATTGCAAAATATCGACACAAAATCCTGTGTTAAACTTAATGCAAAGATAAATAAATAATAAACAAGTAAAGATGTCCAAACCACACATTTCTAAGAGAAAAGAGTCCTACAAACTAAAGGTTCAAATAAACAACTTACAGCATACAAGTCACCACCAGTCACAAGATCTCCCTCGCCTGCCAACATCAAGAATAGTTGAAGTTAATGGAATTCTACATTAGAAATTGAAGGAACAATTAAAGTCATTTGCCAACAAAGTTCCAGCAGTCACCTATTTTGTTAGGCTGAAATTCCCAGAGAGTGTCCTTGTCGAGTGCTGGGACAGAGACACCACGAGGAATATAGACATCACCAGATATTCTAGCAATGGTTTTCAGAGGCCTCTATTTTGATGAAAAAAAATGGGTGAATGGTTAATCAGTATATATTTCCAGAGAGAAACCAAAGCACAAACTTCGTTTCTTTCTTTTTGATAAAGTGGAGAATAAACTTAGAACGCTTTTGAAAATAAGAGAAAACAAGATGCAATTCTAATTACTAAATCAGAATTGACAATAAGGCAAGCACTGTCAAACCTGAATTCCATCAAAAATATTCCCCAATATTCCAGGTCCGAGCTCCACGGATAGAGGCTGTAAGATCAACATACAATTAATGAGCTGATGCAGTAACAATAACATCCAGGAGCAAGACAAGATAGTGAGATCACCTTGTGTGTCCGGAGAACAGGGTCGTTTACCATCAGACCAGCAGTTTCCTCGTACACTGACAACAGAGAGAACAAAAAACATTCATTTACCTTTCAGGCCCCTCAGTAAACAGGGGATCCAGGACCAAGCAGAGCAGAGCAGATACAACTATTAATTGATGAAACCACTCAAAAAAGAGAAGGACGGTGCATGAAATACAGAATTCTAACTATTTAAAGCTTGCATTTGTAAATAACCTTGGATTGTGGCCGAATGCCCTTCCAAACGAATAATTTCACCAATTAGATTGTCGTGGCCAACACGGACCAGCTCATACATGGCTGCACCAGCCATGCCATCGGCAACCACGACTGGCCCTGATACCTGTCACATCAAGTTAGTCAGCCCAAACCAGGAAATGCAACAACAACAAATTTAGATTGAGATCATGAAAGACAGAAGTTGAAATAATAATCATGCATTACAATCAGTTGCTCACATCCTAGAAATATGACAGCTAAATCTTAATCTGTGCAAATGATGAGTACAGATATGAACAAGTCAAATCAGGTCTTATTTTTAACCATTTGCTATCTGGATAAACATTTCTAATCGAGTTCAAGCAATGACAAGAGCACAAACATCAGTTAGTTCAATATTTATCGAGCCAAATCAAAGCTAAATAAAGCATAAAAACACACAGAATTGAAACGCTAGAATTTCACAGTTCCTCAAATTTCTACCATTATAGTAAACAGCACTAACTAGGCTAACAAGATCTCTGGAAAAAATCAATAATCACTCCAGTTTACGTATCTCAATGGATCACGACCTTTAAAAAACAGATCTAACGGTTCGGAATTCAGCTTCGAAATCAATATCAAACAAACCCAAAAACTCGATCTAATCACAGTAAATCATCAGAAACAGGTCATCAGAAAAGTACAATCAAAACCAGAACAAAAATTCGATCCATCTAATTACATGAGATTAATAATTAATTGAGAAGGAGGAAAAAAGAAAAGGAATCTACCTTGCGAACGTATCCATACTCGCTCTCCTTCTCGGAATCTTCAAATGTAGTCAATCGAGCTCCGTACACCGACGGCATTTTCTCTGAGAGATAGATGACAGAAATTCTATACAAGGGTATGTAGAGAATCCAGGAAACGACTAAAACCCTAAGGTTTCAATCGAATTAGAAATTACAATTATTTGATTTCGCAGATGCAAGTGACAGAGCGGGGAGAAGGGGGTGGGATTTTGTTGATTGTGTTTTTTATGGAGGGAGGGACAGGGAAGGGGCCACCAGCAGAGACGAGGATTTGCAAGGGAAGGTGGGAATGATCCGCTGCTTTTGCAGTATCGTAATGCTTTAGATCTGCCTACTTAGTAACTTGCCAAGTCAGCACGGACGTTCGCTCGAAATGTAGGCGACTGCAATAAAAAACAAAGCTGTGATGAGTGAGCGAGCGGTTGATTTTTTTAAATGGATAGAAATATGTGAAAATAATTATTTTTTATTTTTTAAATCTATCAATTAAATAACAATTTTATTTACTTATTTATGAAATGTTAAGATTTTAGGTGGGGTTGAATGCTACCCGGAGGGGCACGCAACGACGAAAGTGGAAACTTCCAGGCCATTTCATGGCATGGATGGACGGACAAAACCCACGCCAGGTCAAAGCCGAGATGAGGGCGACACGTATAATTTAATGGTTGTATATAATAGAAGCACGTCATTAGTTTTTAACACCACCAAAACAAGCACCGTGGAGGGAGGGTGATTTGAGCCACCAGTAGCGCTCCATCACGTACGGGGATGGAGAAGTGATTCGAGGGGATTGGAGAACACCGCACGGACTATATTAACAGAGCGCGCGGGAAAATTACTATTACTATTACTACTACTATATTTTATTTTCTATAGTAGACTGCGTGGTGTATTATAATAATGAAATTATATTTTTACTCTAAAAAACCCGTTCAAGGCTGTCTCCCTGGGTAAAACTATCTCGGTTTCTTTTTATATATAATTTCGCATGTTAAATCTCCTGCTTATCTTTTAAAAAATAATTTGTTTTGACATGAACAATTTAATTTCTTTATTGTCTTCGAGATTAAAATTACAGCTTCACGTGTTTTTCAATTCACAACAACAAGGATTACCTTTCAGGATTTAATTCTGCTTCGTATAATTCCCACTCAGGCAACTGAGCCTGGAACATTCGAGCGTGTCGAGCGAGCAACGACGTCAACACGAGAGAAATGGAGTCAGAGTGAATGTCCACGGGTGCAACCTGGTCCTGTTAGTTTGAACTCCTCTCTCCTGGATTTCTTCGGCTGCTGCTGCTGCTGCTGGAATTGCTAGCACACTTGCATGCCATCCTCTTGAAGTTTTGAAGGTATTTAATTAATAGTATCAGATAGTGCCCTTGATGCTTTGTTTTAATGAATGGAAATTAGATGTGATACTGGGTCACAAATCTTTTCCTTCTGGAGTTTTAAGTTTGAAGATCTTCTGGAGCCGGGACACCAAGCACACACAGAGTCTTGCTCCCCTCTATTTTCTAGTTCACAGTTGTATTTCGTTCAGGTTCAGGATAGATTGACTGTAAGCCGTGATATATACCCTAATTTAAGCATTGCAATCAAGAAGATTTACAAGGAAGGAGGGATTGGTGCCTTTTATGCTGGCATTTCACCTACGCTACGCTGATGGGCATGCTTCCATGCAGCACATGCTCTACTATTTCATGTACGAGACCATGGAAACATCTTACTGTGAACCAAAGAATAAAAAGTCCCTCAACCGTCCAGAGATGCTCCTGATTGGAGCTTTGGCAGGTGAGGAAACAAGTATTTTTCGCCTTTATTTTCACAGGGAATAAGTGTGGAGATCTCTCGTGAATTGCAACTACAGGGCTACTAATTTTCATTTTGGATGCCTTGGTTTTACTGCGAGCACCCTTAGATTTCCATTGGAGGTGGGCAGGAAACGATTGATGGTGGGAGCCCTGCAGGGTAAATGTCCGCCCCACATGGCAGCAGCCGTCTCAGAAGTAATTAGGGAGGAGGGGACTTTTACAGAGGTTGAGGTGCAGGCTGTTTAACAGTGATGCCTTCGTCTAGCATCGCTTAGATGTTTTATGAAGCTTTGAAAGATTATTTACTGCTTGTTAAGAGACCGCTTTTATAACAGCCTCGGTAAAAACCACCCTGCATCGTGTTCCTTCGGAGGCCAATGTTGGGATCATTTTACCATAAAGGCAAGGAGGAAAGTGGCACCGAGCCTGCTGGTGAATGTTCCGAGGACGCCTCGTTGAATCCCACATGTTACTGGATAATCATCGTTGTAGGACTGGCCTATCCTTTTTCTTTATTGCCCTTTTCGACTTCTGACCTCAGCTAAAATTTATCAGCCGAGCTTCAAAAAATAAAAATGTATGGTTCTCGTAATCTTTGACATGTACCAGACAGGTTCTTGATCTTGATGTCGTGACTCATTAAATTTCAGTGGAAAAATGAATTTATGAAAATTGAATTTCGATATTTATGTTATGGAAAATAAATTGAAAAATAATTTATTAATAAATTAATTTTTTTTCAAGTTTATTAAAATAATGAGAAACAAATCTTACAAATTAAAAGGTTGAATGAGAATGAAATTGAAAAAAAAATATAATTTCATAAATTATCTCAAATAAAATAAATAATAATCAAAATAATAAAGATCAAATCTAAAAAATTAAAAAAAAAATGAAAGGTGAATAAATTAAAATAATAATAATTAATATTTCATAAATTATTTCATATAAAATAAGTAACAATAAAAAAAACGAGGACCAAATTTTATAGATAAAAAATTTCAATAAAACAATGATAAGAAAAAAAGCAAATAGCAATTATAAAAATAAGGACCAAAATTAATATAAAAATTAAATTTTAAGAGATAAAATTGAAAAATAAATATTCAAAACAAATTATATATAACAATCAAAAGTTTGAGGATCAAAGTTGATATAATCAACAAGTAATGACGTTTCTAAATTTTTCACAATTTTCTGTAAAGTGTTTTCCGTCCAAATTTTCCGGAGAACACTCTCCGAAAACCAAATGAAAAGAGAAAAATTTAGAAAATTGTTTCCGGAATTCAACACAGCTAAAGAATTCTGTTTTCCGCGTGCTAGGTTGCATTTTTGTCACTAATGATTCTCATCACCGATAAAATTTGTTGCGTTATTCAATCCAAGAGGGAGGGATAAACATGTGCTTTAAATATATATGATAAACTCCAGACTTATATATTTGAGATTATGACTGAAATTTATTGGGATTTTATGAAAATTAAAGATTTTGGCTGCAAAATTTTTTAGAATAAAGACTTTGTGTTTTATTAATATATTTTATTTGTTTATTTAATGTTACATAATTATTTCTAATTTAGTTTTGTTCGATCACATTAAACATTGTTTAATAATTTATTTTAATTATTAGACTTGTATTATTTAATTACCAATTTAGTCTTATTATCTCGCAACCTAAAAGAGATTCATTATGACTTGTTATGATAAAAATAATCAAGTTATGTTGGAGTTCTTTGTGTACTTATTATCATTCAATAATTTGTCTATATTGAAATAAATTATTTTAAGATATTGTTTTTCATGTCACTATTTTTTTTAATTTAAACAATCTATCTTTCTTATTTATTTAGATCACCAATTGATTATAATATTATTAATTTTTTATCATATTTTAATGTAATTTAATTTATTGGCCAAAATTATTAATATATAGCTAAAAAAATATACTTAGAATTTTACAATTTAATTTTTTTAAAAATATACTACAAGAAAATAAATCAGAAATATTGTACTATTACAAGCAAAAGATGGTTTCCTAGTATTACTAGTGGAGTGTTTCACAGTGCATTTCAAAAACACTTTAATTTTTTTTTAAATTAAATGTTTTTATTGTTTTTAGATCATTTTCATGTGCTGATGTCAAATATTTTTTTTAAATAGAAAAAAATATCATTTTTATACATTATTAAATAAAAATTATTTTTAAAAGTAACATCGATCATATTCTAAAAATTAACTGGGTAAGGTGTCGCTAATGATTTTCTTATAAAATTTCCTAAACCAAGATTCAAGAGTTTTCTGTGGCTTTTAAATATACAGCAGAGGTGAAACATGCTGGTATGATCAAACGCTAAAGGCGATACGGTGACGTTTTCATTTCCCAGAGGGATAAGCCAGGCCGCACTTTTCCCAGTTGAAAAAGAAAATCACACAGAAGCTACGGTGTCGTTTAACGGGTCTCCTTGGCGCTTTGATTATCCCGTGTTCCCTCCCTCTCTTCCTATAAATAAAGCGACCTTCCAGTTTCCCTCCTTTCCGCAGCGGGCACTAATCTTTTCTATGCCCCCACCAAAGAAACCCTAATCTTCCACAATTAAAAACGAAAACCCTATAAATTAGAACCCTCCTTTTCCATCTGTTTTAATCGATCCCTTAACAAGTAAATAAACAAGGAAATGGCGAAGAGGGAACTATTATTAGATAGATGGAGAACCATCGAGGAGGAAGAAGAACTTCACGCCGACGATGGCGATACTCCAGTCATACGACGCCGTCTTCACCTCCTCAAAGAACAATGGTCACTCTTATATTCTCCCCTAATTTTACTATGATTTTATTGCTATATTCTTATTGGTTAAAATGGTTTCTCTCTCTCTCTCTCCTAATCATAGGTTTGCAGACACATTTAAGTACTTGATTAGTTTGGCCACAGAAGAACATATATGGTGCGGGAATTTTGATTTGATGGCCCCGCTTTTAGAGACATTTTACAATTACTACAAAGATGACCGGCTGGACTCTCCTCTCCGGCTTCTGTGGAAGAGGATGTCTGGTGAAATGCAGCATTGCATCCAGTGTGTATCTCAGCATCATCAGGCTCAAGAGATGTATGACAAGGAGTACGAGATGAGTTCTATTGGACCACTTCTTGAGGTGTTAAGGAGTATTGATGAGGAAAGGGTGACTCATCATTTGAGAGAGATTAATGATAGATTGAAGAAGCAGGAGTATGATCCCTTGCGTGATAATGTTGGTGTTGTTAGTCTCATGTATGAGGTATTATTATTATTATGTCTGGTTTCTATTTTGGTTCTCTCTTAATCTTTAATGTTTATTACCTTTTGATGGCATGTATGAAAGATGTCAATACCGAGTTCGACTATGCTTCAAGCATTGCATATAAGAAAGCAATTTTTATAGTTGGTGTACTAATAGGATTGCTCTCAAAATTATTTGAGTATTATAACCACTTAATTGGAAAAAAATGGACTGTTTGTGATCGTTTCAGATGTCTAGTATCCAAATTGTATGTTGTGGTTTGTTGGGCCCTAGGTAGAGTGGGGGAGAAGAGTTGCGTGTTTCTCCTTTGATTTCTTTTCCAACCAGTGTTTTCTAATCTGTTTTTTTTTGGGGAATGGTGATCATGCTTGCGTGCTTTTTGCTGTTTACTGAATCACAGGTCTTGATGTTTCCTGTCTTACTGGACGATCAATCTTTGCTATCTGAATTTGAATTATTCATCGAAGCAGTTGATAATATGCACGAACTGGCTTTATCTGGACATCAACAATTCCCGGTATTTTTGTTGGCCTAGTCTGCCCAGACACACTTCCGTTGCTTTCTTTATCTCTACCTTTCTTTCCCTGCTCATAGATTACATTGGATCTGTCAGGGTGTTTATGCATTGCTTTTTCTGAATAGAAGAGTACGCACTGTTGGTAGACGCTTAGCACGATCTATGGAGAAATTGAGGTACTGTTCAAATTGAATGACATGTACAATCTAATTTGAATTTTTTGTGACAAGACTACAATCATTGGTGACCACATTATATGGTCTTCAAGTCATGAATGAAGCACTCTTGTCATCTTGCAGATTGCGGGCATCCTTACTGCAAAAATGCTACCTTTTACTCATGTCATCAACAATTGGGGATGCATGGTTCACTTTATATTCTTTCTGATTAATATTTCCTGTTTCTGTGTAGGGGAGCAACAGATTTGGAACCTTTGCAGCCTTTACTGAACAAATTCATGGGGTTTTTAGAGACAGAAATATTACCATCTGCTTCTAAGACTTCAAGGCCAAGAGCACAGCTGGAGCGCCTATCCATATGGCTTGGAATCACATCATTGTATGAAGCGGTGACTATAATCTTAACCTTAAACTACTCTTTCAGCCCTCATTTTTCCATCTCTCCTCCACTCCCCCAATGATGATACTTGTACTTCTGTTTATGAAGGCTTGAGTTCCTAGAACCCCCAGCTTTTGAAGAAGGCATACTAGAGCGCTATCCCATTTTTTTTGATATTGTGCTCAACCATATCAGTGGTGATTCAGCTGAATTTTCTCATGCAGTGAGCTGTTTGAAAGAACTCTTCAAAATGCTTGGTAAGGAAGGAGTACCTCATCTTCTGTCTACTTTTGTTTAGATTTTATTTTTAGATTTCAATTAACATTGATTTAATGATGGAGTGATCCTTTCCCTGCTCTTTGTTTCTTTTAAGGTTGCAAACTCTGGTTGAGGTCTACGTTGTCTCCTAGTGTGATGCGTAACACATTATTGGGCCAGTGTTTCCATACTCGAAATGAGAAAATCCATAAAGACATTTTTGATCTTTTTCCACCTTTTCTGCAGGCATGTCTGGACACCATCCTGCCATCTTCTTTACTGTTGGCCCTTTATAAATGATTCTTTATCCTTCTTGTAATTTATACAATTAATTGTTCAATCTATTTTTCTTGACATTACTGATGTGCAGAAGTTTATTTGTCCAGTCCCTTGAGGCTTTGCAAGATGGGGAACATGAAAAGCAACGAAGGCACTTCCTTTATTTCCTACTTCATCAAGTTCCCGTGAGCAGCAATTTCAATGTTCTTACAAGAAAACTTGCATGCAAGGTTTATACCACTTCTAGATTTGCATTTTAAGTTTCTGTTGTGGATAGTTATGCTGTTTTATCTCATTAATGCTATTACTCAATATTTTTTCAGATAGCCATTCTTATTGTACACCAAGGCTACAAGATGAACCCACCATGCCCCCCATTTGAATGTGCTCATATGTGGTATGTAGATTTGACTCCTCGATATTTGACAATGGTGATAAATTGGAAGCTCTTCTGCCTTACTGATAAAAAAAAATTATATATTTTTCCTACAATTAATATTCAGGGATTTTACAAGGGAAATAGGGGTTGAAGACACGGCGTTGCTTAAGTTTGGACTTGCCTTTTAAGTCTGGCTAGAAATGTTTTAGAAAAGAGATAGTAGGTACGGGGAGAGATTTTCATGGGAAATACCATATGTTGTCAAAGGTGGAGGTTATTGGAAGACTTTGGTTTTTTGAAGCGCTATTCTCTGTACTGTTTTACATCTATTTTTAGAATTCGGGGATTTACACCTTCCATATTCCTTAAAAAAAAAAGGAGTAAAGAAGAAAATTCATACATTTTTTGAATTGTCTGCTTCACTTTAGCATCTCTTCCTCATAAAAAATTCCTGCTTCTGTGAAGTTTGAAGGCTCCTAATGTAATATTATAAAGATTAGAATTTGAAAAGGATGGCTGGCTGGGGGTTTTCACTTATGAATGCTTTTATATAATTCTGTTTGAACGACTGCTCTTAAGAGTAATCAATGGGCATGAATCACTTACAGCTACCTTATTAACAGGGCCCCTTCACTTGTGGCTTCTCTAAAGGACTCATCACTTCATAGTGCTCTCCGGCAACCTGCATTTGATCTTATGCAGATTATTTTAGTGTCTGATGCTGCTGCCTTGCTAAGTACAATGTGGAGTAACCACAAAATTATTGATGCTAATATAAACACTTTTCTTGAGCTGAATGATGATGTTAAAGATGGAGATAGGCTTCCATTTGCTATTGACTTCGAAGATAAGGATGGTACATGTTGGAGTGAATTCAGTTCACAGAGCAAGATCGCTTCTGAAGAGCACAGAGGATGGATGTGCATTCCCATGCTATGGATTGATGTTTTGGTCGATATGGACTCATCAGTCCTTCCATTGTCATTTTCAAAGGCTGTTTTCTGGGCTCGATCGCATTTGACAATGGTAGAACCTGAAACCAGTGCGCAAACAGTTAGAACCTGGCTCTCAACTTCAGCCACAGAGATCTCCACTTCATTTGGGTGGAAGGTTCCAACGGGTTTTGATGATGGTGGAGGTGGAAAGGAGTCGAAAAACTCTATCAAAGTGTCAATGATGCATCTTCCTCTAATAAGAACATTCAACAGGTATTGGTTGATTGTTTATCTTACTGTTAGTCATGTCTTCATGCTATAGCAATGCATGTTATAGGTCTATACTAAACTTGTTAAGTTTATTCCTAGTTGATGACTCTGGATGCTTCCTCAGGTTAACTACACACTTCTTGGCTCAAATGGGGCTAGGAGAATTTAGGAAGCAATGGACTTGGGAGCCAAGCATGGCAGAGAGCTTGATCCTCTCACTTTTGGATTCTAATGACGTATGCAATGATCATTTACCATAGTGATCAACATCAAGTGAGTGATTGGTCTTCTGTAAATAGTTGCAATTAATCTTTTGTTGCTTGATGCAGGATGTGAGACAATTTGGCAAGTGTATCTTGGAGCAGGTTTCAAGCACACGGGGTCTTGCATGTGGTTTGAAGTTTCTTTGCTCCAGCAGTTCTTCTTTGGCAGCCATGTTCTTAGGCTTGAAACATGCTTTAAAAGTGGTGAGTGGTCACTGATAACAATTCTTTTGTGCAAGTCATTTGAAAGTGCTGTAGGTTAATGTTTTGTTGCTTTTTTATTTTCCTTCCATTTTCATTATTTTATTAGCAAGTATTATGCCAAGGACATGTATCTAATTTCAGCCAGATCAAGTATATAAAATTAATTTCTGGACAAACATACCAAGTTAAATGAATACATGCATGTTTTTCAAGGTGTAAGTAGTCCTTTTTTTTCATCTATGGTGTTCCCTCTAAGCAATGGTCTTTATGGTCTCAGTAATTGGCTTGAAAAGGCTGCTGGCTTCATGACAGTTATTTTGTACAGAATGGGTATGATATTCTGTCAACGACAAATGATTGTAAACCCAAGTACCTTTTTGTGGTTCAATCCATGACTCACCTACTACTAATGTATTCTCCATGCTCTTTTACATATCATTTTTTCATGCATCTATTGCTTAACCAGATTCTTTTTATTGCTTTGCTTGATACCTTTGCATTGCTACAGGTTCAACTGGATTCTGTCGTATCGAAGTTTCAGACTTTACAACATTTTTTCTTTGTTCTATGCAAACTAATTAAAGAGGGGGATTTGCATAAACCAGATTTTCCAGAAAATTCATCTGATGACTCAAAGATCAGAAAGTACTCTTCCCACGGTGGATTTCTGACACATCCGGTCTTTGATTCTCCTTCTGCAAGCGTTGATGGACACTCATTAATTGTTGAGTTGAAATTGCAAGATAAATTTCGCTACTTACTATCAAGTATTGCATGGCCAACAATTCAGATGCTCTTGGTAGAAGGGAAGGCATTTATTGATTATAGTCTTTGTCAGGTATTATACAGCTTGACATTAATGAATGTTTCTGTGTAGCTTGTGTGTGTGTGTGGCTGGATGTGGATGGACGTGTCTGATGTGTCAAATGCTCACACTACATTCTTGTAGATAATTAATTGACTTTCTTGTAGATATCAAATCAACTGTGCCATTTAACAGACAAGTGACATTGAGTAGGCATTCTTTATCTCTTCTTGTTTCAGATGACATGTGTCCGTGTGCTTGAGATCCTCCCTGTTGTTTTTGAGAGACTTTTCCAACCTTTGTTTAAACATGCATGGGATAATGGAAATATGGTGGAAAATCAATCGGACTTTGGATGGCTTTATGATCTGATGGATTGGGGAAAGTCATCGCTTAAAGTTGTAGTTGTCTATTGGAAGCGAACAATAATTTATCTACTGAATCTGCTTAAAGGCTTTTGCAGTCATGCTTCTGAGTTAACTGTCAAGGCCATTGAAAAAATTATTTCATGTGGTGAGTTTTTTTATTTATGCACATACTACTTTCTTTTTTGTGCTGTTGATTATTTATCATTTTTCTTCATTTTCTTTTAATGCTTTGTCTTCTTTATACAGATAATATAATTATTGATCAACTGACAGAGCAAGTATCACACCTTTGTGTTGCGTTATCCAAGGAAATTTCTTTTGATAATGTACTGAACACTTCAAAACCAAAAGCTCCAGATGTGCTTCCTGTTCCCAGAGAGGAGGATGCAGATGTTCAAATTCTAGACTCGGTATCAGTGAGTGATAAGAGGAATAAAAGTGATGTGATTGTAGTTTCAGATGATGAATCTGGAAAAGAAATTTCACCTGCTAAGGCGATTGCTTCCACAAGTGACTCGGGTCAAATAAGTTTGGATAGCAACAGAATTGCTCCTGCTGATAAAAGTGTTTCACAACCTGATACTGTGAATAAGGGATCTAAAAATGATACCTCAAGGGATCTCCTGGATGGCCTCCAACAAAAAGATGCACCAGACATTACCAGTCTCACTTCTCAGAAGCTGGATTCTGATAAATTAAGAAGCAAACAACCTCCTCTTCGCAAATCAAAAGGTGGATCTAATAAGAAGTTGGAAATTAAGTCTAAAAGCAGTATAGATGTCCCTCTTTCATCCCAATGTAGAATTGATCAGAAGAGTTCCGAGCCTGTCAGCTTAAAAAGCTTGAATGAAGCTGGCAACAGCATGATTCCCGAAACAAGAGATTCGATACTGAAGGAGTTAGTGCATGAAATTGGTGCTGACCCGCCAGAGGCCGCAGTAAAATCTGTGAGGCAGCAGCAGTTTAATCTGTCAAAGTTAACTGCCACTGTTCCTAAACGACAAGTTATTCAACTTAAAACACCTGCTGGAAATAGATTTGGAAATTTACAGAGACTGGAGGCTGGAGTTAAAAGATTCAAGCCTCCTAGACTCGATGACTGGTATAGGCCCATTTTGGAAATAGATTATTTTGCTATAGTGGGATTAGCAACTGTAAGAAAAGATGAGAAACAGACTGTTAGTAGGTTAAAGGAGGTTCCTGTGTGTTTCCAATCACCAGAACAGTATGTTGACATTTTCCGGCCACTTGTTTTGGAGGAGTTTAAAGCACAGTTGCATAGTTCCTTTGTGGAGATGTCTTCATGGGAGGAGATGTATTATGGCAGTCTATCCGTGCTATCTGTTGAAAGGATTGATGACTTTCATCTTGTTCGGTTTGTCCATGATGACAGTAATTCTACATCTAGAAGCTTGTTTGAAAATGACCTTCTTTTGCTAACTAAAGAAGCTCCAGAAAATGCAGCCCATGATGTTCATATGGTTGGAAAGGTATTTTACCTCTCTAGCATTCTTTGAATGATGTGGTGGTGTCAATTATTGGGTACATGCATGCATAAATGAATGCATGAAGATACACAAACAATCCTTTTAATAAGATGTGCATTGTGTAGTTCCCTTTGTATATTATACTTTTTGGTAAACAAAACTTAATGACTTCAATCAAATTTGTTCTTCTAATATGCGATTGTTGTACATCCCTGGTACATCTTAATTGACAAATAAATTGTCCAGTTAAAGAAATCATAATCAGTATATATTATGAATTTCTTGTCTGCTGAATACAAATGTAGATTTGTTTTGATCTTGGCATGTTTATTAGTTTTAGATTATGTCTATATTATGCTAAAGCAACCTGTTTGATTCTCAGGTGGAGAGGCGTGAAAGAGAGAATAAAAGAAGGTCAAGTATACTCCTCATCAGGTTCTATTTTCTAAATGGTTCTTTGCGTTTAAATCAAGCTAGGAGGCAACTTGTTGATCGTAGCAAATGGCATGCATGTCGCATCATGAGCATTACACCTCAACTCAGAGAATTTCAGGCACTATCATCAATAAAGGATATTCCCATTCTTTCTGCTATCTTAAAACCTGTCAATGATTCTCTTGGTAATAATGAATCAAGAGAACTAGGTCTGGGTAATCTTTCTCAGCCCTTGCAGCAGACACTGAAGTCATCTTTTAATGAAAGCCAGCTGCAAGCTATAAGTGTCACGATTGGATCGCCTGTTCTGAAGAAAGATTTTGATCTGTCTCTAATACAGGGTCCTCCAGGTATGTATTTTGACATGGCTTAATCAATAGTGGATCCGACCCCTTTTATTTGTGTTTCTAATGTGTGTTTTTTCTTAAACAGGGACTGGGAAGACCAGAACCATAGTGGCCATTGTCAGTGGCTTGCTTGCATTACCACAAGGAACAAGGGATACAAAAAATCCTCTAAAGGGACATTTGAAACAAGGTAATGGTATGTGCATTACTTCAAGGCCAAAGATTAATCAATCTGTTGCAATTGCCAGGGCTTGGCAGGATGCAGCGCTGGCTAGGCAGCTAAATGAGGATGTGGGAAGAAATGAAAAGTCTGTGGAAAGTTCTTTTAGGAGAAGGGTGTTAATCTGTGCCCAATCAAATGCTGCTGTTGACGAGTTGGTGTCAAGAATTTCGAGTCAAGGACTTTATGGTAATGATGGGAAAATGTACAAGCCATATCTTGTAAGGGTTGGCAATGCAAAAACAGTTCATCCAAATTCACTCCCCTTCTTTATTGATACACTTGTTGATAATCGTCTTGCTGGAGAGAGGATGCATTTGAGTGATTCTAAGAAAGATTCAGGTATAGGCTCTTCTGTGGCATTACGTTCTAATCTGGAAAAGTTAGTTGATTGCATTAGGTTCTACGAGGCTAAGCGCGCTAACTTGAAGGATGGAAATTTGGACCTCAAAAATTCATTGGAAGACGAATTGCATGAAGAGGATGAAATAAAGCAAATGTCAGATTCGGAATTAGAGGTCACACTAAAGAAATTATATGAAGAAAAGAAACAACTTTTTAAAGATCTTAGTGCTGCTCAGGTGCAAGAGAAGAAAACTAGTGAAGAAATTAGAGCGATGAAATTTAAGCTCCGGAAGTCGATATTAAAGGAAGCTGAAATAGTGGTAACCACGTTAAGTGGATGTGGTGGGGATCTTTATGTAGTTTGTTCTGAATCAATGTCAAGTTATAAATTTGCTTGTCCATCTGAACATACCCTATTTGATGCAGTTGTGATTGATGAAGCAGCTCAGGTAAAAATCATTATGCTCATAGCTTTTGGGTTTGTTAAAGTTACCCCTTTTATTTGCATACATTCATGTCACTGCTTCATTTTTAAACTTTCTTCATCTATTTCAGGCACTAGAACCTGCTACTTTGATTCCTCTTCAACTTTTAAAGTCAAATGGGACAAAGTGCATCATGGTAAGGACTGTGTGCTTTGTTATTTTCAAGGCATCTTGTATATCTTAGTAATTATATTTATGTTGTCATTTTTATGAAAGGTTGGTGATCCAAAACAACTTCCTGCAACAGTTCTCTCTAATGTTGCAAGCAAGTTTCTTTATGAATGCAGCATGTTTGAGCGTCTACAAAGGGCTGGTCACTCAGTAACCATGCTTACAAAACAGGTGAGCTAGGAATTTTTCTTATCAAAAACAAAACTTTACTTATAATTCTTTGAGTTTGTGAGATCTAATGGTACGATGAATGCTGGAAACTGTCATAGAACCATCTCATCTAAAAGTTTAAGCTATTAAGTGAGACTATGATATTATTTATATTATTCTCTAATATATCCTCTTAAATAAAATCCTTTTGGGCTATAAACTTGCATAAACTTACTACTTTGTGCTTAATTTTTATCAAATAGAATGAGGTTAGTAAGATTCGAACTTGTGACCACCGAGTCAATAAAAATCTGATACCATGTCAAAATCATCACCTTAAGTGAGGCGCCAAGATATGATTTATATTATTCTTTAACAAAAACATAATATCTACAAGTAGCAACTCGTCAATAGGCACAAAACCGTTAATGAGAATTGACTTTTAGACCATGGGATATTTATTGTCAAAATATTCACCTGTGTGCTTTGGGAAGTCGTGAAAAAATACAAACATTGGGTTTGTTTCTTGTTTCCAATGTTTTTTTCTCTTTTTTTTAACTTGTATGCTAAATCTTTTTTTTTTTAAAAAAGGTATGGCTTATTGTCATACAGGGGTTGCATTGTGCTTACAGAAAATATTTGGTCTGTCTACTTTGTTTGATCACATTATCATTTGTGATAATTATAACCACAATAATAAATTCTCAAATGTTTCTAGGGTATTCATAAAATATTCTTTTGGCTAATTGGATTTTTTTTATATATATAATTGTTTATAAATTTGAGGTTGCAACCATACCTTCTTGTTTTTTTTCCTTTCTCATGTGGCTTATTTGTTGAATGTTAAGTAATAAAAAAGCTAGCTGGTAAATCTGTCGTGAATGTTTGGGTTAAATACACCGAGTTAAAGAAATGTTCACTTCAAGGCAACTGTTGTGGGATGGAATAATTTTTATAGCCTGTTTATGTGCAATAATGCTTTAGGGACCTTCGAAAGGCTATGCTTAGCTGATATTAACATTTCCTCACATCTTGACTTTTGTTTCTTTTCTTTCATTGAACGATATCATGTTTTTCTTGATGTACTCTTATTGTGTATATTTTCATGTTGCATATATTTTATGCATGACTAGAGGTATGCATTCTTTTGGCATTTAATTGTAGTCAGGGTAGTTTGGTGAAAATGTTGGTCGTAAATGTTCTTTGAGGTGTTTACAGGGCTATAAAATAATACAAAACTTTGATGAAAATATAATGGTAATTGTATTGTTTTTGCCTGAATATTTCAGTATAGGATGCACCCAGAGATTTGCCAGTTTCCCTCCTTGCACTTTTATGATAACAAGTTGATGAATGGAGAGCAAATGTCAAACAAATCTGCATCATTTCATGAGATTGGGGTTCTTGGCCCTTATTTATTCTATGACATTACGGACGGCCAAGAGCTTCGCGGTAAAAATTCCGGTGCATCGTCTCTTTATAATGAACGTGAGGCTGAAGCTGCAGTTGAGCTGCTACGATTTTTCAAAAGGAGGTATTCATTTCTTTCCTAGAGAAAGCACAACCACACCCTCCTTCATTTCAATACAAATAATACAATTTAAATGCCTTCTGTAGGTACTCATCCGAGTTCGTTGGTGGTAGAATTGGCATCATAACTCCATACAAGTGCCAGCTCTCACTTCTACGCTCTCGTTTCTCTAGTGCATTTGGATCATCTGTTGTTGCTGATATGGAGTTCAATACTGTCGATGGCTTTCAGGGCCGAGAGGTTGATATACTGATACTTTCCACTGTTAGAGCAGCTGATTCAAGTTCATCTATGAATGGATTGAGCTCCAGCAGTATTGGGTTTGTCGCTGATGTAAGACGGATGAATGTTGCCCTGACAAGAGCCAAGCTCTCGCTTTGGATTTTGGGTAATGCGAGGACCTTGCAGACGAATCGGAATTGGGCAGCTTTAGTAAAGGATGCTAAAGAGAGAAATTTGGTCATCTCAGCGAAACAACCATATGAATCCTTGTTTGAAACAACTCCTAGGGATGCTTGCAAGAGAGAAAGTATTAATAATCATTCAAGACTGTCTAGGCATGCTGAAAATTCTAGAGGCAGCGGCAAACTAGGCAAACAAAATGAGCAGAAAGTGCACAGGGATAAAAACTCTATTCCTTCTGTGACCCGATGCCATAGTACTGTTGCTGGAGACGGTAAGAATTTTTATATCCAAAGTAGCAAAAGAAAAGCCAGAGAGGAACATGATCTTCCAGGAAAAATGGATGTCAAGTCTGTAATTCCAGGGGAATCTGTTACTGGTGATGAAAGCAAGGGAAAAGAAAGAAGCGAGAAGAAACTTGGCTCTGGTAAGAAGAAAGATAAATGTGCAAATTCAAAGAGTTCTAGGGAGCATTCTGAACATGAACTGGGTGATGGCCACAAAAATTTGAAATTGAGCAGGGGAACAAAAAAATATATTGAAGGGAAGAGAAGCCAGAAAAATTTGGAGAGTTCTACGTCCTCAGATGAAGGCAGCCTCAAAAGCAAGGAGGTCAATGATGGTAGAGATCCTAATCCTGTAGGTGCTTGTTTAGATATGATTACAAAGAGGAAACAACAACGTGAAGTTGTTGAGGCCATTCTAAACTCATCGCTCATTTCCTCCAAGAAGTCAGAACCATCAACGAAATCTATGTCTTCTAAAAGGCCTCCTTCTCCAACCTCTGTTGTAAGTCGTGGAATCAGACCTCCCAAGACAAGAAAAGGTAAATTTCTCTAGGTTTTTTTCTATATTAAAAACTTGAAATCTTTCCCAATGCCCCCTATTTCAGTACGAGTGACATCAATTCTTTTAATTAGGAGTAATGATTTAGAATGACAGTTTTTTACTGATGGTTATATGAGAAAAAATGTTAACCCTACGCTAGGTGTATTTCAGACAAACTAAAAAAGAAGTCTTGATACTTTGTGTAAGTGGTGATGTAGTCAGATATCACTTTAAAATGCTTGGCTGTAACTAGCCCAGTGCCATTTTCTACATGATGTTTGCCTAATAAGTTTGTTTGAGGTAGCTTTCTTGTGTGCAGATGTTTGATATTTTCCCTCATCTGCCATTCTTATTTTGCATCTGGCAGGTCTGCGGTAACCTCAAAAAGATCTATTGCAAAATCAGATCCATCAGCATCATAGTAAAAGTGAAATTTTTTGTGATCCCAGTATGGTATGAAGTCGGATTCTGTTTTTGAGATTTTAGCGGGGCCTATTTTATGATCCCTGAAAGTTTATGGAAAGAAGAAGGCCGACTTGATCTTGAATATCAAGGTAAACCATGGATTGGATAAGTTTGGTTTACATCTGGTGGTTCATTGTTGTAGACCCCTAAGGCAATACAACATTGGTCTTGAAAACACAGAAATGCTACTAGTGTGACTGATCATTGTGGATAAGATCGATTTTTGGATTTTTGGTTCAACACTGCATATGCTTGCCAATTATATTTTTGCGGGCAAGTTTTGTATAGAAAATCTAGACCACTGGTTCTGGGTGACCAAAACCCTGTACATATTTGTTATTGTAAATACTTGGAATTCCAGCAATGCCTGGCGTGAAAGCTCAGATTTCTTTCAAGTTTTGCTCTCGGTCCCGCATGTTGATCACCCTAAGTGTACTTCTGCGAGTGAAGATGTTGTTGGGGGTCTGAAATTTGTTTGCTGTAATCATTCAGCAAATATTCCATTCAATGTATTGCTCTGATGTCTGATGCAATTAACCGTCTTAGAAACTGTGTTTATTTGCAAGATTTATCGTTGCTGCTTCGAAGTTCAAAGCAGGAGGATGTGAACGCGGGATTTGTTTAATATCCGAAAGCATAGTTTATTGTGTCCATGGATCCTTGGTTCTTCTTGCCTTGTCGTTTATGCTTGTTGTTTTTGATGCACTTTGAATGTTAGCTGACAACACTTTACTGCACCCAAGGTCATGGATCTACCAATGCTGTGACCATGCTGAGATATCTCGAATTAGATTTTGGTGCAACCCCCGCATACAGTGAGAACACGAGGCATCTGATCAGATGCACGTGTACCCTTGCAGAAGATGTACAGCTCCATACTCCCCAGTATGACCTCCTCCACCAACCAGAGATGATTTGTTGTCTAAATTCGTATCTCCGGGCGGAAGACAGGTGGTAAGATGGCGCTCCGTTAAACTAATGAATCTGAACAAAACAGTTGTTATTATATCAAGTTTAAATCCACAGCCTGCAACGTTGACATTATTTTGGTACCAGAGGGGCAGAGGGCCGGAGAGGCAAGTGTACAAGTTGCATCACGGAGCTTCCATGTACATGGTGCAGGTAACATGCGGATGCAATTCTAGATATATAGTGTAAAGCTAACCACGTATATAATAATACAACAGTAGCCAGCGAGTGAATATATAAATATATATATATAGAGAGAGAGAGAGATAGCAGCGTATCCTTTTCTTTTCATCTCTCTCTCTCTGTATGTGTGTGTGTAAGAGAGGCCCACTTGCCGAGCAGCACATCTAGATCTCAACCAATTTTGATCCATAATTTTACTCATGGACTGTACTGATGATTTCTGGGACCTGCAAGCAGCGTCAAGGAGGTCAGCAAGTACGTGGAAAACGTTGCAGTAACAACAGCATGCATGGTAATTTTTATGGGGCAAATACATGGTATTATATGTCATGCAAATCTATCTTAGTTCTCGAGTAATTGTTATTCATGATCCCCAAAGAAACATGAGCATGTGGTGCTCATATGATTTTGCTGCTCATTTGGCAATTAATTACCATCATTTGGCATGTGACCCCCCTTGGAGAAAACAACACACCCACCATCCATCCATCGATCTCTCAGTAGAAATATATTAATTAAGAATATATCAAAAGAGATCCTAGAATCACAATATATGCCAAACAAAATTGCTTTTCGTACCTTTTTTTTTGTAATTCACCAATGCAAGTACATAATTGTCCTTGAAGTATATAGGCTTGCACATAGGGTCTTAAATTTATATTTGATTTTTTTTATGTATATAACAAAAAACATACTGAAATAGATTTAGATACCTGATATTTTAATTAATTTATTTATTTCTTTTATATCAAATTACCCTCAGTGGATCTTGGCCGTTGTGTGTTACGACGATCCCCATGTAGCTAGCTAGAAGGAGTGTATATAATAAATATTTGGTGGGGCACTGCATGATTGGAAAGGGCACCTATTGATGATTGGATTTTCATGCTTCTCTTCCTGTCCTGCAATCTATGATTGGGGAGGAGTTGTTCTGGTCAGGCTTGGCCATAAATACATGACTCGTGTTCAGAAACCACCCTCCGCTTCCAACCAAATCATCATTGGTTGAATCTGCAGGGGGGGCGTAATTGAATGACCCTATTCACTTCACTTGCCTCTCCTCCCCCTCCTCTCTCTCTCTCTCTCTCTCTCTCTCTCTCTCTCTCTCTCTCTAACTATATATATATATAACTATACACACACACACACACATATACATATATATCTGTTGGCTAGCTGCATGCCTGCTGCTGCTTCAGCCTCGATCGATCTGCAGCTTCATTATTTTAGCAGCAACCATCTCGAGGAAGCTGACACCGTCCACCTTTAATTAATTTCCCGGTCAAATATTTGAATGCATGCCTCTGTGCTTGCACAGATACTCGATCGGATCCCTGCAGAGAGATTATGATCACAAACGAGTAATTAGTTGCATGTCTATCGAATAAAACCTGTGCATGTTTAACGTACATGATCAATATTTAGCTCTTAATTACACGTCATTGAGCTAATTAGATATTCCAATTAAGCACTCGCACTGTGCTGTGTGTTCCATTCTATGTCTGTAGTTAGTTTGGCCATGCGCGCGCTTTCCAAATCGACGATACACATGCATGTGATTGTGTGTGTGTGTATTGATTTTCTGCACTTGGATCTAATTAATTAATAATTAGTTTACGTACAGCCGTGACTAACACCAGCTCGCTAGGTGGTGCTGATCGCCAAAAACAAGCAGGTGCTCTGCTCACTTTGACAAGGCGCCATATATGCGCATGTGATGAGGAATTATAAATCTCACCAGGGACGTACACCTAGGAACTGAAGTCACGTTAATTATAGCTCTCTCCAAGACAAACTTCATGGGGCTCATGATGACTCAAGCACCCCCTCCGGATCCCTCCCTAATTAATTAAGATAATCGCCGATCCAATAATTAACTACCCCCGTACCCAACTTCAATAAGAGCGTACGATTTGACCATTGACCGAATAATTAGCCTTCATAATCACTCCGATATTTATTAGTTAGTCAAAATGGGCCAAGGAATCCACGCACATTCTGTTTCCTTATTCGCTCCCCGTCCTGCCCGCTTTTAATTAGAAGATCGATGTGAACGGAGACGTCTATACGTACCCGAAGAAGGGGCCGGGCCTGAGCACCATTCATTCCGAAGAAGCGTGCATCGGTCGTTGCCCCCTGCATCCGGCCGGGTTAATTGGCTCATTGTAAATGGTCAGCACAATGCATGCAGAAAAGAATTTTTACAGCGTGCGTGGGTGCGTGCATGTGTTGATGATGAATTTTCGGCAGTAAGAAAAATATCCAGCTTGGAAAAAGAAAAGGGAGATCCTCTTTAATAATTAAGTATCGGGAGTCGCCACAAACCACTATCATTTATCATCAAGGCCAGAAAGCGAAAAGAAAAGGTTGATTTGTCTGGCTTGGAAGGACGATACGTGCTGTGAACAAGGATATAATTCCAACATTTCATGTACACAAACTAGCTAGCTAGAAGAAAATTAAGGAAGCTAGCTAGCTGTTCCTGTGGGTGCCAATACCTATTCCTACGTACCTTATATTTATTTAATTACTATTGTATCCACCAGCCACCAGCCACCATTCATGATATATATATATATATAGTTTAATGAGCATTTCACATGATCTATTTGGGTGCCGTCTTCCACGATCTTCAAGGCAACTCCAAATCCGATAGAAAATTATTTCCGGTCATGAAAACATTTAATAAAAGGTGTGCCTGCACATTTCTGCTGCCAATACCCAATAGGAAATCAATCAAGTTGTTGTTAGCATTAATGCATACACATATGAGCAGCAAGCTAGCTAGATGCTTTGTGGGCTGCTAATGGCAGGTTGCTTTAGAAACAAATTGCAATAAATGAGTTCCCACAGTGAATATAGTTTTCATTATTATAATTAGAGAGGGGCTTATGATTAGGCTGAAGCGGTTAAAATTTGTCTCGAAGAAAGAGGAAACTGATCATCTGGGTCTTCGATCGGGGACTGATTAAACAAAGAGAGAGTAAAAAGTGTAGCCTTTTGCTTTGATCGATTCTTGATCAGACAGTTTGCATTTACTAACCGACGCCCCAACTCCAATGATTTATAGTATTTAATTACTACAAATATGGGAATATTTAAATACTCTTCGGAATCATTACATCCAGCGTGTGTGGGTCTATATATACCATGCACCCCCACCACCGCCAACCCCAACTACACTCGAGACAATATCTTCCCTCAAGCAAACACAGACAGGGAGACTTATTATCTCTCTTAGCCATGGATCATCCAAAGAAGTCTAACAAGATCAGCGACATTGTTCGGCTGCAGCAGATCCTTAAAAAGTGGAGAAAGGCAGCAAATGCACCGAAAAGCAGCAGCAGCGGCACTAGCAGCGGCAATGCCAGCAAGAGTATCAAGTTCATAAAGAGAACACTCTCCTTCACAGATTTGTCATTAGCAGCCTCCTCCTCCTCAAATGACGCTGTTCCCAAAGGGTACCTTGCTGTTTGTGTTGGCAAGCAGCTGAAGAGGTATATCATCCCCACAGAGTACCTGGGTCACCAAGCTTTTGGAATTCTTTTGCGAGAGGCCGAAGAGGAGTTCGGGTTTCAGCAAGAGGGAGTGTTGAAGATACCATGTGAAGTTGCTGTGTTTGAGAAGATCTTGAAGGTAGTTGAAGAGAAGAAAGATGTTTACTTGTTGAGCGAGTTAGGGTCTGTTAACTCAGAGAAGGAGATGATTGGTTGTTATAACTCACCAGAGTGTGAGCTAACACCACCTTCTCATCATCCACAAATGTGTAGATGATCAACAACATCCTCCACAGGATCAATGTGTAGAGGCTACTTGCTTTTGCTTTCTTTTTGAGAGAGGTTCCAGCTAGCTATAATTGAGGAATACAGATAATTACAGAGGAGTATCAACTTCTAATTAGGATCGAGCAATAATTAAGCCTGTAGATTTATGCTAAGTTGATCAAAATTAAGGGGTGGGGGGGATTATATATATATATATATATGTAGTAGATGTTGGAATTACTGGCCATTAATCTGGATAGTAGTATAAATGTGATAGTACAAGTAGTATATACATCGTACTTGCAATTACGTACCATGTATTCTTTTGGAGCAAAGTATTTTGGTTTCTATGACTTGTAGGGTGGACTTTGATTCCTTGGAGTCTGCAATTATAATACATACGTATTTTGAAATGAAATCAAGATCCGATGTATTGATTTCCATGAAGAAATAAATGATAACAGGGACGATGATAGGATAATTAATTATGGTAGCCAGCAACAAGTAGCTAGCTAGCTAGCGATCGAGGGAGCTGGGCTAATAAAAAGGGATTTTGCAAAGTTACCTCTGAGACCATGTGGTCATGAGTTTGGCTGTT
This sequence comes from Salix exigua, assembly GCA_032356905.1. NCBI lineage: Eukaryota > Viridiplantae > Streptophyta > Magnoliopsida > Malpighiales > Salicaceae > Salix > Salix exigua. The sequence continues at coordinate 16,479,602 of CM063597.1, forward strand.
CCATGTTGTTGTTGCTGTCTTGTTAATATTGCCACTTCCATTTACATTAATTAGATGTTCTTACAAGAGATCATATTGACGGATCGAGATATCTCTGCTAATTAATTAGTTACATGAACATGCATATATATACCTCTCATCATGTGTTGCTCTTGGAAGCCATATGATCCTCTTGTAATCCTACCAGTATCTCCTCGAAATCTTCCTCTTCACAAGGAATACGCAGCCCGGCTTCTTGATGATCATAACCAAATTCCTCAGCAACTTTATCCATCAAACCCATAAATCCTGGCGTTGACAGACACCTCAATGGAATCACAAACCTCCGTTGCTCTGCCCCCACGTACACTGCTAGAAAACCTTTCGGCACCTTTCCAGTACCACTGCTTACCCCACCGGCCACCGGTTTATTGCCTCTTGTCCTGAATTTTGATCCGACCAGCAGAGATTCCTTGGAGTTCTCCCTGTAATATTCCAGGGATATTCTCCTGGCTTTTGATCCGTTGTTAATTACACGAGGTGCTGCAGTAGTTGTAAGCCGCAACTGCTGAGGAGCCCACCATAACCATAGCTGTAGAATTTTCTTTGGCCTGGTGGCAATGTGAACCATCTTCCTGAGGTTTGTAGTTGAATGAGATTTCTTGCATGAAACATCCATGGTGGATTAATAATTGATTCTAAACTGATCAATACAAAATGAATAGCATGAAGATTTCGCATGCATGCTGAGAACGCGCGCGCACATTCAAACGATCGATCATCGCGTACGAATAATTAAATTACGTGCATTATATATCTTGACGATCAAGATAACATATATAATTAAGTTTCTGAAAACAAAACCAGATATGAATAATAATAATAATTAAAGTGTTGCAGAAGAACTTATTTAGAACAAAAGAACCATGGTATTGCGGAAATTAAAAACTTTTTTCTCTGCAAGAGAAGAATCAAATTAATGACCTTCACTTGCAGGTTTGATTGATTTGTATGGTACCAGGTGATATATATATATGGAGAGAGAGAGGGAGGGAGATATAGAGGGGGAGAGAGAGAGGGACTGTATGGATTCAAAGGATGTGGTGAAAGAATCTTATCAAAATCACATGTATGTTCCGCCACTTATTTAAGAGCTTCCTCAGTTATGGCGATTGATATCTCCACCATTATTTTCGAGTCACCTATAGAATTTTCTATATATATATAGACGATACATGATAGACGACAGGGCACATACACACATTGGAGTACGACTACATAATTTCTGTGGCGTCCGTGCATGCATGCAAATATTGATCTTCTCGATCGATCTTTGGCAGGCAAACACAGCTAGCCTCGATCGATCGATCGTGCATGTACGTACGTAAGACATCTTAATAATTACCTCATCAAGAACTAATGGAAGTTTACATACATATCACTTCACAGAAGCGTGTGTGTGTGTATATATATATATATCTACCTATTAGCCGGCCGTCTACCTATTTTTATTTTTATTTTCAAACATATATTCTCCAAAGATATCACTTACGTACCAAGCTATTCATTAATTTTTCATGTCGTTTGAAAAATGATAAATAAGTAAATAACAAATATTTTTTATAGCTGGACAAAACATGTGAAAACACGCACTGATACGCGAAGCAATATTAACACAGTTTTAAAGATTCACAAATTAAAAATATGAATTGCAAAATCACACGCACACATGACAGACCTCTCGTTCAGGTTAGGCTGGGTCTCTGCTCTTGATGGGCTTTGCATGCAGCCCACAAGTGACTCTCCAGTTCCTGCCAAGTACTCTGAACGTGCAGAAGGCCTCCTGATGATTCCTAGGATGCACAGATACGTACATAAATGGATTTGTGTACATCAGATTACTATTTCTGTCATGTCCGTGAATACAGAATTAATGGATTTATTATAGAAGATAGATGGATAAATTAAGAGGCCATTTCGACATTCCGTTCGTTAATTTGGTGTAAATAAATCATCAGCCACAGCTTCCATCCCCATGGCCACCACCAAATCTAAGTAAAGCTATCAAGTAAGTAACCATGCTCACCCAATCTAATTAGCAGGGTCACGTACGACATGAATCTCTCAAACAAGCCATGAAGCCTTGGAGCTGCATTAAAATCAAAAGGTAAGCTCTTCTCATCTCTTCCAACGAGCCGCGTTCCTCATGTAACGGCTCAGCTGCCAGAGTTCCATCTGTCATCGACGTTGGACGGGGCCGCTTCCAAAAGCAGAAGCAAAGCTCTTCTCAACTCTTCCGCATGAGGTTGCTATTGTTAAAATTATGTATCGGTGAATTGTTTCTCAATGCTCCGTTTGGATTCTTAAGGAAATAATACAAAAGTTTAAAGCAGAAAGGGAGAGTTTACGTAATTAAATTCAATGTGTTGACTGATATTCATCGATCGATGGGCCCTTTAATTTATCATTGAAATATCCAAGTTTGAATATATTTTATAGAGATGCATACGTTGTGTAAAACACCATGTAAATCTGATTGGACTCGATCCAAGAATTAACATCAATGTATAGATTTTTCATGTAAATCTTTTAACCCTCTTCTTGTCTATCTTGTGTAATCACACAGCACAGGAAATCAAAAGAGTAAAGATAAAATGATTATTTTACTGCAACACAGGACACATATCACTGTCGATCGGTTGCTGCTGCCAGTTTCTTTCGTGATTGAAATTGTTTTTTTGTTTTTTGTTTTTTGTGGTGGATGTGGCCGATCCTGCCGCATCGAGTGCATCTATGAACGGGGCTTTCATGTTCTTACCGCCAGCCGTACTGACCGCTAAAATGGAGACTAGTGGATTTCACTTCTGTTGCTGCACATCGATGATATACGATACAGAGCAATTAATCTCACTTGAAAGAAAGCTTCTGCTGCTTATAATCTGCCGTAAACGGAACTCTAGCGACAAGAGACTCCAGAAAGTGTCCAGGATCAGATTAAAAGTTGATTAATCTCTGCGTGTGCCTACAGCATACTAACTAGCTAGCTAGCTAGCTTGTAATTAGACTTAATAAGCAGTCATTTATCAGAGACAAATCAAAATTAACAAAGAGGATTGGCATATGGATGGACTCCTCCCATCAATGCCATATATAATCCCAGACCCGCTGCAATCTTGTTTATTTGATTTAAAAGCTTGCTCCATTTTCCGTCTTTATGGTTGAAGGAGATGAATGTGCCTGGGATATGCAGCACCGTGAATAAAACTCCCCCCCCCACCCCACCCCAACCCTTACCTCATTTCATACAATATCTCATTGTCAAGGATAGCTACCCCTGTATCTCCACTGAATTATGGGGCAGTGGTTTCCAGCAGCAAACTCTTCGTGCCAAGATAGAGAGATATCATTAGCAAATGAAATGATTACCCATACTAGGTATACGTCCGTTGTAAAACAGAAAACGAGCATGACATAATTTTGTTGCTAAGACAAAAGTCCAACGAAGAAAAAAGAAAGGTGAATCACAAATTACATAAGACTACAACTACAAGCTCAAATCAACGAAAATTCAATCCCAATGCCACCAAAAATTCTTTCTTTCCCTCTCGGAAATAAAGGAGAAACAGCCCTTGTACTATCAATACATCAGAGATTCATTCATTCAATATATAAAATTAAAATTGGTAAGTAGTAATACTAAGTACAAATGATCAAGAAGAAGAGGTGGGTTTAGTGACAGTCCTAACAGCATTCCAAATCTGAGCAATACCCCCGACAACATGAGGCCAAGCAGCCCCAACACCTCTAAAAGCAGAAGCAGAAGCAACCCCAATAGCAAAGGTCTCCGCATAGCCAGGCTTTGAGTCCAACTTCATATCAACTACAGCCAATCTCGTGTTAACCGTGTCAATCTTTCTGGAAGCCTCACCCACCAGCTTGTCCTTCTTGCCCCTGTTGTTAGAAGCTATGACCCTAAAAAGCACATTTTGGAGATCTTCAATGACCTTGATGGATGCTTCTTGAGAATCAAGCCCTTGAGATTGGTAATGGGATATCAGCTCTTGTGGAGTTGGAAGCTTTTTCTTCGTGCCTTTGATGCTGTTGTTATCTTTTGATGGGGTAAAATTTGGTGTTGCTGGTTGTTCCATTTTCATGGAGTTATTTATCTTTCGATTGGGATTTTGAAGAGTGCAGAAAACCCTCCCCTTGTCTTCCTCTTAACTCTGCTTAGATGAAGTGATAAAACCCTAAAATTGATTTTCTTTTCGGAAGGCGAGAGATAAGGTATGGCTTTTTTTAATTCTTTTGAAAGGACCGACCGACAGACGAGAGGTCAAATATATACTACTGGGGTTTGGGCTCTGTGGAGATCTGATTGGATCAGAGCTTAGACTGAACTGACCCAAGGCCCATGTTGCATTGATTAGATGGTAAGATGAAACCGGGGGGGAAACAGTCTTTGATTTTGATTTTGATGCAAGAGGAGCTTTTATGAAGAAATAGAATTTGTTTTTCTATCCGAGTACGACCATGCTTTTGTAGTTTTAGATATCCGGTATTACTCAGATTTGAGTCATGTCAAAATCAAAATACCAACATCAACCACCGTGCATGACGGATCTTGATTTAGATGGTCATTGCTTTATAACCAAAAAAAAAAAAAAACACCTGGGAATCCGACTAAAACGTGCACTCCGTTAGCATCTCATCTCTTATTCAGGAGGAGGTTAAGAAACAGGAAAAAGAATCCATTGACGCTAATCACGAGGGCACCCTTGATATACATCAGAATACCTATCAGTATATTTGCAAAAAATATCTAAACCACTCCATGGTGACGGGTGCTAGGTGGTGCTACGCCTGTATACGCTTCTGATTAAACCGCAAGAGATATCAACTCCTCCTCTCACAGAAACACGGGTGCCATCACAAGCGTTATTGTTGCTAGCATTTTTATGAGGACATGAAGTGAAGGTCCAGCTGTATCTTTGAACGGGTCACCCACTCTGCAAATGCAAAAGATATGCCACGGTTTGATTATCATTAGCTCACTGGATTCACAAATAAAAATTCCAACCAATGATTTCTATCTATAGCTCTATTCATTCCCGACTCGTGAACAATTTGGGAAAAAGAAGGTTTCCCAGTTTGAAGACAAGTTCAGCCAGTGATAGCAATACTTACGTATCTCCAGTAATTGCTGCTTTATGGCAATCACTCCCTTTGCCCCCATAAGCACCCGTCTCAATGTACTTCTTTGCATTATCCCATGCACCGCCTGCTGTGTTCAGGAAAAGAGCCATGAGAATACCAGAAACTGTTGCAAACATCAGCATGGCAGCAACAACTTTGGCCCCGAGTAGAGGATGTCCTGAATAGTGCCCCAAAATCCGAAACACAACACCTGCAACAATGCGAATGTCAGCCAAGCCTCACTCAATCCTCAAAGAGAACAATGCAAGAAACAAAATCAAATAGCAAGCAATTAACCTACCAACAACAATAGGAGATACAATAGCCAAGACACCAGGTTTTATCATCTCTCTCAGAGATGCAGATGCAACGATAGCAACACAGCGTCCATAATCTGGTTTCTCCTTGTAGTCCTGTCACAGGCATTTTAAAATCGGAAAGCACAACAGCACCAAAGCATAATAGAAGAAACCAGTGCAGAAACATATACTCACCATGATACCCGGCCTCTCAATAAATTGCCTTCTCACTTCTTTCACGACCTCCTGAGCAGTCCGGCCTACTGCGGAGCAGGCCCATGCACTGAATAAGAAAATAAGCATTGAGCCCAATAACCCACCAACAAACACTTCTGGAATGGCAATATCAACCTGGCAGTCAAATGAAAGTGCAAAGCTAAGATTCAGAGTTGAAGTACGAAGGCAGAACATGATAAAATGCAAGTACAAATAGGTTTACCTGTGTGAAAGGTTCATGAGCAAATGTAGCAACCTCATCCATATAAGCACTAAACAGAAGGAAGGACGCCAGTGCTGCAGATCCAATGGCAAATCCTTTGGTTGTAGCCTTTGTAGTGTTCCCAACAGCATCGAGAACATCAGTAATCTCCCTAACGCTTTCAGGCTGCATGTCATGTAGTTTTATACAATGGTTATAAATGAAGAGTGTCATTCCTTGATTGACAATTTTCAATGAAGACAATGATAAAGAGTTACCTGCTGACTCATTTCTACAATTCCACCAGCATTGTCAGCAATTGGGCCAAACATATCCATAGTAAGCACATAGGCAGCAGTGCTGAGCATTCCCATTGTGGCCACAGCTGTACCAAACAGCCCACCAGTTGGGTTTCCCGCCTCATCCACCAGTCCTGAGGTGTTACCCAGCCAAAAAGCTGAAACTATAGATACACTAATGACAAGAACAGGAAGGGCTGTTGCTTCCAGGCCCAGACTAACTCCTGCAATTATGTTAGTCCCATGACCGGTGGAGCTGGCAAGAGCCAATGCGCGTACAGGCCCATGCTTATAGTCAGTATAGTACTGGGTGATCCAGACAAAAATATAAGCTGTGGTGATTCCGACCAATCCACACAATGCAAAGTGAACCCATGCTGAAGGTGCTTGTTCTGTATAAAGCATCCAATAGGTAGACTGCAAAGTAGCATATGCAATGCATGAAACAAAACCAAAATCATATCACATAAATCACATAGAGATCAAAAACAGAGAGTGCAGGCTTTCAGTGCTTGATGAAACACTATCAAAAGCAGATTAATAGTTAAGTAGTACACAGCCGCATCTAATTCTAAAGATTTATCTTACCGCAACAAATGTAAGAACTGCCAGAAATATTGTAATAGAGTATCCTTTCTGAAGGATTGCCATTGGGTCCTCCATAGGAGACTTCACACTAGAATCACGAGTACTCTTGATTGAAAGAATTCCAACAGAAGATATGATCAGGTCAAATGAATGAACAACAAGAGGAAACAAGATGAAGCCAGATGGATCTGCACAGACAATGAATGTGAGTTGCAAAAGAGCTGTGATGGCTTGACTCAAACAAAAAGCTTAAATGAATTCCAGAGGAGGTAAGGCCTCGCAAAAGCAGGCATGTCATAACACAACAAAGGCTTTGATAATGCTAATACACTCTCATCAAGTATAAGGTGAATATAAAACCTAATTAGCTGAGCATTTGACTATAACCCTCGGATTCATTTAACCATATAACCGATGAAAGGATTGTGAATTTCATACTTCTGTAAATTTCATTCCTGGAAGAAACCAATGATATGCTTATGAAGAAACTGTAAGAATTTCATTAGTGAAGATACTTGCCCTCAATTTTGCAACGTTTCGCCATGGTTCCACCAAGTATCATGGCACTGATTATTTCAGCTGCAATACTTTCAAAAAGATCTGCACCTCGAGCAGCACAATCACCCACATTGTCTCCAACCTTTCATGCAACAATTTATTAGTTACAGAGGAAGTTTGGACTGATGCATAGTATACATCATAACCCAAGAAAACAGAACACAGTCAAGGAAAAGCCACATAAATAATTAACAAGAAGAAGATATTTATGTGGTACTTAAAATTAATTTAAGCTTTCACACATGCTTTGCCCAAATTACATACCTTGAAATAGCAAATAATACATTAAACAGAAAGCCAAAACCAATCAACAGAGCTAACACATACTTCAGCAGAGCTAACAGATACTTCAAATATGGAACTACAAAATTTAAGGGTATATATATACCAAATCTGCAATCACTGCAGGATTCCTAGGATCATCCTCAGGTATTCCCTGCTCCACTTTTCCAACAAGATCAGCCCCAACATCAGCAGCTTTTGTGTATATTCCACCACCCAACTGAGCAAACAGTGCGACAAATGAAGCTCCAAATCCATATCCCACAAGAAGAAGAGGCACTGGGAGAGAACAACATGAAACACCACCAACATAGTCGTATGAGACACAACAACAAGCTTCAATTTTCACAAAAACATGTGCAAAGGTGGAGATTGCTTCCATTTGCTAAAGTAATAGCAATTACTTAGGAAGAAGGTATTGTTACATACAATCAGTGACTTTCATTGAACCAGGAGAATCCACGCCCAACCAAACATAAAATGTAGCATAAAGGATGGCTACACCAATCACAGCCATGCCAACAACCACCAATGCAGAAAAACCACCAGCACGAACAGCTATCTGCATAATATATTTTCCAGTCAAGATACAAATCACCAATCAATCAAAAGACAATGGATTGAAAAAGGAACTACCTGCAATGCCTCTCTAGCTGACCGTCTTGCAGCACTAGAAACTCTAACATTTGCACGTACCGATACCCACATCCCAACATAACCTGCAACACCTGAACACAAAGCCCCCAAAAGGAATGCAGCGACAGTGATATATGCAGATGTTGACCTGTGCCAGAAGAATATAGCCACAAAAACTGGTCACTTGTCACCATGTGACAAAAAGATGGACCTAATGCCCCACAACAAACTTTGACACATGTAATCACCTTCCAAGGCCAGAAGATTCTTGTTGAGGTGTTGTACTGCGGAACAAATATATACAGAGGATAACCAATGCCAGTAGCAGTGCCATCTTAGAAATAGTACTATACTGGGTCCTGAAGAAGCCTTCTGCTCCATCACGTATTGCATCTGATATCTAGAAAGCAAGTTAATGATATCAAGACATGAAGGTGGAATTGACATTTCTAGATAAATTCAAGAGAGACGATATACCTGAACCATTTCAGGAGGTCCCTCATCCTTTGAGAGTACCCATTTGGTAAGATATATAGATAAAAGGAAGCTGCAGATACAAACTGTGAAGACAAACACAATGATTGGAGATGTACGTGCTCCGATGTAAAAGATCCCTCCAAAACCCAATAGCAAAAGTATAAATAGAACACGAACATTTATTCGCTTAAACACTCGAAAAATCTGCAAAAGAAAAGGTTAATTTAGTACAAGCATCAAAATCATGTAAACAAAAGCAATGTTGTTCTACTAAGGATTTAATTTTAAAAGAATCATAAATCATCACAATGCAGAATAACAGAAAAATCCGCTTTGAAAAAAGTAGGCCACTCCCAGATAGATATCAATGCATGCTCACATGGACACACATATCTATGCTACATAATCCTCTCACAACAAAGCAATAGCAATTGTCATCAAATAAGAGGTTAAGCATTAGGTTTCTCACCAATGGATTATACGGTTTGCTTCGCATGTCGGGGAAAATCCTTGGCCTTTCTTGGTAAGGCCCCAGATTACCAGTCTCAACATCATCATCGATCATCATTTTATGAGATGAATTTACCCTTCGAGCTACAGGAAAATGGATGTCCTCACTGCCTTGAGGCAATTCGCCCCCACGAACCAGGATGCTGAATTTTGAAGGATAGGCTGGTCTGGAAGCTCAAATGATCACTCGCTGGGCAGTGCTTGAGTATGCAAAATAAAAGGACTCCTGGCCTTTTTAATCCTCTAAATTAATTAATTCAGTAGCTAAAAGCACCTTCCCAGCTGGCAGCCCTTCGACACCAAATCAACTTCCTGGAGAAAAACATTCCGAATGATACCACGCAGTGAAGTTTCCACATTCCACATTATATCCTCTGGAAAAACTAAAGGCATGATAATAAGCTTATAGGGACATCACTCAAAAAGTGCGATGATGCGTGCGGCAATCTTGTGAATTAGAACATGAAATGAAAACAGCACTGATCAAATCCAATCCTTTCCTATGATCATAAATTAGATTGGACTAGGGCACGAAACAAAAACAAGAGTGAGTGAGATTAAGGTTGAGAATGGGTTTAGCATTTTAACATGCAAGACTAAAAATTCTAAGTAAGATCTGAACCAAGAAAAAAAGTAACAACAACAAGTCTTTGTCATTCGGTGAGTGGACTTTTCAAAAGATCTACTTATTACAATTTCGGCAACATAATTAAAACTCCGAGCACGGAGTTTCGATCTCGGATAGAGATCTATTTATTCAAGCATAAAAGAGAAAGCACACGAGGACAGAGTACGGTACCGTTTTAAGGAAAGGTAACTGCCATTAACGGAAGCCTTCTGACTTTCGTCTCTCTGCAAGTTAACTCAGACTTCTGTTTCCTTTCGCCAACAAAGAGAGAGATGAAGAGAAAATTAGTGCATATAACAATAAAAATATTAGGGGTGAGAAAAAACCCAAACCGATAAAACCGGAAAAAAATAACTGATAAAAACGAACCGAATAAAAACCCGATTAAACCGATTAAAAACTTTGAAAAACATTAATAACCCTAGCCGCTCGCCTAGGTTTTGTACAGAAAAAACCGATTGACCCCCACCCAACCGAACCGGTTCGGTTTTAAAACATTAATATAAATGCAAACTTTGTCCCGTTTCTCGGTTACACAAAATTGATAACCCTAGCCGCTCGCCTCTCGCATCTCCCTCCCGCTCGCCGCTCGCCGCTCGCCGATCGTCTCTCCCTCCCTCTGGCCTCTGGCCTCTCTCCCTCCCTCTGGCCTCTCGCCCGGCCTCTCGCCTCCCATCTCCCTCGGCTTTAAACGGAGAAATTTGAAGTTTGATTGTTTGGAGTTTGAACCTCTGTTTACAAAAGGTAACAAAGCTCACTCAACCTCTGTTTTTTATTTCTTTTGCACTCTGGGTCGGTCATATAGTGTTTCAACTCGAATCAGTGAATCTTCTATTAAACTTGGAATCTTATTAAAATGATTGCTTTAGTTTTGACCAGAATGAAGTTTATGGTTTGATTTAAGATCTCTAGATCACTGCAGAATCATGTGATTAATCAGTAATTGTCTTTTATGTTGCCTCTTGAATCTAGTTATTAATCCATGATTATTTTTTCTGTAATGTTGCTAAGTGGGTTCTTTAACTGGTTGATTTTGCGACAATAAATACTGCTTTTTATGTGTTGTATTTGCTTCATTGTTATGATTGGCTTGTCCATCGAATCTGTTTTGCTCTTTTCAAGTTTCCTTTCGAGATAAATGTTCATAAAAATGCAAACTTTTGTGTTATATTTCATGATTTTAAGAACTAGAATAATATAAGTGAGCCAAAAGTGGTTGTTAGAAGGCTATGTATATAATTTACTTCAATGGCAATATAGCTCTTTTTTTTCTAGCTAAATAAAGATAGACTAATTCTTTTTGGGAACTAGCTGATCCCGTTTTAGATCTGCCATTGTTGATGGCTCTGAAATTGATTACTGTAAAATGTTGATACATGTGCCTATTTGCATCTGTATATTTGCGCATGTGCGCACATTACAGCCACAATTATTAATTGATGAAGTTCCCAATATATCTTTGCTGTTCTTATTTTCCTGCTATCACCATTTGCCATTGTGCAGCTATTTTAGAATTTATCTTCTTTGCTGTTCTTATTTTCCAATTGCCTAGTTATAGTCCTCGTCCTCATTATTTCAGATTCCTTTGTGTTCTGGTTGCATCATGGATCAATTTAGGGACCCAATCCGTGGACGTCTGAATTAATATGTATCTTCTGTTCAAGGCTTTGAAAAATAATTAATAGCATAGCGATATATTTATGCAAAACTTCTACCCCGAGCACATGCAATGAAGCCGTAGACAGACAAGTGAAATCCAATGCACAAAATAATTTGATCTATGGGCAGCATCGTTGTGGTAAAGGCCGTATTGCCAGAGGACTCATTACCACAAGGCATAGAGGGGGAGGTCATAAACGTCTATACCATAAAATCTATTTTCGACAGAATGAAAATAACATATATTTCAACTAGATTTTCTGCAAAATGGAATAATCTTGGAGGAAGAGTACCGCCCCGAAGCTTCTTTAAAGAGGCTAGTAACCATGGATTACCCATGGTCAATTTCAACAGTATCCCATAAAGCATATATGCAGCCAGGTGGTGGGTGGGTGGGATTTCAACAGTGTCAATTTGATATATGATTCAATTCAATAAGAAAAGGAAGCATAGATGATCTATAAGAGATAACAAGAAATAAAATAGAGGTTCAATTTGCTTACCTTTTGCAAGCTGCAACCGTGCTGGATAGGGACAATTATAAAGAGGAATTGTCGAACTGGGGGTAACGATATAGATCAGATTGCTGAGGGAGAGAGGGTAATGGTTGGTTGCAGAGGGAGAGAGGGAAATGGTTGGTTGTAGAGGGAGGGAGGTTGAGAGGTTGTTGCCGCTAAAGTGCTAGCTACTAGGGTTTTTTAAGATTTTATTTATATTAATTTATTTAACTGAACTGGTTCGGTTCGGGTTAATAGGTTTTTTCCTTACAAAACCTATACACAACAACAACAACAACAATAATTTAATTGTTCTTCTTGTTTACTCTTTTGTTAATGTTTTTGAGTTTTTTCTCTCGGGATAATTTGATAATTTTAATTATTAAGACTTCAATGTTATTGTTATAATATGGTATGTTGATCTATTTTATTATATTAAAATTTGCTATATAGATATTATATTTTAATTTTAAACTAACAAATCCTATTAATTTTTTCAATCCCAACAATCATAAAAATTGTTCGCTTAGCCGACACTCTACAATGTAAGTAATTTTTTTTAATTTTCAAGACAAATGATTTTTTTCTAGCTAATAATTTTTATTTTTTTTATAATTTATTTAAATTTTTTATTTGCTCTTTTGTTATATTTTAGGGTTTTTTTAGTCTTTGATTTTTTTTTTCATTATTAAAACAATTTTATTATTATTATTAATAATAATTTTAGTTTTTGTTCTTGTTCTTGTTTTTGTTTTTTGTTAAAAAAAATTTTGGTTTTTTCTTGAGGTAATTTAATCATTTTTATTGTTTTGACGGTGATAGTGGTGATTATTTTATATGTTAAGATTTTGGAGTTACTGTTTTTATAATAGAGTATATTGATGTGTTTTATTATATCAAATTTACATATATATATGTTCTATTTTAATCTCGATCATTTTAAAAATTATTTACTTGTAACATGGTGCTAACTATTAACTAGTATCAACATTGAATCGAGAAAATGATTATTATCAATGACACTTTCACGATGATCAGAGCATTTAAATACTGCTAGGCTAGTTTGTTATATTATATTTAAATACGATGGGAAATTTTCAACATTATCAGTGATTAATTACCAGCAAGGCAATAACAACAATCTCTAATACCAATGGCATGGTATGCAACCCAAAACTAATTACTAATTAATATGTCAACATATAATCATATATCATAATCTCAAATACAAACAGTTAAAAACCATGAGCAATTAATATGTCATTTGAAAGACAGACAGGCCGATAAAACATACATACATAGAGCAACTGACTTTTTATTTCACGTTTATATCTTCTGGAAGTAGAAAACCTCCATTTCTGTCTCTTTTTACTTCCAGAGAACGACAAAGGTAGAAGTTTTCTTTAGCTATTTTGAGACTTCTTTCCTCATCATTTAATTAGCTTCTTTTTAATAATCAGGTATGAACAACTCCACTCAGAAACAAATCCCCCCCTCCCAATTGGATTCGAATTGTAGTTGTTGATAATTCTATATTTGGTTGTTTTATTTCATGAAATTTGCTTGCTTCAAATCTTTGCCTTTAACTGTTTTCTCTTAAGTTGATTTATCACTAGATTAGATCTATTTTATCATATTATCAAGAAATCTGATTCTTGTTTATGTTTAGTGAATTAATATGTTGTAATAATAATAATCAGATTTGGTTTGATTTACTCTGTTACGACACGATAATCATAGTCGTATTTACCCCTTGATCATGCTATTGTTGTGGAGTATTAGTCTAATACAAGTAATTAAAAATTTCAGAATTAATTACTATTATTGTTATACCTATTAGTAAATTTTTCTTCTTTGAAGAAGTTTTCTGTCCATACCATTACTAAAACATTTATTTCATAACAGACCACCTAACTGCTGCAATGGGAAAGAAGCAAAAGGAGGATGCTAGTGGTGCACCCTCAAAGGCTAAGGCTAGCAATAAAGATGCGAAGAAGGAAAAACTATCAGTCACTGCCATGTTGGCTAGCATGGACCAAAAACCTGACAAACCTAAGAAGGGTTCTTCGTCAGCCGTAACGTCTAGCAAGCCAAAGTCAGCTCCTTCTTACATAGATGGAATTGATTTCCCTCCATCTGATGATGAAGAAGAGCAACAGAAGAATGATCCAAACAAGAGACCTAGTCAGCGGAGGTCTGAATTGAAGCCTCTTGATGTAGCCATATCGGATAAAGAGTTAAAAAAGCGTGAAAAGAAGGAAGTTCTTGCTACCCATGCCATAGAACACGCGAGGCAGGAGGCCCTTAAAGATGACCATGATGCTTTCACGGTTGTCATTGGAAGCCGGGCTTCTGTTCTCGATGGGGAAGATGAAGGTGATGCAAATGTCAAAGATATAACAATAGATAATTTTTCTGTCTCAGCTCGGGGAAAAGAACTGCTTAAAAATGCATCTGTGAAGATAGCACATGGAAGGAGATATGGTTTGGTTGGGCCCAATGGAATGGGCAAGTCTACACTATTGAAGCTCCTTGCTTGGAGAAAGATTCCTGTGCCGAAGAATATTGATGTGCTTTTGGTTGAACAGGAGGTCATTGGTGATGATAAAACAGCTTTACAAGCAGTTGTTTCAGCTAATGAAGAACTTGTCAAACTCCGAGAAGAAGTTGCCTCCCTGCAGAAATCTGACGGCCCTGCCGAGGGTGAAAACAACGGTGATGATTATGATGAAGATGATTCTGGAGAGAGGCTTGCTGAATTGTATGAGAACTTGCAGTTGATGGGATCAGATGCTGCTGAATCACAGGCATCAAAGATTCTTGCTGGGCTGGGTTTCACCAAGGATATGCAGGGCCGTCCAACTAGGTCTTTTAGTGGTGGCTGGAGGATGAGAATTTCACTGGCTAGGGCACTTTTTGTGCAGCCTACTCTTTTATTGCTTGATGAGCCTACCAACCATCTTGACTTAAGGGCTGTTCTCTGGTTGGAGGAGTATCTATGCCGGTGGAAGAAAACTTTGGTTGTTGTCTCACATGACCGAGATTTCCTGAACACAGTTTGCAATGACATCATTCATCTACATGATCAGAAACTTGACTCATATCGTGGAAATTTTGATGACTTTGAAGTTGGGTATGAGCAGAGGCGGAAGGAGACAAACAAGAAGTTTGAGATTTATGACAAGCAGATGAAAGCTGCCAAGAGGAGTGGGAATCGGGTTCAGCAGGAAAAGGTCAAGGATCGAGCAAAGTTTGTTGCTGCCAAGGAAGCAGCAAAGAATAAGAGCAAGGCTAAAGTTGATGAGGATCAAGCCCAACCCGAAGCACCAAAGAAGTGGAGAGATTACAGCGTTGAGTTCCACTTTCCAGAACCTACTGAGCTTACACCGCCACTCTTGCAGCTCATTGAAGTGAGCTTTAGTTATCCAAATCGGGAGGACTTCAAGTTGTCAAATGTTGATGTAGGCATTGACATGGGGACCCGTGTTGCTATTGTTGGACCCAACGGAGCTGGAAAATCCACTCTCCTAAATCTTCTTGCCGGTGATTTGGTACCAACCGAAGGTGAAGTGAGGCGGAGTCAGAAGTTGAGGATCGGAAGGTACTCGCAGCACTTTGTGGATCTTCTTACAATGGATGAAACACCTGTACAATACCTTCTTCGTCTCCATCCAGACCAAGAGGGGCTTAGCAAACAGGAGGCTGTTCGGGGGAAGCTTGGCAAATTTGGACTTCCCAGTCACAATCATCTTACCCCTATTGCAAAATTATCAGGTGGGCAGAAAGCCCGAGTTGTGTTCACATCAATATCAATGTCAAAGCCCCATATTCTACTTTTGGATGAACCCACAAACCACTTGGATATGCAAAGTATCGATGCCTTGGCTGACGCGCTTGATGAATTCACGGGTGGAGTAGTCCTGGTCAGTCACGATTCTAGATTGATATCACGTGTGTGCGAGGATGAAGAGAAGAGTGAAATTTGGGTGGTGGAAGATGGAACTGTGACTGCTTTTCCGGGGACATTTGAAGAGTACAAAGAGGAGTTGCAAAAAGAAATTAAGGCTGAGGTTGATGATTAAGGTTTGCAGTTGCAATACTTAATTCTTTGCATCAGTAAGTTAGTGAGATCTTGCTTGGAGTTGCTGCATATGTATCGGCTAGTACACATGACATGAATACTATAAATGCACCTTTCCTCATTTTAGTGTCATTCTTGTGTGGCAGAGATGTAGGAAATAAAATAAAAGTGCTATCCCTACCTACAGTTTTTGGAATGCGAGTGTAATTAATGTCTTAGCGATTCCCTCATTGACCTACGTGTATGGTAAGAACATATCATCAGTATCTGCTTTTTATTTACTCACCATTACAATAAGCTTTCATGGGTCTAAGCTGCCCGTGCATGATGTTTTACACGGGAATGATGAGCTGGACTGGTTTTTTTATTTCAATTTTCTTCTAACCCGTATCTCTCTCTGGTGTATCCAGGCTTCTTTATTCACTGTCACTCTCGCATCTTTCCATTAAATCCCCGCTTTATGGTGATCGATTAAAACCTGAAATGATTCCAGTTTAGTGTTAATATGAATCTTGTTATTTTTCTCGTGATGAAAACTTGCTAGTGACATGCATCATTGACTCTTTAACACTGGATATTGAGTTGAGACGGGCATTCCACATTTCTATGTTTGACATGTTTCGCAGATTAAATTCCTTGCTTCACGACATATTTTATACATCAAATCCAGCTCGCAAGACCTTCAAACTCATCATCCATGATGGAATTTTGCCATGTTCCCGGTCAAATTTCCTCAAGGT
The DNA here is from genome assembly GCA_032356905.1 of Salix exigua. Classification (NCBI taxonomy): domain Eukaryota; kingdom Viridiplantae; phylum Streptophyta; class Magnoliopsida; order Malpighiales; family Salicaceae; genus Salix; species Salix exigua. The sequence goes on from CM063597.1 coordinate 16,496,446, forward strand.
TAGGGTGAAGGCTAGCTCGGGAGTGATGCTGTCCTCAACATGAACTGCACGGGAATGTAGAATCTTGATCTGCTTCCCAGAATCGAGCATCTTTTTATGGAAAGCCCTGAACAACTTGCCCACAGAATAGACCAGGCAAATAGAAGATTTCAGCATTGAGGATGTAGTTTATGTGGAGATCACAAGTACAAACATAGTCCATCATCTAGCGGTCACGGAAGCTTCTCGTTTTATAGTCTTGTAGGCATGAAACTGAAAATGAACTCTCGGCGTTTCCTAGAATGGTTCCCGCAGTTAGATAGCAATTTTCCATTTCCCATGCTCACAGGTGCTGTTAAAAATTAGGGCGTAGGAATCCAACAAAGTTGAAGGAAGCTTTGGGAATTAAAATAAACAGTTGTTAAAAAATAATGAAGTAACAAGGCAGACTGATACGCAAGGGGATTCAACGGGCATCAACAAAGAACATCTTGGAATAAAGACACGCTATCTAACAAATAACCCATGTATAAATTGGAATACTCTTAATACACAGGCAACAAATCCCAAATGAAGCCTTGAGGGAATGGGATAGGAGAGCTCCACCCCAAGCACAAAGAAGGGTGCGTCCATCTGCAAGCATGCACGCAATGACGTATTCTCACTCCACGTTAAATGTCATTTGCAATAGGCAGCAACAGAGCTGCGGCATCTTTACTTGTAATGCAGCAGATGTTTCCCTCCTATTTTACAAGAAATATGGAACGCCTGTCCTGGGCCCTCTCATATGGTTGTTCTCCTCCGTTTCTGTAAAAAACTTCACTTCCCTCTCCTATGAAATGACACAAAATATGAACACGGATGAACAATATGAATTTCACAACCAGAAATCTAAGGGTACAGAAGGGGATGATTAAGGAAAGCTCCCACAGAAAAAAGTACAAGGGCATATCCAGTAGTTTCAGATTCATAATGATGTAAGCTGAAAAACAAGGGTATTGAAAAGGTACAGGGTTTGAGCAGAATTATTATTATTATTCAGAACAGCAACTTCATACCTGATCAATGACCTTTTTAAGCATATGCATAAATCACCACATTTAATTAAAACGGTGCACGCAACCCAATTAATATCATTTATCATTGAATAAAAGGAAGTAAATGCACTTGAGCTCTTTTATTCTCACTTGTCTATACAATCAAAATGTTTCCCATGCAATCAGTTTGTCCATAAAGATATTAATTTTAAGGCCACTAACTAATAGGGCAAAATACTCAGGATAGGTACAATTCTATAAATTCTGTAGCAAAATTGTGGTGTTTTTAGTATATAATCATGTCATGCAAGATAAACAAAATGCAATGCTGACAACCATAACTGCATTCTCATTGACAAACAATACAACAAAATTACAACAGTATATATTATTAGCATGCCTCCCTTGATCCCACATAAAAACATGGGCAGTATAAAAGTCTCTAATACTCACCATATTCTCATTGAAGCTCAATATAGAAGCTACATTTCCACAGCGATAACAGTAATTTGGTGCAGACCAGACCTGCAAATCATACAGACCAGGAAAATTAGCATAATGCTTGTATATGTCACATGAATTTAAGAGGTTCAGAGTCTTTACAGTGACTAAGCCTTTATCTTGAAACATGTATTTGAGACCTTCTTGTACAAGTTGGTGTGCTCGACAAACCAGATCAAGATTGTTAATGTGATTGAACTATGAAAAAAAGAAAACCACCTGTCAGATCAACATGACATTTGTTTCCAGTGAATGGGACATGTTCCTATTAGAGGTCAGGTTCATTACCTCGGAAGTAACTCTAGACCCAAAAAGCCAACCTGCTCCTCGTGGACTAACTGCCCATGTCTCAATATCTTCAGGATCACTCCACATGAGATCACAGAATGGTCCTTCATGTGGAATTTCACAATTCCTTTCAATTACTCTTATCTGCCATGTAATAGGGAATATGTAAGTGTTGTATCAGAACTTCCCATGAGAACAAAGCAGCAGGAACCTCTATAGTCCAACATGCTGTGCCACCAAGACTCACTCTCTCTCCCCCTCCATATTGTGTATTGCTTAAATGCACAATTCTTCAGCAAAACAAATAGAAGGAAAAGAAAAACACCTGATCAATAGTTCGGATGTCAGGAGAAAGACCACCATGGACGCAAAGCACCTAGAGGATAAAAAAAGACATCAAGTTTAACAGGTATCGAAGCAGATGCAAATACAGAGCCATCTACGTAAATGAACAGAGATTTGGAGAGGAAAAGGCTGCAGTATTCAAAGGGTAAGAAATGGGATGTGGTATGGGAGTTGCACTTACAGTGCCATCTATAATCGCTGAGAGTGTCAGATAATCGAAAACATCAGTACAGTACCGCCAGGCATTGGCATTTCCATACTTCCTCTGGCACTCATCATAGAAACCGTATACCTGGCAGACAAGAAAGTTAAACCTTACAACGTAAATTTATAATCCAAAGGGAAATTGTCGAGAAAAAAAGGATATTCATCTTGAAAAAATGACATCATTTGGTTTGGACTGAAACCCTAGAATTGGTGCAATTTTTTTCATTTAAGTAGTTCTGATTGCGGCTGGATCAGAGGGGAGATCTGATTTGTATATATTTCTTTACAGCTGTGAAAGGATTTTATTATTTTAATGATGTCATCCAGAACTAGCTGAACTGGAGTTTTCCCAATCTTGTTATCACATTTGACCATACTCAAGGACATGCCTTAAAAAAACAAATTTAACTCCAGGACTGGGGAAATAACCTACAACATTTCAGACTCATGTTCTTGCAGTTCCTGTATCTATCAAGTAGTACAAACCTCACCAAGAAATGATCCAGCTATTAGACCAGCACATAAGAATGAATATGTACATGAGCCTATGATTGGATGGCGTAGTTTCCAAAACATTAGCATCAACGAGCAAACTGTGAGCAACCAAAAATAGCCAAATTAAACCAACCTAAGTGGATTGCCTTGGGACTACAGTCATATTGGCAGCCTAACGAACATATTTGGAACACGAGTGACATCCTAAATTTCCATATTAGTTCTTGCTTGAAAAAAGTATATCTAACTGTTTCAATACATCACCGGCCCAAGAACATTATTTAACACAATTTTTATCACCATCACTTATTATAGGAAAAATCTAGATTCATCTTTAACTAACACGTTACAAAAACCATATCACAGTTCTGCACCTGAAAAGTTTTAAACAGTTCCATTAACTAAAGGAATCCCAAATCAATCATACTCTACAATGTCCACCACCAGCGTGGCAATCCCTCTACTCCAAATTAACAGTCCACTTTCCCGTCTTAGGCAATCCATTATCATACTTTACTTTACTAGTTTAAAGGGTGCACTTACAGAATTTTATGATCCCTGAGGCCTAAATTACCATCTTGTTACATATACTAGTTTGAATGGAAATGTAGTTCTTGAAGAATGTACTTATTTTCTCCCACGATAACATTTGGTTATCCCAGTATTAATTAAAATTTATAGGGACAATTCTTAGTCAGTGACCATTCATCAAGCCAAAAGAGCAAAGCCATTCTTAACTTAACTCTCCTTGGGGAAACCAGAAGCTTTGGCAAAGAATATTGCAGTATTAAATTACAATTATAGGGACAATTCTTAGCCATTGATCATCTATCAAGCCAAAAGAGCACAGCCATTCATAGCTTAACTCTCCTCAGGGAAACCAGCAGCTTGGACAAAGAATAGTGGAGTGAACATATCACTCTTGCACATATTATAAATCATCATGGTGATTATGTGTTAAGCTACACAATCAATAGTGATTATGGTTCAACTTAAACCATACCTGAGTTAGTTGCCTGCTTTCATGATTTCCACGCAAAAGTGTAATATTAGCTGGGTATCTACAAGCATGAACAAAAGATATAGAAAACAGCAATATGGACTAGACTCATCAAAAACATAAGCAAGAAATCTAAGATGCATGCATTATAAAACTTCCTATGTGAATGTTATACCAGCTGGAAATAGCCTGGTGACAGCTTATACAGGACTTCAAGTTGCCTGGTTAGCAAAAACCAAGATGACAAGTTCCCATATGGCCTCTGGAGGCCTTGTGAGAATTTTGTCTAGTCTAATGGAAGCAATTCTTTTTCATGCAGAGATACGTAAAGTGGTTTTTTTTTCCTGGGGGAGGGGGTAATCACATAATGGATGGATGGTATATCAACATGGAAAGAACACTGGATGAGAAGAACTGTACCTTGCTTTGAGAAGCAAAAGAATAGTGAACACTTCAAGACTATTATAACCTCGATCAACAAAATCACCCTACAAAAGCATCAGGAATATTGAAGTGGATTCAGAAGAAAAAAGAAGAAGTTAAAGAAAGGCAATGATATGGGGAAGGAGCTTTGAGAAATAGGAAAGAGGGTAAGATTTATCGTGTGGTGAGTATATAAGTTGGTTACCATGAAAATGTAATTAGTCTCAGGTACATGACCCCCAGTCTGAAAAAGTTTCATAAGATCATGAAACTGGCCATGAATATCACCGCAGACAGTGACAGGGCTGTTAACAGGCTGCACATTGGACTCCTCGATGAGGATCTCTTTTACCTGAGTATATAAAAAGAAATAGTGATATAAACTTTCCAACTATTGTTATATCCAGTACAAGGAAACTGAATTCGATCGAATAACCATAAAAAAGAAGAAGCAAAGAGTGGTATCAGTAGCAGGAAGGGTTTGGCATTGAAAAGAAAAAAAAGTAGAAAATGGAGGTGCAGAGAGCATTAAAGGACAAAACAGGAGTAGTTTGTGTGGAAGGAATCAATCCATCAATCAAGAAGGGTATAAACCCTAATTCAGTTCCATTAGCTACTAAAAGCATCGATGTATAAGCATGATAGAAAGAAAGAAACAGAGAAAGATACGATATTATAGTAATAGGCGGAGGAGGAATATGAAGAAATTACGTATTCGCAGAGAAGCTGAAGTTCGTCTTCCAAGAGGTGCTGCCCTTCTTTCACCTTCGTTATCCATTTATCCAAATCCATCTCTCCTGGTGATCACGATGATGCTGATTTTACCCTTCTCTTCTCTTCTCTCCCTCTCCCTCTCTCCTTCTAGTAATTCAATCAATCAACCAGTTATGAACCCTAAACCAGAAGAAGAGAGCGAGCCCAGCAGCAGCAAAAGAAAAAGAAAAGAAATTGTCCTAAAAGGGGGTGGTCTTTTGAATACAAATAGATCTGCTTCGTCTGCTACAAATACAGTTTTGATTTGATTTGCGCGATATTTTTTTATATTCTTTTATTTATTTTATACAAAATACAGGTAATGGTAGTACGTACGGTATAATATACGTATGCCATAAAAGTAAATGGTGGACGCTTTCTCTTAATTAATTCAGTTTCTTTTCATTTCCGGAAATATTTCTTATAAAAAAAGAACTCTTCCTGCCAACCAAAACCTCATCAGATAAGCTGATTTTTCAATAACCCTGAGGTATTGTACGATTGTTATTTAAGACATTACAAAAAAATAAAAGAATATAAATGTATTTGATTGGAAATATAAACATATTATTATAAAATAAGTTTTATTAGAATATTTTCAAGTTAATTCCTATACTACCAAACGCTGTATAAAAGTATTTTAAGTACAAGTCTTTGCTCTTGCACGAAACAAGACTAATTTTTACGATAATCTTTATAAATATTCATATTTAAATATAATATTTTAGTCTGTAAAATTTTACATAATAAAAAAAATCAACATCTTTTATTATAATAACAATAAATCAAAGTCTTAATTTTTTAAATTATCATTATCATCACTGTCAAAACAATAAATATTATTCAACAAATCTCAGAGAAAAAAATATTAATAAAAAAACACGTAAGAATAAAAACTAAAATTATTATTATTATTATTATTATTATTGCTTTAATAACCGGAAGAAAACAAAATTAAATCAAAGGCTTAAAAAAACCTAAAAACATTAACAAAAGAGCAAATAAAAAAACAAAAAAAAAACAATAAAATAATTGGTTGGAAAAAAAATTATTTGACCTGAAAATTTATATATATATATATATATATATATATATATATATATATATATATATATATCACAATACGTTATGGCTCAATGAAAAGTTTGTATAGCTGTTAAAAGAATAAAAATTGTCTAATTATCCCAAGAAAAAAAACTAAAAAACATTAACAAAAGAGTAAGTAAGAGAAAAATATTATATTATTATTACTATTATGATGATGATGATGACGATGATGATGAAAAATAAAAGACTAAAAAAATCATAAAAACTTTGACAAAGATCAAACAAAAAAAATAAAACAAAAATTATCAGGTAAAAAAAGTCATATGACTTAAAAATAAAAATAAAAAAATGAATAAAAAGCTAAAAAAATAAAAACAAAATACAAATATCAATTTCCAAATGATCATAGATATACAATAAAATTTAAGAACTATTTCTTTTGAAAAACAATATCATCCCATGAAATAAGAAAATAACAAAAATTAAAAATAAAAGCTAAGCACACTTACTATATATATATATATATATATATATATATATATATATATATAGACAAAAGTTAGAATTATTCTTGAAATAAAAAGAAATAAAGGGATTAAAATAAAAAAATAATAGAGCTGAAATCCAAAATTAAAACTATAAGGGCCAAAATAAAAATCAAATATATTATCAATTTTAATCAAAGGACAAGACTGAAGAAATTAAAACTATTGCACCTAATAAATTCATCATTTCCAATTCAATCCGGAAATTAAACAAAGGAGGGTCGAATTGAAAAATGGACATTGAATCAATTCCAATTAAAGGACCCAATTGAACTAAATCAAGACTTATATATCAAAAATCAGACCCAAAAATGAAATTGAAAATGAAGGGACTGGTGTGAAAAGGGTGAAAATAAGAGGGACTCTCCTGCATCTGTACGTGTAGGAGAGAGAGAGATGTGACTAGCCGCTTTAACCGGCCGCCTTGCGTCCACGACCATTTTTGGGTGAAACGTACCACGCGTGGAGGAAAACTATACAGAGGCGCACTGGAATAGATGCTGGTGGGACATTTCCGCCCACCGTATAAGCCGCCCCACACCACCTGAAAGGGGAGTGGGGCGGAATAGTATCAGTTCGCGTGGACCACACGTACCGACAAAATTTCAATAAATAAATAAATAATATTAGTCAATATATCCTTGTCCTTAATTAATTATTTTTATCTTATTAGGGGCTATAACCGTATTTAGCCATTTAAAAAATATTAAAAAAGGTTGCAACGGACCTGGCTGAATCGGACTGGTCGGTACGCGCGCAATTACATCCTTGACCCTCAATCAGAACCATTGTTTTGTCCTATTACCGGGACTAAAATTGTGAAAACATTGTTCTGGACAAATTCGTGTGATGCGCGGACAAAAAATTTCAACTCCAAAGTACAACATGTCTTGTGCTACAGTGAAACACTGGAATAAAATATTTTAGATTATAGTATAATATATTACCGTCTCTTTTATGGTCCAATAAAAACTTTTATTCATGATTTTTTTATACGAGGCCCGCTTGCCTCGTGGTCAAAGTAAAGGATAATTCTTGATTTGGTGGGAGAGTTGATTGGGCATTGAATGGTCCAGAGTCCAGTCACTGTAGCCGAAGCAGCACGCCGTTTAAAAAAAACCATGAAACCACCACCACCACCGGAATTGAGAAGAGGAAAGGCAACCACCCCGAAATCTTTCCATTTTTATTCAGATCGTATTGCGATTACAGTGTCGATCAGTAATGATCAGCCCGTCAGGGTCTGGATTGATTGATTTTTTTGTTCGGTGGAAGATGAAAGAGCAATTCAGGGTTCAACAACAGCCAATGATTCCTCCAACGGTGGTTTTCAGCTCTCGAAGAAGCACGGTTGGAAAGAAGGATGTGGCCTTTGGATCTCAGTGCTTGCTTTCTATTCTGAATGTTATCTTCCTCTAATATTTTGGCAATTCAGCACTTGCAATTTACAGAATCTGAACATAAGCTGCTTGCTGGTATTCTCTCAACTACCTCCCGCTGCTCTCTTTCTTGGAAGGCATTTCCCTTGAGAAAGCCCTCTAGATATACCGACCGAATCAGATGCTCCAAAGGCACAAATACAAGCGCAGCAGCTATTCATTCAGGGAAAACCAGCGTTCCAGCAACCCTGTTCGTGCCCTGGAACACTGGGGGCAAAAAAAGGCATCAGCTAGCAAGTCATCGTGAAACAGGACCTGGCTAACCTCCTACTTCCTCTCCATATTTAAGTATCAAGTGAGAAGAGCTTTGTTTGCTTGCAAGTTCTAGCTGGCCGACTACAGACTGACATGTCATAATTCATTTAGGTTCTTGCTACTAGATAAATGCAATTCTCCTATCACTCTATGAATTCTCTACTCATCCCTCTGTAGAAAGGCTCTGCTACATAAATTGAATTGAGGCCATTAGAACATGACAAGACAGCTCTAAGATCCCGAAGAGCAATGTTTGCCATCGTAATTAGTCCTGAAACTTGTGTGATGACCTGTTGCAACGTCATCAATCAGATTCTCTACAGCATTTTTAATCGGGGGAGCTGTTACCCTTCCAAGGGCATCTTTTCGTGAGCATTCCCTCGCTAAATAAGTGAAGAAATTAGTAGTTACTTGGAATGGAAGAGCGACCGAGTGAGGACGGCATTGGAGAGGAAAGAGAGGTGAGGGGTGATTGAATCATCATTGTCGCCATCGGCGTCTGAGGATTTGTCACGGTGAAAGAGGAGAGGATATGGTGGGCGAGTCCTCGTCAAATTATCCAGCATTCCCATTTTCTTAGCACCTGTTTGGGAGGGCGGCACGTTTGCCAAATTCCATTCCAAATGAAGGTTTAGTCCCGTTAGTGTGTTTGGTAAGAACAAAATGACATTTGAAATGGGTGGGACCCACCACTTTTTTAGTCCCAAACGGCGTTTCAAGAAAAGCACCTGAGAGGTGCTTTTCTTGCACCAGCGTTTCAAGCTTGCACCGGCGTTTCAAGCAGAAAATCAATTTACCGTTAATTCCAAATCAACCCTCAGTTGGCAAAAATAGATCCGTTGGCAAAAATCTCAAACCTCCATACCAACGGCCACGACTTCTTGGCCGTCATAGAGGTGGCAGAATCCGCGGATGAGCTTGGCTTTGTATAGAGAGTCGGCGGCGATCTCCATACGGCGCATGGTGGCCATGTCGCGGAAGAAGGAGAGGAGTTCTTGGGGACTGGTTTCGACAGTGCGCGATGGAGGATCGCATCTGTGAGTGGTGAAGGGAACGGAGGTCTCGACTGTGTGATGGGATCAGTTGAGGTAGAGATCGGACGACGGAGTGAAAAGGTGGTGGCTAGAGGTTTGAGGAAATTGGATCCGGAGGAAGATGATTTTAGGTGTGATAAGGCCATGTCGACCTAAAAATTAATATATATATATATATATATATATACCCCAATATATATATAAAGGGGGCTGCTGGGGATTTTATATTATATATATATATATATATATATATAATCTAAAAATTAATTAAAATATAAATAATTTTTACATAATGTATGTTTATGAATATAAAAATATATTGTTAATGTTAAAATAATCTAAAAATTAACTAAAATATAAATAATTAATTAAAATATATTGATAATTATATTTTTAGTTTGATGGGAGAATAAAAAATAATATTTGTTTTTTCATGAATTATTAATTACATAATATTATTATCATTATTAAATTTACAATATTTAAAAAAATTATATATATATATATATACCCTTTAAGTAATTTCACAAGTTAAAAGCAGTTTGTAAAGTTTGGAAACCAAACACCAAAACTTCATTTTTTCAACCTTCAACTCAACTACGATTTTAACCAAACACTTTCCATTTTTAAAAACTCCATTTTCAAAACTCTATTTTTAAAACTTCATTTTAAAAACTCCATTTTCAACCACAACCGCTACCGCTACCGCTCTCCCAAACTCCATTTTAATATCCGAGTCTCTGTTCTTCATTTCATAATCCAACCATCGTCATCGTAATCATCCGCGCCATTTGTATTGTAAATTAGCAAGTCACTACCACTGTTTTCGAGGGTGATTGGATTGTGGTTGTGTATCATTTATTTATTTTAATACGAAATATTAAAAATATTATTTTAATATATTTGTAAATAACAATTTTTTTATAAGTAGCCTGTACTGTATCACACGATTTCTCTATTATTGTCTTTAAAATTAAATGCATCACGCCGGTTGGGTTAGGGGCCTATGAAGAAAATGAGCCGGGTGGTAAAATAAAATAAAGTTCGACTGCAGGCAGGCCCAATCTATTTAACATGCAGCCTGTCCATTAGCGGCTCTTCACATTCTTTTTCTCGCTTTGTTTTCTTAACTTTGAAAAAGAAAACTCAAGATGGGTCAAGCTCAAAGCGAGGTAGCACCAAGCGACACAGCAGATCAAATGGAACCCCGTCCTTCTTCATCTCCTTCAATGGAATCTCTCCTTGCTGGTATGCTGCCTGCCTACCTATTCCTTTTTCTATCTTTCTCTAAACCCTACGCCTTGTATATTTGTTTTATTATGTGAAATTGGTCTTCGCGCATACCGTGTTCGTGGAAATGCTCACTACGTATTATTTGATCGAATTCAACCTTGCTTGCAACGGGGATCATTGTTATACTATCCCTCTTTTCCACTGTAGTAAACTGATTTTTGACTATGGATTATTATTTTAATGATGGTTAGTGGTTGAATACTAGTTTGATGTTGAGTTAGGTATCTAGCAGTGCAGAAAATCTTCAAGTTCGCTATTGCCCTGCTTCTGAATCCCAAATCTATTATCAGAATCTTTTTTCTTCTTTTTTGATATAAACTATCAAAGAGGGTGCGGCCTATTTTATATAAAACTGCCACCGCATTCATCAGTCACTATGTAGGTGTCTGCCAGCTACTTTGATTGCCCCAGATTTCTTTGTATCTATGCAGGAGCATTGGACCAATTAAGCAACAAAAAAAAAAGTGATCAGTAGAAAGCCTGCAATATTGGGGTTCCTTTTCTATGATTTTCTACCACCCTTTTACACCACTCAGCTGCCCTTAATTTCTCAAGTTATGTTGAGACCGTGTCTGTGTCTGGTTCCCATATAAACATAAAGTGATATTCAGCTCAAATTTCATTTTATCTACGCATTGAACTAAAATTTAAAGGTTAAAGAAGTGAGGGATCCCTATTAGTTATATTAGAACATTGAACCCATTTTTGTGTTCATTCTTCTTCTTCTTCTTCTTAATAAAGTTTCTTCTTTCATCTGAGAAAATAAAGAAATTGATGCAACAGAATTTGTTGTTTCTTGCTTTTACAGAAGCTGTAGCATATGGAAATGATGAGAATGAGGTTAGTCCGCTTTGATATACATAGAATTCGATTTGTCATTTAATTCTAGCTAACTGAGGTTAACTTGGTTTTTTCAGTCTCTTGAAGCTAAGGCTCAGAAAGCATTAGAATGCCCATGTATAGCTGATTTACGCAACGGCCCATGTGGAGTTCAGTTTTCAGAATCATTCTTGTGTTTTCTCAAAAGTACTTCAGAGGAAAAGGTAATTGTCATGAACTGCCGCTGATGGCAACCTTTTTAAGCAACACATATCTATTGTATGTGAACTACTTTTTTTCTATCTATTCAAGTATGGGATTTTATTCATTTCCACTCTATTTCCTTTTCCTTCTTGTTCATTGTATTCAATTTCATATGCCATTACAAGGAAGTGCATGTTAATATTCTATCCTTGGGATATTGCCTGCTACATGGAAATGAATTTGTTGACGTTCTATGAAGTGTTAGAAACTTTTGAAGAGGTTTTTTTTTCCTTGTGCACAGGGCTCGGATTGCGTGAATCCATTTGTGGCTTTGCAGAATTGCATCAAAGCCAACCCCGATGCTTTTTCTAAGGACATTTTAGAAGAAGATGAAGAGAAGAAAGAGGAGGAGCCAGCACAGGAATACAATATTATTCCTCCCATATGGTCAAAAGAATCTCAAAGTCCAAAGTCCAAGCTTTAGGAGAGTGAAAATTTCCACTTTTTTCGACTCCGGAGTTCTTACTTGCAGGAGTTACTATTTTATTAAATCGTAAATCAATAATTGAAATTCCATTTTTGATGACTATGACTAAGCTTATGGAACTATACATTGTTGGCTGTGCGTCATGAAATCTATCGATGTTAAGGGTGCTGTTTGGTATTGCGGTTGCGGTTGAGGTTGAGGTTGAAAAAACAGAGTTTTAAAAAAAGTGTTTTTTCTGTATTTCAAAAAAAGTAGGTGTTTGGTTAAAACTGTGGTTGAGTTGGAGATTGAAGAAAAGCGGTTTTGGGTGTTTGATTTCCAAACTTTCCAAACCGCTTTTAACTTGTAAAATTACTTAAAAGGGCATGGAAATACACACACATATTTATACATCCATCCATCCATATATATATATATATATATATATATATATATATATATGTAACTTCTACAGATAAATTTTTAAAAAAACAACAATTTATATTAATGTGAATACTTCAAATAAAATGGAAACATAATTTCATTCTCCCATCAAACTATTTGTAATGCTCTCGCGCACAATATCCATACGGGAATTTCTGTCCGAACTCTGACTAGTTTCACATGTTACAACATCCGGTAATAACTCATCCGGGATATAATCGGGATTACGATCATAGTCAACAAAAACATCATCATGTTGGGATCTCTTTCTAATATAGTTATTGAGTGCCATCGATGCAACAATAATCGCAACTTGTGTTTTGTAAGGATAAGATGGCATGCACTTGCAAAATTTTCCACCTTTGCTTCCATACTCCAAATGTCCGTGCTATCACATTACATAGTGATGAATGTGCACGATTAAATACTTCGCATCGTCCACTTGGTTCACTCCGACGTCGAAAATCTTCTAAATGATATCTCTCCTCTATATGGACCTAAATATCCATACTCATTCGGATAACCGACATCAACCAAATAGAATTTTCCTGCAAATAGAAACAAAATGCAACTTTTATATTAATTCAATAACAAAAGATGAATAGTAAGTTATTTAAATTATCATATCTATAAGAAATAAAAATTGACAACCTTCAGGCGGTTTAGGAAATTTGATACTGCATCGTGTATAGCCTCTAGAAAAATACGTGTATCGTGTGCACTACCTTCCCATCCCGCCTATACAAATGTGAATTGCATGTCAAAACTACAGGTCGCCATGATGTTTTGTGTTGAGACACCTTTCCTACTAATAAAAGGAATTTGAAGTTCCGGTGAAATTGTTGCACTGAACATGTGCCCCATCAATTGCACCAATACGAGTTCTATAAGTATGAAAAAATATATTATGATATAAATATTCAAACAAAATACACAATATTGGTGCAAACTATCTTAAATGTAAACTTAAAAATTACCTTGAAATGGGGCATAAATCTTCGATTCATCGCAATTTGTATCGATGTGTTGGTAAAGTCCGGATCAATTGGTTTGATGATATCTATAGCAAATAGACATAATGCTTTAAGGACTTATCTCATACATCTACTTACAGCTTCGCTGAATCGCTGAAATCTTTCTTGCACATGTCGATTTGATGCCCCAACCGCAAGGGTAAATAGAAACATTCCTACCTTCTCCAATGACGCACATCCTCTCGTGAAGGGTTTAAACCATAACGCGTTTCCAATTCATAATATAGGCTCAGCAAAGTGTCTCTGTCCATCCTAAACATATTAACACAACATTTCCAATGACCTCTTAAAATGTCATTCAACCAACGCATCCCTGTATTATATGAAACCATACATGGTTCTTTATGAATATAAGTGATATAATATAGGGTTAATGCGCATGCCGTGCTTAAAATTATGTTATCATCATCATATTTTCTTTCTATAAAAGTTACGCCATCTTCATCGTCTTCATCACCGTTAGCGTCTTTGCTACTCGTCGTCATCGTCATCATCATCGTTGTCGGTCCCAACGATTTCCATCATCAACGTCGCGCGTTGTTGTTTCCTTCGTCGGCATCATAGTTAATGTGCTCAATAACACGATCCATAACATTGTCATAATCACATTCAAAATCATCGTTTAATAGAGCATTAAAATGTGCATCATCCATATCTAGAAAATAAGTCCAAACCCGTTGACATTACAAACTTTGAGTCACGATATACATTTTGATATTTGGTTATTGAAAACAAGCATGGTTAAACAATATGATAAATAATTGAATATTTTTAAAATATTTGGAAAACATGCGATCAACATATTACTTATGACGTTAGAATCCAATACAAACACAAATATGAAAACCAATTATTCAAACAAAGTACTAGAATTGCGCTTAAGAATTAGGTGAATGTGCGATGGTATTTCTAAGCCAGCGGTATTTTTGTTGTATGTCATTGATGCTAGCCCACATTTTTCTATTTCTTCAGCACTTGTAGAAATTGCATGGCGCGAACAGTAAAATTATTGTCATCTATCGAACCGGTATTGATTGGAGCTCGACCATAACTTCCGAATACTACGACTGGCAAGTCTTTATTTGCAGAAGTTGAATCACTCCTACTAGATATGCTGTCGAGAAGCGGTGGCTGAATTGAAACTAGCTGAGCACCAATTCCAGGTGACTTTTTCTTTCTAGATCTTGGCTCCGGAACATCTCTTTGTTTTCGTTTACCACTGCTCCTGGTGTTACTACTAGATGATATATGATCCCCCCAACGCCTCGAGAATTTTGATATTTTCCAAAATTTATATCCTCATGCTCATCTGAGTCCCCGCTTCCTTCCTCCAAATCAGCACCTTGTAGACCGACGTTTATTGCATCCAAATCCTCGTCAATGCCAGTATCATGTGCTCGACGATGGTGCCCATGCATGTTGTCCCAGTAGTGGTGACTCTAGAGAACATTCTATCAAATTTAAACTTCAATGAAGGCTCAATTCCAACAGCTTTAAATTTTCTAACTTCTTTATTTTCCTACATAACAAAATGAATGCTATTGTCATTGTCTTCACATAATATAATAACATTATAGAAAAGTAAGGAATAAAAAATACTGACCTGAATTTGTGCTCGCCACCACTCATCACTAGCAGCAATCGTTTTCAGTTCATTACTCCAGCCCACACCAGTTTCACCAATCAACTTATTCCACAAACGCCAGTTTTTTTTACAAGAATCCCATTTATTTTTAAATTGACCTTTTTCGAACACTACACCTGTTTGCTCTGTAAATGATTTTGCAACGTACTTCCATCCGGGTTTATCAAAATGCGAATTCGGTCGCATACCCATATCAATTGCCCTAATGCATATATCACAAAAAATATGCAAGTGTTCTGGACTCCAACTAGCATTCGTGAATCGGCTCGAATCATCCATGATATGTTGTTAAACTTTGCAAAAAAACAACAAAAAAACATTACAAACCGGCACTACATAATATTACTAAATTAACTAAACCCACCCTAAATAAATGGTTCTCCTTAGCCTACTAAATTGATTTGATTATGTAAAGAAGTTATTGGATTGACTTACTATATATTATATTTTCATAATTACCAAATTTAAATTGATTTTAAATTTACTAAATGAAACATTTCTTAAAGTTAACCCTCCAAATCAGATTTAATAAATATATTAATAAAAGATATTTATAACTCTTTCAAAATTCTATTCAGTGACCTTATACTTAGCATATTTAACTTCAGTCTCCAATATGAGCATAGAAAATGTAGAATAAGTCCATCTAACAGTATCATACTACAAAAAGTTATCAAGTTCTGCAAGCATTGGTGATTGAAGTTACAACACAAAGAACAAGCATGACAGGAAAAACAAGATAAATCATGACCATCTAACATCTTTTTCGTAAAATTGAAACAAGTTCATGTCTCACCTCTTATCCTTTGGCCACCAAACCTTTATTTTGCTACCAACCAATTGCTCAGTGAGATCGGAGTTTCGTAAGATCGAATTTATGAAAATAGTCATGTCAATAAATTTAAAATGAACAAAGATTGCGAGTGCATAAAAACAATTAAAAATATCCATATAGAAGCATGACATAAGCTTTTTCATGACAAACCAATGAGAAAAGACTAGGATTTGAGATCCTGGCATTTAAAAACCAAGGTTGGCCGCTCATTCTCATAGAGCAACATCTATATTTTCAAGTAGTTTGCTTACAATATCTCTATAGATTTGAGGTTTTAACTTCTTGGCTGGCACAATTATGGCAGGGTTTGAGATCCTGGCATTTCCTTGCAACCAGCTTCTTCGGACAAGAACCGAAGTAATGAAGAGATTAAGGACACTCGTATGCACAATTTTCAAAGTCTGAATTCCCAATCTTCGATAAGGTAATATTCAATGAAAGATAGATCTCAAAAAAGTAGTATAAATTTTTCTGCAATGTTTTCTCAACTCTAGACTTTCACCCCGATTGAATTATTCTTAATATATGGACCTGGTTTTATTAGTTCTTCAATTTGATAGAATATGTTTGGTTATAGATTGATGTGAATGAGAAAACGCAACACCTGTCTACAAGTTCTTAAAATCAGAGAAAGGAGGATACTTTGGAGATGCCATCAAGTGGAACTTCACCAAATTTTTGGTAAACAAAGAAGGAAAGGTTGTTGAGAGATATGCTCCTACTACATCACCTCTTAAGATTGAGGTCAGTCTTTCTTTTCCTATTTCAACATCTGAGTCCAAGGATTTCTGCAAACTTCAGCTGACATTCCTGTATTCCAATCTGCAGAAAGACATAGAGAATCTGCTGGGTTCTTCCTGATGACCAAGGTTTGATGGTTAAACTTGAGACTCTACTTGTGTTCCAGCTGCTCACAAATATGGATTTTCTCTTAGTTTATTTCAATCCACGATAAATATCTCCATGGATGCTATAAAAACTCGATTCTATTGAGGAGTTGTTGATTAAATTGAATCAGGTATCACAAACAGGTAGTTTTTGGCAGTATGACAATCTAGTTTGGGCAATCGTGGTTTTAAGCAAGTTTCAGGGCTACTTGAATCTCTTCCAATTTGACATTCCACTCACCCAGGAATTTGACATTGGTGTAAAATGGAATAAAGCACATTGATGAGACCTTGTGCAAATTTTGTTACTAAACTCATTGTTGTATTTAGATGAAACAACACCGTGGTCGAGTTCAAATTTTCCATCTTCAATCGATTATTTTCCAACTTGTTTTTTGGCTCTTTAAGTCACCTATTGATACTCTAGTTTCCTGTGTTTTACTTTGTTGACAATAGTTGAAGTTGATGTGTTTTTCTTTCTTTTAATGCAATCAAGTTGAATGCAAATAGGATGGTGGTTGGAACACTTCGTGGGTTTGACCAGTTCATGAATTTGGTTATTGACAACACTCGTGGAGGTGAATGGTGATGAGAAAACTGATATAGGCATGGTGGTGAGTCATCTTTCCACTATTTTTCTTTGCTCAGTATTGGTTAAATCATCACTTAAGAATTATTCTCCAATTATTAGCTTTTTAAAATTGGTATTGCTTTCTTCCTGCAGGTGATCAGAGGCAATAGTTTAAACTCTTAAACATTGACCAACATGCAAGATACATGTTTAAACTCTTAATATTCATGATAAGCATATTAACAAACATGTTTGAAAGATCACACAGCTTAATAGACCTCTAACGTGAACCTAGATCTCTAACATCAAAAATTCACCCATTTCAGTTCATACATCTCTAACATCATCCAGAAAGTAATATTGATTCACAACAAAATTCACAAAACTTCCAACAAATTTACACAGTAAAAATTTATCAACAATTTCAACAACTTCCACGAAAATTAACAAAAATAATTCTTAGCAATTTAACCGAAGAAAAATCACACCAATTCCAACAATTTCACAGAATTCTTCACAGAACAAACTCACCAAATTCATCAAAACATTCTCGATAATTTCTCAACTATATACAAGTGCAATTTCAACAATTAAACGAAATATTAATTCATCAATTAAACTGAAAAATTAATTCAAAATTTACATTAAACGTAAATTTTCAAGTTAATTCTCTAAATTTTCAACAAGTTCTTGAATTTAAATACATATTAATTCAACAATTAAACATAAAAACAACAACTACTGAAGGGGAGAAGTGAGGCAAATATCTAGATTTGTGCAGAGAAGGAGCCGAGGTTGATTGAGTCTTTGGATTTACTTCGGGGTTGTGGGATAATTTTGAGCAGATTTTTGGGTTGAAGAAGATAGGTTTTTTAGAGAGAGGGATGTGCAGAGAAGAAGGGGTTGACGAGAGCTGGATTTAAAGGGGTTGTGGGATAAGGTTTTGTGCAGAAGAAGATAAGATTTTTGGGATTTTTGGAGAGAGGGATGTGCAGAGAAGATGCCCGTGAAGAGGCTTTTGGCAGAGAGAGATTTGTCTTTTTGAGGGTGAATTGCAGAGAAGATGCCCCTGAATCAGTTGGCTTTTGGCAGAGATTCCTTGGTGAATTAAACCCGTGAGTTGTGATGGGTTTTTTGAGAGAGTGATGTGTAGAAAAAGGGAGAAGATGACGAGGAGAAGAAAAGGAAAGGCGTGCAGAGAGTTTTCGAATGGGAAGATGGGTGTAGGCATTTTCGAACGGGAAGATGGGTGCGAGGTCGATAGTGTTTTGAGAAGATAGTGCAGGGTGTTTTGAGAAGAAAGGGAGAAACATGTGACAGACGCCGTTTCAGAACGGTGTTTCAAAAGCACCTCCGAGGTGCTTTTGAAAAAACACCGTTTGGGTGTTGTTTTGGGTGGGCCCCATTAAAAAATGGTGTTTGGTTTTACCAAACACCACAACACCATCCGCTTGGCAAGCGTGGAACGCACCATGTTGCCAAGCGGGTGCTAAATCTCAGACGACACGAGCTCACTTCTCTTACTGACCCTTGAATGAATGCCTTAATTGCCATGTAATTTCATTCACCTTTTTTACTCCATGGTTTAGAAAATGGGATATGCTGAAATATCACTTCAATTTATCGTGCAAATTTACACACACACACACACACACTCTTCATCAGGTATTGCAGATAAAATAAAGCCACGATGTGTACTAAGAGAGAGCCATGCCGATAAATCTCTGATACATGATCCACGAGATAATGCCATCTCCATCCACCTCCATTGAGTAGAAAAACTCTTCTGAAATCTGCTCCACGAAATCGAAGCAGCGCACAAGTAAAGACAACATATGGAATGACCGAACACAAGACAACCTGTCTAGCCAGAAAGACAGAAATCAAAGCAGCTTTCAACCCTCCGGAATTCAGCCTGTACCAGGACTCCATTGGCACTCAAGTTATCATATACCTTGTGTAGAGATAATTTATTGCTCAATTCTTGTACTTCATGTTTCCTTTTCAAATCCAATTATTGGGAAATGCTTAGCGTATTCTTTTACGTCATGACGGAGTTCTGAAATCTCAGATTGAAAGTGAGGAGCAGACCGTGTAGCCAAGAAATCCTTCAACTTTGTCCCTGGTTCACAAAAAGCAGTGGCAAGTGATGCCAACAAGTGCACTCAAGAATTACCATGAGCAGTAACCTGGTGTAAAGAAGCTTTGGGAGAATGCAACAAAGATATTATTATTATTATTATTATTATTATTATTATTATTATTATTATTATTATTTATCCTGTTCAATACTTCGATTGTTTTCAGCACTTCTTGAACCACCTTTATTTTTTTTGTTTATATTTATATTTATATTTTTAGTTTTGGTTTTAAATTTTCTTTTTTCTTGAGATTTTATTTTTATTTAGTTTAATCCTGAAATTCTAATTTGTGTTGGTGATTTCTTTAGTATTTTCTATTGTTTTTATTAGTTCTTCATATCAGATAAAAATGAAATGCTCATAGTATTTATTTTAGCTTTATTTATTATTTTTTTTGTTTTTGTTTGCTCTTTTGTTAGAGTTTTTTTTTTATTCAAAATAATCTTATGGTTTTCATTGTTTACTCAATAATAATGGTAAATTTTGTGATTTTTAAATTTTTTTCTTGATTGCTCTTTTATAAAACTATTTTGCTTTTTTAGGGCAATTTAATGATTTTTATTATTTGGACATTAATGACAATGATAATTTTAATTATTATAGTCATGATAATAATAGTAACATATCAATAGAATTCAATTATGATTTCTTCTTTTTATAGGTAGAAAATCAATGATTTATTTTTGTTGTTTAGTTATTGCAGATGTTTACACAATTTATATTTATTATTGTTATTAATTTAAATTAAATTATAAAATGAGTTAATTCTAATACAATGAATTCAAAGATTTAGATATTTGAATCTTCTTTAGGGCAATAATATAACATTATAAAATAACTCACTTTTTATTATTATTATTTTTCTATTTAAAAAAACTTGACTGCAAAACGTATAGCATATTTCTCGAAATACAAACAAGTGAGCGTGTGGCATGCCTTATTCCCCGGTACAAGTACCTTGCCACGTGTAGTTATAGATTAAATCCAATCAACGAAGTAGAAGGAAAAAGAAAAATTCAGCTCATAAAGTCAATGTAAGAGACTTGCTACATCCCAATACCAAAAACAATAACGGGATAAAAAGCCCAAAGGAAACGACTGGTAGAGAGAGCAGTGCAGCCCATTTAGTTAGAGGTGGGTGGAGCCATTGGGCCCATGGCCCAAGCCTTCCTTTGATGTCTGTTCTGATTATTAAAACCAAACGAAAACCCCCACTGCCAAACATTCACCTTCATCCCCCAACTCACAGTCTTTGCATCTTTCCTTCGCTTATGTTATGGCTTTCCTTGCCACTGCCACTCCTTCCTCTTCTTGTTCTCGACGCCTAGGAAGTCCCAAACTAACCCATCCATTGCCTTCTATCTCTAGGCGCACGCCTCCTTTTCCTCTCGTTTCGTTTCCAAACTCTATATCTCTGCACGCACATAGGGCCGGAGCAAGAGTAGTTGGTGTTGTGGCGGCCGCCGCTGCTGATGGGAAGCGCAGTTCCAATGCAATCCAAAACGACAAGAACGTAAAAAAGGAGGAGGAGGAGGAAGAGACGATAGAGGTGGAGGAGGAATTGCCTTGGATTCAAGAGAAAGCTTTGGACCTCGTAGAATTCACTGGGTCTGTCACCCAAGCAATTCCAGGTCCCAGAGTGGGCCAGAGCTCCTTGCCTTGGATTCTCGCTCTTCCTCTCGCTTATGCTGGCATTACTTTCGTCATTGCCTTTGTTAAGACCGTCGAGAAGTTTGGGTCTCCCAGATACAAGCGCAAAAAACTGGTTGCTTCCTATTTTTTTCTTTTCTCCTTTTCTTTTGTATTTTTCCGAACAACAATTTTGACCATATTTATTTCATTTCAGGTCAACAAAAATGCTATGCTGTGCAAATCCATTGATGGATTGTTTCAGAAAGGAGGAGAAGTAGGAGTAGATGCATCATCCCAACATGTAGCTCTCGAAGGAATGGAGAAAAGGGTGTGACTCACATACCCCATAACTTGAAAAGTTTTATTTATGAATCATACTCTAACTGCCCAAAAGTGATAGTTTCGTTGCTTCCTGCTGTTTAAATCGATGTAAATGACTTGTCTTGAATTAACTTGGTCCAATTTATTTTATTTTTTTAATAGAATTTTTGTTATAGCCAGAGGTCTGTCTGATGATGGTTTATTTTTTATCCTCTACCATAATAATTTGATGCATCTTCTCCACTATCATTTTGGTTTTGATAGCAACTGCTAATTCATATCCAGACAGGTTTTACCATGGTGGATATTGTGCGCAAGTACATTCGTTATGCTTTGAATGAGAAACCATTTAACCCGGAACTAGTTGCCAGCTTAATCCAGTTCAGGAAAGCTTCAATGTTGGATGACTCCCAGGTTGCTGAAATTTTGAATGATATCTCAAGACGGATTGTTCGGGAGAAAGGTATTTCTTTATGGCATCTTAATCATCCTGAAAATTCTTTAGGTCGCACATCGAATTATGATCCCTGTTCTCCTCTTGATTTCATTTGCAAGGATCCTCAAGTTTATTCAGTAGTTGTTAGCTTGAGGCATGATTGAGTACAAAGATGTAAAAACATGTAAGCATGCTGAAGTGTTAATTAGAGCTGTTGATGTTTTGGCTTCTTTACTCTCCCAAATTGGTTCTGGGTTTTTTTAATTTTTATTTGAGCGTGAGAGGGTTGTTGGAGAAGGGTGATGGGGATGGGATTGTCTGGGATGTGGCCAGGGAAGGCTTGAAATGTGTATGCTGTGTCCAAAGATACAGGTAGGTTTTACCAGTATTCTAAAGGAATGAAGAAAATAGCAATTAGGTTAAACAGACCTAATTTTCAGTGCTTTGATTTTTGTTCTCTGTGCTTTCAGGCCCAGTTGTCATGAATATGTCAGGGTATTCTGAAAAGGGATTTAAGAGAAAACTTGCAGTTCAGACCCTTTTTGGCAAGGTCTTCTATTTGTCTGAGGTGAGCGGTTGAACAAGTTAGCTGTTAATACCCATCGCTAGCTTTTATTTTTATTTCAGATTTCATGAATTGTTTTTCTTAATTATAGAAGGACACAGCTTTTTCCTCTTTTTTTTCTGCTCCATCTTTACTGCTATTTTGAATTATTGCATCTAATCTGCCAAACCATAAAAGTGTTTCATGAGTTAGTTGCCTCAAGACATTCGTTTGCTTGTAGCTCTTGGATTGCCAACACTGGTTAGTCCATTCCAACCCCCCAATAAGAGAGATGGATCTGTTGAACTGAACTCTAGTGGTTGCCTCAAGAGCTTTATTGTACTGGAAACTAAGAGATTAACTTGTTATTATTTGGCTGCTGACTAAATTTAATGAACTGGTTGTGTTTTTGTTTTGCTTTTGAACCAGCTGCCAGAGTTCTGCTCAAGGGATAGCTCCTTGATTGTGAAGGAAATATTTGGAGTTGCAGAGTATGCTTTTCATTCTCAAACCTTTACTATTGATTTGATTATTTTGAAGAAAGTTGAAAAATGATGGGAAGAGTTGTATTTAAGCATTTCCATTATTCATGGTCTGTTCACTGTGAAAACAAATGAACACTAACAGCTTTGTTTTGTTCTTAACAGTGAAGATGCTGACAAACTTCGTTCGCACACTCTTTCTGAAGCTGGTAATATGGATTCACTTGAGAAGATGGTTGATGGTTCAGATTCGGAAGATTCTGACCAGAAAACATCGAATGCTCCTTGATTGGCGTTGGCAGACATAGAGTTAGTTGCAGGGAGAGGTAAAATTGTGGAAGGTATAAGAGGGGATTTGCATCCGTCAAGTAGCTGTAACCAAGATTGTCCATGTAGCAGTGGTTTTACTTGATGACCATGTAAACCAAATTTTGATGACACAATATTTTTTTTTTAATTCTATGCGGTTGAAATTTGGAAGGAGTATTGATTGATGAACTCTGAATCATTACGATGCTGAACCTTAATCATGGTTTGTTTTTGCCGGAGAACGGAAGCAGTTCAGTCATGTAGGAGAAGCTATTACATTCTATGACTTCGGCACAAGACAATTGGTTGATTGTAGCGGGTTTTCTTTGTTTAATTTTTCCATTAGCAGCTACCAGTAGCTAGTCAAGCAGTGGGCTAGGGCGTGCTATTTAGTTAATAGGCTCTTAAAACTGTTGCTCGAACTCTGTAGAATAGAAGACGGTCTGTTAAAGTTTTGACTGAGCAACGTAAAACAGAATGGATTGCAGGGCCACTGGCTCACCAAAAAGACCAGCTTCTCTAACAAAGATACTGCCTTTATGGTATTAGCTGGTAATCTGTTGCGCGAAGGTTGTGTTGTGTCTTCTCATTTCCTTTCGATTTGGTAAAACGCTCGCTGCCTTTCTGGTCAACTGCTTTCGGCTAAGAATCTTTAATTCCCGTTTCTACCAAAATCTTTCTTTCTTTCCGCCTGGGGACTTTCTTTGATCATTTTTATGTATGCTGTGCTACCGATTAGGAACTTGCTCTGTTTGCGTGCATCTCTTAGGTTGAATATGCATTTGCTTCTTGTTGTCTGCCTTCAAGTTCAAGTTCTAAGTATGCACGTTTCTTCTTCTGTTTCATTTTTCTTTGTTTGCCATGCCGCCTCTATTTTTTTTAACAGATCACGTGTGGCTTTTGGGTTTTCCTCCTCTTTTTTTTCTTGATGATTCTCGAGAGTTGCAAACTCATTCTGTTTGCATAGAATTCTGCTCTCCATAATTTGACAATCTCACACATTCTTCCATTTGATCCCAACTTGTGGTGAAGACTGTGCCAAGTTCTGCACGAGTTGCAGCACATCGTTCCTGAATGTTTGTTTGATGAGGAATATCTGCTTGTGGAAAGATGTCCTAATCAGTTTCTAAGGTCTCATACATCAACTTAATTACTGGAGGATCTTACACCCAACCAGAAGAACTTGTGTTTTCAGGTACGGCAACTACCTTCAATCAACTCTCATTTAACTCTGAGAAGGGCCACATCCTCCTTTTACTAGTCTTACAACTTCAACAAAACTCAGTGGTCTGAGGAGGATCCTGCTTTGATCCAAAATTGGCTGGAAGAGTGGAGAACAATATCTAATGTTTATAGCCTTTTGTGTTTTGAAAAAATCATTCTTTTATTTTATTTTTCTTCAAATTATTTTTATGTATGTTTTTATATGTTGATGTCTTTTCAAAAAATATATGTCGATATATTCTGGGGACTTGGGATGTCATGATTTCCGATCTCTGCTGGAAGATGTGCTATCGCTTCCTCGAAATCATGATATCGAGCATCGACTGACTTGACTGCTCCATAATAAGCAACCAGGTAGTTTTTATAAGAAAGGAGAAGGGCTCTGCTTCTTATTTTTATATATGCTACCAACCTAATCTCTGTAAACGGAGATGAAGAGTAACATGACTCGGGAAAGATTAAAGGAAATAATTCAATTCTTCAATAACCGTTCACACGAAGCGTAAGAGATGATACCCTCCCTGGCCATTTCTAGGGCACTTTGCTGCCCATACCTGCTCATTTCACGGTGCATATTTTGATGACGGTGGCAGCACCTATGCGATGAAGTACAATAACCGCATCACCGGGGTTGCACAGCCCCCTCCCTGTTGCTGATTTTAGAGCGGCTTCCAAAATCACCTCTGTAGATTCTGCGTCTGTGGCCTTGGCTGATCCTTCTGCCAAAAGGGGAATCAAGCCCCTATATATCAGACTGTGCCTTGCAGGGACCTCATCACTGCATGCCCAGTCAAATGAATCGGTGGTCAGCACGGGGACAACCACGGAAAGGATCGGGACAGCTGGCCTGTACTTGGCAACCAGTTTGGCCGTGGTCCCGCCACGTGTCAACACCACGATGAGCTTTGCTCTGGCCTTGTTAGCAGCACGTACAGCCGAGGACGCGAGACTCTCCAGTGGGCTCATGGGAAGTGGAGTTGATCTTATCATCTCCTTGAAGATGGCACCATAGTCAAGGGAGGCTTCCGCCTCGACACAAATTCGACGCATTATCTTGACTGCAAGCTCTGGATAGGCACCAGCTGCACTCTCTCCGCTGAGCATGACACAATCAGTGCCATCGAGGACAGCATTGGCAACGTCAGTTGCTTCTGCACGGGTTGGCCTGGGAGACTTGATCATCGACTCGAGCATCTGCGTGGCGGTTACAACAGGCTTGCCAACAAGATTGCACTTGTATATCATCATCTTTTGTGCTAGGAAAATCTTCTCAACTGGAATCTCCATTCCAAGATCACCACGAGCAACCATGAAAGAGTCGGTCTCACGCAAGATCTCATCGAAGTTAATCACTCCCTCCTGGTTCTCAACCTGATAAAACCAAAAGGAATCAAATTATTTATTGTTTGATTAAAAATAAAACAAGCATGGTAAATAAAAATGTATAAGCACGATGATGCCTCACACATGCGCCTTGTTACAAAAGAGGGCATTAATTCTACCTTTGACATCAACTGTATGTGCTTGGCATGGGGCCCAAGAACCTTACGCACATGAACAAGGTCGGAACCCTTGCGTACGAAAGAAAGGGCGATCATATCAATGTTGTTGGGAACACCCCATTCCAGAATGTCTTCCTCATCCTTCTCTGTCAGTGTGGGAAGATCCACAACAACGCCAGGAAGATTAACATTTTTTCTCTCGCCAAGCATTGCAGTGTTCTCACAACGGCACCTGACAGTTCCAGCCTGAGGATCACAAGATAAGACGGTGAGGGTGATGGTGCCATCTGCACACAATATGGTATTCCCAGGCTTGACATCCGCAGGCAGTTTTTTGTAGCTCATGGAGATAATGCCCGTGTCACCCTTGATGCTGTAATCAGTAGTGATGGTGATTTCCTGACCTTCCTTCAGCTGAATAGGTTTTTCACCTTTTAGGAAACCGGTGCGAATCTCAGGCCCCTAGGACAAAAGGTTTCAGAGTTAAACACATAAACAAGTGTTGGCGAGTACAGAGAAGAAGAAAGACAGGACAAGTAAGTGTTATACTTAATTAGGTGCTAATGCTTCAAAACGCTTTTCGCTTAATCATGCCTAGTTGACAAGGAAAAATGCATCAACCGCGTGTAGTACAGATTAGAAAGGCAGACAGAGGGGAGCGTTAGATAGATAGGAGAATTGAGGCAATTAAGATTAGCGGTGATAAATTAAATGAGGCTAGTAGTTGGAGTCATTGATGGGGAGAGTGGGAGATATGGAAAAGAGAGGCGAGACCTTGGTATCGAGCATGACAGCAGAGAGGATGCTGGTGTTTTGCATAGCAGTCCTGAGATTGTTCAAGGTCCCCTGGTGGTACTCGTGGGTGCCATGGGAGAAATTGAAGCGAGCAACGTTCATGCCAGCTTTGAGAAGCTTCTCGAGCATGGGAACGGATCGAGAAGCAGGTCCCAGAGTGCAGACGATCTTGGTCTTGGGGACGCGCCCCTCTTCATCATCCTGGTGCTCCTTTAGGAGTCCTTCAATGTCCATGCTCACCATTTGAGTTTCTTCAATTGCTGCCACAAAAACATATTGATATTTATATATTTCTATTAGAAAAAAAAAGACATTTATCTACCTATCTATGTATGGACGTAGATCAATTATCATCCATTCATTCAGTGTTTGAAAACCGGCAGGTCCAACAAAAAAAGAGGAGGAGGAGGAGATGATTGATAGAGCTTCAGCAACTTACTGTGAGAAAACAGCAAGGAAATGAGTTGTATTACTGCTATTAATTATGAATATGGAATAAGAAGACGAAGGAAAGGACAAGAAATGGCGGTAAGTTTACCCACTTCAAGCGCTCGTGCGAAATGGGTAGCTGTAGCTTCTGCACGTTTCTTTTCCTGTCTGTCCCCCTCTCTCTCTACTTAATATATATATATATATATGTTAACTAGACAATATCTCCTTCATTCGCCAGTGAGCGACACAATATTTTTTTAATATAGAAAATATTAATTGTATGCATTTTTATTATAATATAGATTTAGTTAAAATAATAAATCTGAATAGAATTCATGTTAAATACAAGTTTTTTTTATAAAATATATGAATTTAAAATCGATATAAATTTATCTGTTTAGTAGTTTCAAACGAAATAATCAGCATAAATTTATCATCATCATTAAAAAAACAAGAAAACTCAGATATCTGAATTATTAAGTTCACTGTATTAAGATTAGTTTATTTTATAATTCAATTTAAATTAAAAAAAAATAAAATATAAATTGTGAAAATACATACAGTAATCAAATAAAAAATAAGTTAATTTTCTATTAGCAAAAGACAAAAACATAGATTGAAAATTCATCCTGACGTTATTGCCATTATCATTGCTATTAAATCTAAAATTATTACTAACATTACTGCCAAAACAATTAAACTAATTAAATTTTCATGAAAAATAAAAAAAAGCAAAAGATTTTTATAAAAAAACAATAACTAAAATTATCATTATTATTGCATAAATAATAAAATCATAAAAATCATATAATCTAAAGAACAAATAAAGAAATAGAAAACAAAAAAAACGAATAAAAGGAAAAATAGAGTAATATTACTTTTAAAATGATCACCGATATAAACTAAAATTTCAGGAAAATCTTTAAAAAAATCAAAAGATTTTTATAAAAAAATAATCACTAAAATCATTGTTATTATTGGTTCGGAGATTAGTGAACAAAAAAACGTATAAGGAAATAAATAAATAATAATAATAAATTGGTTTGAAGATTAGTCATGACGTGTCAATGCTGGCCTGGACACCCCGATTATCAAAAAATAGATTTGGTCCGAGGAGCAGTGGTGGTGCACTTGAGCTGGCCTGGAGATCGTGGTTATAAAAAAAATATATAAGTGAAAAAAAGAACGTAAGTTGGCTGAGAGACCATGACTACAAAAAAATGTATAAGTGAAAGAAAACAAAAAAGAAGTATAAGCGTGAAAGCACTGTAGCAATTCATATTGTTTTTAAAAAAAATCGGCCTAAGAATTAGTCGTGGTGTGCTTAAGCTGGTCGGAGATTCTGGTTATAAAAAAAATATAAATGAATAGATAAAAAAATAAAAAAATATACCAGCAGGAAAGCATTTTAGAAAAAAAATGTGGGTCCGGGGATTGTCGTGGTATGCATAAGATGGACTAGACACCCTGGTTATCAAAAACATTTGGATATGGAGATTAATTGTGGTGCATTTAAGCGAGCTCAGACACCCCGATTATTAAAAAACAAAAAACTAAAAAAAATATATAAGTAGAAAAAAATGTACTAAGAAAAATTGAAAAAAAGAGAGAGTAAAAAATACAAAAAAAAGAAGATATAGATTGTCGTAGTATGCATAAGTTGGACTGGACACACTAGTTATCAAAAACATTTGGATACGGAGATTAATCGTGGTGCATTTAAGCGAGTTCGGACACCCCGATTATTAAAAAAAAAACTAAAAAAAATATATAAGTAGAAAAAAAATGTAATAAGAAAAAAAAGAAAAAAATAATAAGTAAAAAATACAAAAAAAAGGCAAAAAAAAAGAAGCAAAAAATGGAGGAAAAAAAGAAGAAAAAGAATAATTAGGAAAAAAAAGAAAAAAAGAAGAAGAAGAAACGAAAAAAATGCAGAAAAAGACAATAAAAAACGTAAGTAGAAAAAAAAGAAAAAAAAGAAAAAAAAACCTACTATTGCAATCCACGATTGCATCTGTATCATGTGCACAGGGCATTGGTGCACAGATAAAAATGTAAATAAAAAAATTATGAATAAAATACAAAAAGAGAGAGGGAGTGGCGATTTTTTTATTCTCCCCATCATCTCCACTTCCTCATTTTTCTTCCCACCTAGCCGAACCTTTCCTCTCCTTTTTCCCAAATGAAATCTCCTCCTTTCTTTTCCAAATCACTATCCTCCTTTCGTTTCCAACCAAACCACTCTCCTTTCTTCCTTTCTTAACTGAACCCTCTCTTCTTTCCTTTCTCAACAGACCATCGTCACCTTTTCTCTTCCTCACAGCCGAACATTAAATCAAATTAAGGGAGAGGAGTTGGTGAATGTGGAGAAAGGTGGACTTTTACCGGGAGAAAGAAAAAGGGAAGAAGTAGAAAGTAGAGCAAACAAGAGGAAAAGAGGAAAAGTTTCAAATCTTTCAAAAAAAATTGTGAGATACGAGAGGCGGTGCAGTTGGGATTGAACCATCATCCAGACAAGAACAGCCCCGAAATAGAGCAGGTAGGTGATTTACACCTCTCCTTTTATTTGACAAGTAATAGGTATTTTAAATAGAATATTATACGAATACAATGGGGTAGATATTAGTGTTGAATGCTTAAATGCAAATAACGATTGATTAGCTTCGGCTAATGGCATCCGAAAGGACAACCAAAATAAATGAATGATTAGCTCCTGCTAATGGCATCTGAAAGAATGGTCGGAACAAAAGAATAGTAGACCTCAGATATGAGTGCCTTATATGAATATTCGGAGTAATGATATTTGTTACTCGAAAATGAGAAATGAAGTTCTTATATTTCTATAATCGAATTGCTTTATGTATATGCAGAAGTTTCAACTTGCCAGCGTAACTCTTAATCGATAGGTCATTTGGTCAAAATTATTTTAATATTATATTTAACTAATTGCATTTTATTAAATACTTGTATTGTTTCAGAACGCCACAACCACGTGGGGGCTAGGAAATCTAATAAAAAAGGAACCTACTTTTGTAAAGAACCGTGTAGATTGCATGATGATTTAGGATGTGTTTGAATTGTAGCAATGTTTAATTTATTATCAGACCCTTTTGTGAACTCTTGTAAATGCCACTAGTAGATTAAGAACGTAAGACCATATCCATGTATGAATATTTCTAAATTAAATCTTTAGTTGTGAAAACTGTAGTATGGTATGTTTATGAGAACTTTATTTTCTTTAATGGAATGTTTATTGAATGGATTACATTTTTCCGAGGTGAATGGTTACGAATCGTTGTGTAACGACAAAAAATAAATAAAAAATTTCAGGTTTTTACTGTTGGTATCAGAGCACCTGGTCTTGATCTTGAGAATTTATGATGATTACATTATCCTGGTGAATTTCAGGATGGTACGCACCCGACAAGGAACACGAACGGAGCTGCCCTCTTACGAAAGGAGAGGCGGAGACCAAAGTGCTCAAGGCTGGCAAAACAAAGATCCTCTGGATGATACGGCATCTCATGCTCCAATGATATTACCCGAAATTTTGCAAAGGGGAGCTGGGGTTATAGAGGAAGACGAGAGACCTAATGAGACAAGGGAAGTACCTTCCGTTGCAACAGAGCAGCAAGAAAGATCAGAAACACAACCATTCATTATTCCAACTGGTGTGCCTCCATAATCGGTAGACCCGAGACTTCTTGTGCAAATAGTTAAAGCAGTGATGGAAGGCATGGGAGGTGCAACAACACGAACAATTTCCCCCACACAGATTCCACAAGTAGCCCCTATACCTAGCACTACCATGGATAACGTGGTGCCATTGGTACGTCTAGTCAAGAGTATGCGGGAAATGGGCTGTGAATCGTTTTTGGGGGAGCATGATGCAGAAATAGCCGGGAGATGGGTCAGGAAGGTAGAGAAAACCATGACTCAAATAAGCATACCTGAGGGTTTGAAGGTAAACTATGCAACTCAACTACTATCTGATAGGGCCATGACATGGTGGGAAACAGTTCAGATGAGACATGCGACTAAGACGCTATTATGGAGTGATTTCAAGACAGAGTTTGAAAATCAGTTTTACTCCAGATACCATCGTAAGGTGAAAGAGCAAGAGTTCTTGGCTTTAAGGCAGGGAGATATGTCGGTGTTGGAGTATGAACGGAGCTTTCATGATCTATCATTGTTCGCCCCACATTATGAGCCGACAGAGGAGCATATGATTGAGAAGTTGAGAGATGGGTTACGACAAGATTTGAGACAGGGATTAATTGCACTACGATTTAAAACAGTTAGAGACTTAATCGAAGCTGCTCAAGCCTTGGAGGCTTGCATTGGAGAGAGCCATGGGGGATATCAGAGTATAGGCAAAAAGAGAGATGGGGATTTTTTCAGCAGTAGGCCACCATTTCTGAAAAAAGGGAAAAGTGGAGGGTATGATCAGTACAGGAAAAAAGGGAGTTTGATGTCTCCGTCTCACCAACAGTCAAGTGGGAGGGTGATGATCGGGCAGTCACACTCAAAGGAAAACACTTCAACAGGAACGGGTGACCGCAAGGGGGTGGATTATCCTCTTTGTATAAAATGTTGACAAAAACATCCTGACGACTGCTCAGTTTCCCCCGGCCGATGTTTTGTGTGCGGAGGAGAAGGGCATAGGTGGAGGAAGCTGTCGATATTTGAGTCAAGGGTGTCATTACTGTGGTGAAAAAGGACATTTCAAGAGGGACTGTCCGAAAAGGAACATTGAACAAGTACAAAGCTATAGACAGCCTGGTCAGAGCTCTCAACAGTCATTCACCGTGAATAGGCCAGTGAGATCTTCTCAATCGAGAGCAAACCCGATCGAGGAAGATTGAGAGCACAAAATGATAGGACCCAGGAAGGGTCTTTCATCTAACACAAGAGGATGTCGTGGTGCATCGGATGTGGTGGCAGGTACTTTACGATTGAATGATTTTAATGTGCATGTGTTGTTTGATCCTGGTGCCACACACTCTTTCATTGATGAAAAGATTGTCACTAAATTGGGAACGGAAGTAGAAATAGTAGAGAGGGGATTTTTAATTGGAACTCCAATGGGAAATATGATTGAAACTGATATTGTATATTTGAATGTGGTAATCAGCCTGTCGGGGTTCGAAACAGAAGTAGACTTGATTCCGTTGGGGTTGCATGATTTTGACTTAATCCTAGGCATGGATTGGTTGAATAAATACAGGGCTCTAATAGATTGTTATGCTAAAGCTGTTACCTTCCAAACCACAAAAGAGAGAGGAAGATTTTTGAAGGAGAGAGAATATTCAAACTGGTTGCCTTAATATCGATAATAACAACCCAAAAACTTTTAAGAAAAGGATGTATGGGGTATTTCGCGTATATTTTAAATTCCAATGATGAAGGCCCACGATTGAAGGATATTGCAGTGGTAAGGGAATTTTCGGATGTGTTTCCGAGAAATTACCGGGATTACCCCGAGAGGGAGGTAGAGGTGTCCATAGATACTTTTCTCGGAGTCCCACCCATATCACAACAACCATACCGGATGGTCCCAACAGAATTGAACGAGTTAAAGACCCAACTACAAGAATTGTTAGACAAAGGGTTCATTCGGCCTAGTAATTCTCCTTGGGGAGCGCCAGTGCTATTTGTGAGAAAGAAAGATGGAACCCATAGACTCTGTATTGATTATCGACAGTTGAACAAAATAACAATGAAGAACAAGTATCCATTACCTCGGATAGATGATTTGTTCGATCAACTAAAGGGAGCAAGGGTATTTTCAAAAATAGATTTGAGATCAGGGTATTATCAGATGAGGATAAAAGGGACAGATGTAGCGAAGACTGCATTCAGAACTCATTATGGACATTATGAGTTTTTGGTGTTATCGTTCGGGTTGATGAACGCTCCAGCCCTCTTCATGGACTTGATGAATCGAATTTTTCAACCCTATCTTGATAAGTTTGTGGTAGTATTCATTGATGACATACTGGTATACTCGAAGTCTTTCGAGGAGCACAAAGTGCACTTGAGGCAAATCTTACAAACCTTAAGAGAGCACCAATTATATGCGAAACTGAGTAAATGCGAGTTTTGGCTGAAAAGAGTGACATTTCTAGGGCATGTCATTTCGGCAGAAGGTGTTTTAGTAGACCCCCAAAAAGTTGAAGCAGTCCTAAAATGGGAGAGGCCAACTTCAGTCACCGAAATCCGTAGCTTCTTGGGACTTGCAGGATACTATCGGAGGTTTATCGAAGGTTTTTCCTTGATAGCCACACCTTTGACTCAGCTTACTCAGAAGAATAAGAAATGGGTGTGGTCGGAGGAGTGTGAATGGAGCTTTCAAGAATTAAAAAGAAGGCTCACCACCGCTCCAGTGTTAACCATTCCCTTAGGGACAGAAGGTTTTGTGGTTTATAGTGATGCTTCGGGAAAAGGTTTGGGGTGTGTCCTAATGCAACATGGGAAGGTAATCGCCTATGCATCAAGACAGTTAAAGACTCATGAGGTGAATTACCCGGTGCATGACCTGGAGTTGGCTGCAGTAGTGTTTGCTTTAAGAATATGGAGACATTATTTGTATGGATCGCGAACTCAAATTTTTACTGATCATAAGAGCCTGAAGTATCTGATGTCACAAAAAGAGTTGAACATGCGACAAAGAAGGTGGGTAGAGCTCATTAAGGATTATGATTGCACCATAGAATATCACCCAGGAAAAGCAAATGTGGTAGCAGATGCCCTCAGTCGAAAAAATAAAGCCACCCTAGAGGGATTGACAGCGGGGAAGGAGCGACAATTAGCGGAATTGAAAAAGATGGGTGCAAATTTAGAAGTTAATGTCGGAGGTGGGTTGGTAGCCCAACTTTTGGTGCGACCAACGCAATTCATTAAGGATCAATTGTACTACAAGCTCAATTCTAGGATGAGGTTGGATCCAAGATTAGGAAGATTGTGGAGACTGGTGTAGAAATGAAATTTCGGATAGCGAATGATGGATCCTTAATGATGGGACAAAGGTTGTAAGTACGTAATGATAGAGCAATCAAACAGATGGTTTTACAAGAAGCACATGAGTCCAAGTTCATTGTACATCCTGGCAGCACTAAGATGTATCGAGATCTGAAACTCTTCTATTGGTGGCCGAACATGAAAAGAGAAATAGCGGAGTATGTGTCAAAGTGTGGAATATGTCAACAAGTCAAGGTTGAACACCAAAGGCCTGCAGGCCCACTACAACCATTACAAATTCCAGAGTGGAAATGGGAGATGATAACCATGGACTTTGTGTCGGGATTTCCTAAAGGAAGAAAAGGAAATGATGCGATATGGGTCGTCGTTGATCGGTTGACGAAATCCGTACTATTCTTACCTATAAAGATGACTGACTCGGTGGACAAGCTTGCCAAGATTTACATAAATGAGGTGGTACTACTCCATGGGATTCCGGTGTCCATTGTATCGGATCTAGATCCTAGATTCACCTCTCGACTTTGGCCGAGTATACAACAAGCTTTGGGGACCAGGTTGGACATGA
The DNA here is from genome assembly GCA_032356905.1 of Salix exigua. Lineage (NCBI taxonomy): Eukaryota > Viridiplantae > Streptophyta > Magnoliopsida > Malpighiales > Salicaceae > Salix > Salix exigua. The sequence continues at coordinate 16,531,356 of CM063597.1, forward strand.
GCACTGCATTTCACCCTCAAACGGATGGTCAATCAAAAAAGGTCATCCAAGTCTTGGAAGACCTATTACAGGCGTGTGTGTTAGAATTTGGGGGAAACTGGGAAGAACACCTGGCATTGATAGAATTCACATATAACAATAGTTATCAAGAAACAATAGGAATGGCCCCATATGAAGCCTTGTACGATAGAAGGTGCAGAACGCCTTTGTGCTGGGAAGAAATTGGAGATCGAAAGTTATATGGTGCAGAGTTGATCCAAGTAACCACTGAAAAAGTGAGAATTATCCAGGATCGCATCAAAGTCGCACAGGATAGACAGAAGAAATATGTTGATGTGAGGAGGAGACCTCTTGAATTCAGTACGAAGGATCAAGTGTACTTAAAGGTAGCCACATGGAAAAACATATTGCGGTTTGGATTGAGAGGAAAATTAACCCCTCGGTTCATCGGACCCTTCAAAATCCTACAGCGGGTGGACTAGTTGTTGACATATAATGTCATACTTTGTATGCTTTATATATTTTGATGATAACAATAAAAGAAAATGGGCTAATAATATGCTTGGATGAGATTAAGCTATAAACGGGTTTTATTCAAAGAATACATCAACAAGCATAATGGAGTTCAAGAAGAAATCACTCCAAGAAGTCCAAGATGCAAGCAAGTGAAGACTTAGAATAAGTGTTCATTTTAGTGTTTTGTGTAAATCTCAATTTCTATCTTGATAGCACAAATTAAAATGAACTCACACACTTCACGAGTGCATGCATTAAAAGGATTTGATGATTAAAAGGTTTAAGTCATAATCAATCGGTTCAAGAAATTCAAAAGATAATTTGTCAAAATAGAATTCTGCATGAACCGGTCGACCCCCAGAGGTATCCGTTGGGAACCGGTCGCCCGCATGGAAGACAAATTAATTTATCCGTTGTGAACCGGTCGACCGCTTGGTTTTGTCCGTTATGAACCGGTCGACCGCTTGATATGACAGTTGCACTAAAACAGCTAGAAACGGCTAGTTTCTTTTAGAAACTTATAAATAGGCCTCTTAATTGCAAAACTAGACAGACAGAACTTTCATATCTTATATTGAGGCAATTAGAAGTGCATAAACACCTTCATATCATCAATCCTCATTAATACTCATATTTGTGTGTAGTTCTTCATTTCTTAACACAAAGAGTATTTCTCATTCTCACTACACTTAAACACCTTCAAATATCCTAAGTGCTATTAAGTGAGAGAAAGAGATTTTAGATCTTCATTTGTGATATCCACACTATTAAGAGTGTATTGTTGTTTTACTAAAACAACCATTGTGAAACTCTTGAGAGTTGAGTATAAAACTCTTGGTATTGGTGAGGGAACATCACCAAGGAAAAATCTTGAAGAGGGGACATCTTCAAGTGGAAAGGGAAAATCTTGAAGAGGGCATATCTTCAAGTGGTGTAAAGTCTTGGTGTGGATTCATCAAGCGGAAATTGTAATCTTGTTACTTGGATTAGTAAAAGAGTACAATACTCAAGTACGGGTTGGTACTTGAGTCGTGGACGTAGGCTTGCCGAACCACGTTAAAAATCGAGTTAGCAATCTCTTTCCCTTATCTCTTTACTTTAAAGTAATTAATTTTAAGATTGCATTATTTATTGTATTTGCATCAATTCCGCTTTTAGGTGCATAGTTGCTTTAATCCGTGAATTTCAACAATTGGTATCAGAGCTTAGTTCTCATTTATTAAGTTTGCTTAGACTTTGAGTAGAATGACAACTATATGCAATAATCTCCAAAATGAAGGTGCTTCAACTTCTAGACCACCATTTTTTGATGGTGATGATTATGCTTATTGGAAAGCTAGAATGTCAATATATCTTCAATCTATAGATTTTAATTTATGGCTTTCTATTGAAAATGGACCTCATAGACCAGTTAAAATTGTAAATGGTATTGAGATTCCAAAAAGCATGATAGAATATAGTGACCTAGATAAAAGATTACTTTCTATGGATGCTAGAACAATGAATATTTTATATTGTGCATTAAATAGAAGTGAATTTAATAGGATATCTTCATGTAAAAATGCTAGGGATATATGGCATGCTTTGGAAGTAACTCATGAAGGAACTAACCAAGTAAAAGAATCAAAAATTGATATGTTAGTTCATCAATATGAGTTATTTAAAATGTTGCAACATGAATCCATAACAAGCATGTTTACTCGTATGACTAGTATAACAAATAGTTTACATGCTCTTGGTAGAACTTACTCAAATGCAGATATCGTAAGTAAGATTCTAAGATCTCTACCAAAAGCTTGGGAAGCTAAAGTGACAGCTATACGAGAAGCTAAAGATCTCACAAAACTTCCATTAGAGGAGCTCATCGGTTCCCTAATGACGCACGAGATATCTATGGATAATCAAGATCAAGAAGAAAGGCCAAAGAAAAATTTGGCATTTAAAGCTGCTCATCGAATCGAAGCGAGGAAAATGATGATGATAAAGACAATGAATGACGATCTTGAAGAAGATATAGCATCAATCACAAGGCAGTTTGAAACTTTCTTAAAAGGAAAAATGACAAGAGAAAGTTCTCGAAATACAAAAAGGAGGGAGATTCAAGTAAAGAAACTCCAAGGTGCTATAAATGCAACAAGTTGGGGCATATCAAACCCGACTGTCCCCATCTTCAAATGAAGAAGAGAAATCACTTTCGAAAGAGAGCTTTGAAAGCGACATGGAGCGATGATTCGAACTCAAGCTCTAGTGATGAAGAAGAACATGTGGCTAACATGTGCTTCATGGCAATTGAAAGCGAAAATGAGGTACAATCTTCGGATGATGAATCCGACCCTTCTTATATTGAACTACATGGACAACTTGAAAATTTGTATGTAGAATATAAGAAATTAGGTTCTAAATATAGTACTCTCAAAAGAAATCATATATGCTTAATTGAGGAAAAAGATTTATTAGAAAAGAAAGTATATGATTTAAATGACAAGAGTAGTAAAACTAATCAACTTGAAGAAGATAATAAATTCTTAAAAGAAAAAGTTGATGAGTTAAATGTAGTTATCTCAAAATTCACACAAGGCTCAGAAATTTTTGAGAAAATGCTTTCAAGCCAAAGAAGTGTGTTTAACAAAGGAGGATTAGGTTATAAACCTAAGATAAATCAAAAATACTTAAAGAATTATTTTGTTAAAGCTAAACATTCTTATGATCCAAATCAAACATGTAATTATTGTAGAAAAATAGGACATTTGGTTTATGCATGTCCTATGAAGAAAAATAAGAATGTTAAAATGATTTGGGTTCCAAAGGAACCACCCCTTGAATTCTTTGGTAGAAATAATTTCATTTTGGATATTTATTATTATTAGATGTTATGTCTTTATTTATCTAAAATGTTAATTTTCTTTTGTTGATGCCAAAGGGGAGAGATATGATGAAAATATCAAATGCATCAAAAATGAGGGAGAAAAATAGGAGAAAATGAAAAAAATATATGCATATATTTAGTGGGAGAAAATGGATTTTTCTTGAGATTGCATATGATATTTTTACTTAGATTAAATTGCTAAAAATGCTCAATGTCTCTTATATATTGGATTACAAAATATAGGGGAGACTCATTTTTATCTAAGTTTTTATTTATTGTCATCATCAAAAGGGGAGATTGTTGACATATAATGTCATACTTTGTATGCTTTATATATTTTGATGATAACAATAAAAAGAAAATGGGCTAATAATATGCTTGGATGAGATTAAGCTATAAACAGGTTTTATTCAAAGAATACATCAACAAGCATAATGGAGTTCAAGAAGAAATCACTCCAAGAAGTCCAAGATGCAAGCAAGTGAAGACTTAGAATAAGTGTTCATTTTAGTGTTTTGTGTAAATCTCAATTTCTATCTTGATAGCACAAATTAAAATGAACTCACACACTTCACGAGTGCATGCATTAAAAGGATTTGATGATTAAAAGGTTTAAGTCATAATCAATCGGTTCAAGAAATTCAAAAAGATAATTTGTCAAAATAGATTTCTGCATGAACCGGTCGACCGCTGAGGTATCCGTTGTGAACCGGTCGACCGCTTGGAAGACAAATTATTTTATCCGTTGTGAACCGGTCGACCGCTTGGTTTTGTCCGTTATGAACCGGTCGACCGCTTGATATGGCAGTTGCACTAAAACGGCTAGAAACGGCTAGTTTCTTTTAGAAACTTATAAATAGGCCTCTTAATTGCAAAATTAAAGATACAGAACTTTCATATCTTATATTGAGGCAATTAGAAGTGCATAAACATCTTCATATCATCAATCCTCATTAATACTCATATTTGTGTTTAAATCTTCATATCTTAACACAAAGAGTATTTCTCATTCTCACTACACTTAAACACCTTCAAATATCCTAAGTGCTATTAAGTGAGAGAAAGAGATTTTAGATCTTCATTTGTAATATCCACACTATTAAGAGTGTATTGTTGTTTTACTAAAACAACCATTGTGAAACTCTTGAGAGTTGAGTATAAAACTCTTGGTATTGGTGAGGGAACATCACCAAGGAAAAATCTTGAAGAGGGGACATCTTCAAGTGGAAAGGGAAAATCTTGAAGAGGGCATATCTTCAAGTGGTGTAAAGTCTTGGTGTGGATTCATCAAGCGGAAATTGTAATCTTGTTACTTGGATTAGTAAAAGAGTACAATACTCAAGTACGGGTTGGTACTTGAGTCGTGGACGTAGGCTTGCCGAACCACGTTAAAAATCGAGTTAGCAATCTCTTTCCCTTATCTCTTTACTTTAAAGTAATTAATTTTTAAGATTGCATTATTTATTGTATTTGCATCAATTCCGCCTTTAGGTGCATAGTTGCTTTAATCCGTGAATTTCAACACTAGTAGCCTACAAAGTGGACTTGCCCCCACAATTAGCTAAGGTCCATTATGTGTTCCATGTCTCCCTATTAAGAAAGACTGATGTGGATCCCGCTAGAATTCTACCCCAGATCCCAGCTGAAGTCAATGAAGACTTAACACTAGAAATGAGTCCCGCAAGGATACTAGATAAGGGTGAAAAGGAGTTGCGAAACAAAATATTCCCATCATCAGAATCTTATGGCAAAATGCTCAAATAGAAGAGGAAACTTGGGAGAGGGAGGATGAGATAAGGAAAAGGTACCCCAAGTTATTCAAAATACCAGGTATGGAATGTAAAATCCCTTAAACTTCGAGGACGAAATTCATATTTTAGAGGGGGAGAATGTAAACACAAAAAAAAAACAATTTATGAATAAAATACAAAAAGAGAGAGGGAGTGGGGATTTTTTTTATTCTTCCCATCATCTCCACTTCCTCATTTTTCTTCCCACCTAGCCGAACCTTTCCTCTCCTTTTTCCCAAATGAAATCTCCTCCCTTCTTTTCCAACCAAATCACTCTCCTCCTTTCCTTTCCAACCAAACCACTCTTCTCTCTTCCTTTCTTAACTAAACCCTCTCTTCTTTCCCTTCTCAACAGACCATCGTCACCTTTTCTCTTCCTCACAGCCGAACCTTAAATCAAATTAAGGGAGAGGAGTTGGTGAATGTGGAGAAAGGTGGACTTTTGCCGAGAGGAAGAAAAAGGGAAGAAGTAGGAAGTATATCAAACAAGAGAAAAGGAGGAAAAGTTTCAAATCTTTCAAAAAATTGTGAGATACTGAGAGGCGGTGCGGTGGGGATTGAATCATCGTCCAAACAAGAACAACCCGAAATAGAGTAGGTAGGTGATTTACACCTCTTCTTTTATTTGACAAGTAATAGGTATTTTAAATAGAATATTATATGAATACAATGATGTAGATATTAGTGTCGAATGCTTAAATGCAAATAACGATTGATTAGCTTCGGCTAATGGCATCCGAAAGGATGACCGGGATAAACGATTGATTAGCTTCGGCTAATGGCATCCGAAAGGATGACCGGGATAAACGATTGATTAGCTTCGGCTAATGGCATCCGAAAGGATGACCGGGATAAACGATTGATTAGCTTCGGCTAATGGCATCAAAAAGGACGACCGAAATAAATGAATGATTAGCTCCTGCTAATGGCATCTGAAAGGATGGCCGGAACAAAAGAATAGTAGACCTCAGATATGAGTGCCTTATATGAATATTCGGAGTAATGATATTTGTTACTCGAAAATGAGAAATGAAGTTCTTATATTTCTATAATCGAATTGCTTTATGTATATGCAGAAGTTTCAACTTGCCAGCATAACTCTTAATCGATAGGTCATTTGGTCAAAATTATTTTAATATTATATTTAAGTAATTGCATTTTATTAAATACTTGTATTGTTGCAGGAACGTCACAACCACGTGGGGGCTAGGAAATCTAATAAAAAGGGAACCTACTTTTGTAAAGAACCGTGTAGATTGCATGATGATTTAGGATGTGTTTGAATTGTAGCAATGTTTAATTTATTATCAGACCTTTTTGTGAACTCTTGTAAATGCCACTAGTAGATTAAGAACGTAAGACCATATCCATGTATGAATATTTCTAAACTAAATCTTTAGTTGTGAAAACTGTAGTATGGTACGTTTATGAGAACTCTATTTTCTTTAATGGAATGTTTATTGAATGGATTACATTTTTCCCAGGTGAATGGTTACAGATCCTTGTGTTACGACAAAAAAAAATCTACAAACACAAATACATAAAATATGGATCATTTTTGTCCAAAAAGAACAAAAACACCAAAAGAAATATATATATATATATATATATATATATATATATATATATATATATATATATATATTATCATGGCACATGAAAAACAATGTAGATTGCTACAGTATTTTCTGAGACCGTAAAATAATTATAAAAAATTTAAAATAAAATACAATATAATCGACATAAATTAAAATTTCAGAACAATAAGTATAAAAAATAAAAAGAATAAAATAAAAACAAAATCTAAAAGTACAAATACATAAAATATGGATCATTTTTATCCCAAAAAATATTTTATATATATATATATATATATATATATATATATATATATATATATTATTACTAGAAAAATGATTTCTAGTGTTTTTCCCACACCTTTATATATATAGTAATGTGTTATCATGGAATTTGCTTTTTAAAATACTTTTTATTTATAAATTTATTAAAATGATATTTTTTTTAATTTTTACAAAATTATTTTTTGTTATCAGTCCATGAAAATTATTTAAAAACACCAACAAAATTTAATTTAAAATAAAAAAAACATTTTTCTTAAAAATATATTTTAAAACACAATGTCACACTCTAAAATCCAAAACGGTGGTTGCTCCGTCTCTCTCGAGTATCTACCAGTCAATTGCCCGCATGACACTGTAGGCCGAACAAATATTTTTTTTAATTGTTGAAATTAAAACAATTAATAGATTTTGCAAGTTCAAAAACAAAATATAACATTTATATATTCAAAGTTTGCTATAATAAAACACATCAACATACCTTATTATAATAACAACAACATTGAAGGCTTAACATGTAAAAATAATATTACTATTATTGTTAAAACAATAAAAAATATTAAATTATTAAGAAGAGAAAAAAAACTCAAAAAAATAAATAAAAGAGTACGCAAGAAAAAAACTAAATTATTATTAGTATTGTGTGAATAATGGGAAAATAAATTCTGTAAAAGAATAAAAAAACCCAAAAACTTTAACAAAAGAGCAAACAAAAAAAAATTATTAGCTAAAAAAATTCATTTGACTTGAAAATAAAAAAAACTAATGAAAAAACAAAAAGAAAAAAAAGAAATATCAATTTTCAAATAATCATAAACACAAACTAAAATTTAAGAACAATTTTTTTTTACAAAATGTTATCTCAACAAAAGAGAAAATAATAAAATCAAAAATCAAAACTAAAGGCGCGCGCGCGCGCACACACACATATATAAATATGGACAAAATTAGAAAAAAAATTTAAGAGCTATAAAAAATTAAAGGAGTTAAAATTAAAAATTAAAAATTTAAGAGCTGAACTGAAAACCAAATATATTATTAATTTAAATTAAATGAAAAAATCAAATAAAGTATAACATCTATACATGCAAGGTTTGGTATAATGAAACATATCAACACATCCTATTATAACAACAAGAAAATTAAAGTCTTAACATCTAAAAATATCATTATTGTTACTGCTAAAACAATAAAAAATATTAAATTATCCCGAGAAAAAAAGCCAAAAAAATTAACAAAAGAGAAAATAAGAAAAAAAACTAAAATCAGTATTATTGTTGTATTAATAATAGGGGGGAAATTCAGTCAAAGAAAAAAGAGAGTCAATAACTTTAACAAAAGAGCAAGCAAAAAATGAAATAAAAATAAAATTATTAGCTAAAAAAAATCATTTGACGTGAAGAAAAAAACTAATAAAAACAACCAAAGAGAAAGAACAATGGGAAAACAATATATAAGTGAGAAAAAAAATATAAGCGAGGGGGAATGATTGAGAGGAAAAAAAACAAAACAAAAAATTACAATAGGGAGTGGAAACGAGAGAGAAAAAGTGTAAGTGTAGAATAGAAAGAATTATACAACGTGCTAGATAGTGGTCGAACCAATAACTTCTTGCTTAGAAAACAGACTCTTTATCGACTAAGGTACAAGTGTTTTGTTGTATTTTATTGTACAAAAATAACAAATATATCAATAAATCAGCGAATCAAATCGAAAACTAAGCAACATTATTGTAATTCATAGTAGTTATGCACACAATGCATAGTAATTGACTCCGAACTCTTTTAGTATATTAGATAATTATTCTAGTGGTTATGAAATGACATCCACCTCTAATTGCTTTTGAAAAAAAAAAAATTATGATGAATTTTAAAAAATAAAAAACTATTTATATGTTCTTTTTAATAATAATAATAATAAAAAAAACTAATGGTTAACCTTGTACATCTAACACTACCTCTAGTTACAAACAAAATAAAAGTCGTGGCCTATTCACTGTAGCTCTCCTCACAGTTTACTGTGGACTGGAGCAGTGTAAGGGTTGTTTTGCCCTTAATGAGTAGTGAACGGTGTGGGTGCATTAGGGGCCATTTTTGTCTCTTCCTCTCTTGCAAAACACCCAAAAACGCAGCTGGGTTTTTTCCTCTTATTCATCTCAGGCGGAGAGCGAGCGACGACCAACACAAATAACAAAAGGTTGAGTTTTTTATCTTCATTTGGTCTGCGTCCATTCCCAGCGTTCGTTTTCGGTTAGAGACAACGTCGGTCTCTTTGTTCAGGCCTGGTCGGGCGCAACGAGAGGGGTGTTCATGGGTTGTTGCCTCGGTTCGACGGTTCAGTTCGTGGATCGATTAGGTTTGTTTCCCCCCTCTGTTTTGTGTTGATTTGTGGGTTTGCTCAGTTTATTTTCAATGGGTTCATGGGTTTGATTTCATTGCTTTTCTTTTGCTTCTTCTCTCGATTTATTGTTTTTCGGGATGGGTTTTGGTTGGTTTGTTTTGTTGGGTTGGTTTTGATTTTCAAATTTTTCTTCCTGTATAGTGGGGGCAGGATATTTCCTTTCGTTTAATTGAGTTCGAATTGCTTTTATTTTGATGTTTGTGTGTGTTGGATAGTGGGTAATTGCTTTAATTGGGCTGGGGTTCGATTTTCCCTTCAATTTAATGTTGATGCAGTCTCGGGTTAACTTTGGGTTGGATTTGATTTGGGTTATTTGCATGCGGGCTGGTTGGTTCATTTTTTGCTGTCGATTTGGTTTGATTCGCTCTGTTTTTTCTGTATTAGGGTTAATAAATTCTGCCTTGCTTGCTCTCGTTTATTTCTGCAATTCGGGTTAATAAATCTCGCCTTTGTTGCTCTCGGTTTAGAGGTAATAAATTAATTCATTATTGTTATGTTTTGCATCCTGTTCCATTGCTTCATTCTTGTTTCTCTTTCGTTCATTTAATTCAAATAGTTTTGTCTTCGAATCAATACGAGTGGTCCGTAAATCTCTTGCATATATCTATTAAGAAGCTCAATTACCAGTATTTAACTTCACTCTATTTGTACAAAAACATGAAATAGAGGCATTTTGTTATGACATACACATATGCACCTTCAATTTGTTGTCGACTTCTATTAACCAAGAATAATAGAATATCAATTTGTGTAATGATATACATAGATAATCGCTGCCCAAAGCCAATATCTTGAATGCGTTTATTTAGGTAGGTATAAAAAGTCATGGCCGGTATAACTATGCATAGAATCAACTAGAACATCATGCACAATCGAAGATCATTAAATGTTCTGCAACCAACTAGCAAGTAGCGACTCATATTCGGAAGAAATCTTGAGATATTCCTTGAAATTAGAGATAAAATCGATTAGGCAACTGGTTTAGCATTAAAATCGGAAGTAGAAACCAAGCTTGCATATATTGTGTTGAACAAAACAATAAGTAGCAATCCAAACAAACAACTCAATCTAGCCATTTCCCCACTCTCTCTGCTGCAAAACTAGAGAAAAGCACAGAATATGCTATCATCATCTGCATTTAGCAATGCAAATTAAGAAATTTATGAACAAAAACTTGTTGTCCGGGCAAAAGAAAGTGGTGGTAAAAGAAAGACATGATAAACACGAGGTTCGATAGATGCCGGTTTATCAACTTATGACTCTTATTTGATCGTTTTTCCTTACTCATGGACAGATTTGTAGAGCTCTTGCTTACATTCACAATAGTATTGAGTGTGCCATAGAGACATAAAGCCTCAAAACTTATTGGTATGTTAAATAGGGTACTTGGTTTTATCGTACTTGAAGCAAGCACCTCCAATGGTGAATGTTTGCAAATATGATTTTATTATGACATTTTAGTATTGTTTTTATATGTCAATCCTACTTTGTCATCTTTTATTATGTGTTCACAACATTACTCTCTAATTGTGAATCTGTTGTATTTATTTGGAACAAGTGAACCCACATACGCACTAAGTGAAGTTATGTGACTTTGGAAGTGCAAAAGTTTTGCTTTGTATTTACCTTTTCAGAACTGTTTCATAATTTTGAGATACAATGCACATAATGCAAATCATTCTAATTTTAGTTGTTTTTGACGAGTTAAAGGAGAACCAAACATATCTTACATATGTTCCGAGTACTATCGAGCACCTAAACTTATTTTTGGTGCAACTGAGTACACCTCTCGCCATTGACATTTGGTCCGAAGGATGTGTACTAGCTGAATTACTGCTTGGACAGGTTGGTAGTTTTTTCTTACAAGGTTTTTTCTGTATGTTTTGTTAATAAATTATACAAGTAACTCTAATATTTCGTTGATGACAACCTCTCTTTCCAGGGTGAGAGTGGAGTTGACCAGCTGGTTGAAATTATAAAGGTAATAATTGTTTCCTATACAATACCTTGATAAAAATGTAATGGCATGAATTTAAAAAAACTTTCGGGCCTGGGGTAAGGAGGGAGCAGGAAGGAAGGCTTGGAACTATGCTTCTCACAAAAGGTGTTAGATTGGTTTGTATAAAGAAAACATTCATTTTCAATTTGTCACTTGATTATAGATGTCATGATTAGTGGGATGCTCCTTACAATTCCTAATCCTATGAGCCTATTCCCACCCGAACAATTGGTGAAGTGGTGAATATGTATTGTTGCATTTATATTGCACTTAGAGCGATCATTTTGGGTTATGTTCTTGAGATTGGAGATGTCAAGCTTCCATTGTAGGATCTTTTCTCCCTATAATTTATGTATTCTCATGCAGGTTTTGGGTACACCAACAAAAGAGGAAATTAAGTGATTAAAAATTAATTGCACTATAAAAATTAAAAATTTAGGAAATTAAGTGCACTATAAATATACAGATTGCTGTTTCCATGCATTTCTCCATCCAATTCCTAAACTGCTTTTTGTGATGACATATCTTAATTTGCAACGTCGGCATATATGGATTGTTTTTGTTTCCAAACTGCTTGCTATATCAGTATGCCACCACCGGTTACTTTTTTTTTTTTACTTTAGTAGATCGAGTTACTCTAGACTGTTTTTCCAAGTCTTGATACAGATAATAACATAGAAATGTTGGGCATGCCAATAAAGATTTCCTGCGTTGTGAGCATGTTGAAAATTTTATGGTGATGTTTTTTTATTGTATAGGTTGTTGCTTTGGTTTAACTGTTATTTTGAGACCTGAATTTATTGTACCCAATACTGATTTTGTTTGTTAACTTTCCATTGGTTACAGTTACATAAGTTATAAGAATTTTCCGTTTTATTTATTTAGGAAATTGCTACCTTAGAACAGCCTAAACTGTGAGTGGAAACAATTACATATATGATAGGAAATGTCTTTGAGATGCGGGTGATATCCACTTTGTTCATTTGTATTGGGTTCGCACTTGAATTTTTCAGCTTTTATAGAGATTGTGTTATTGTTCATTTGTATTCGGGGAGGATTAAAATTTCGGTTAGAGTGGAAAAGGAGTGTTTTTCCACCTTTGATATTTAAATTATGTCCATATTGGGTGTTGAGTGGGGAAAGTGGTTGTGGGAGTCATTTTTACCCTCGGGATTCATTTACACCGGCGAGGAGAAGAAATTGGCAGAGTTTCTTTTCAATGGCAAAATACTTTTTCTATTTATTTTCGCAAATTTCCGTTGAACCGTAGTGTTTGTTCCATTGTGAGTTTCTTCTCCTCCCTCAATTTCTTTTCTTTTGCATTGCCTGTTGTTCGTATCTAGCTTTTGATTTTGGACAATCTTTGATGTTTTTTCCTTGACACCCTTTGCTTCTATTTGTTTATTCTTACGTTTCTATGTACATGTTAAAATTTTTAGCTATTCTTTGACAACTAGTTATTGTTTGCTTATCGAGATTGAATTTCCACCTTTGACTACCTCCTTAGATGTATGAACCTATATATGCCAAATGGACATCGGAAAGATGTCGTTGTTTGTAGATGGATTGAAGATTGGGATGATAACAAAATTATAATTTGTAACAGGTAAGGCCCTATCTCACCCATTTCTTTGTGCCTGTTCGGTGTTATTTGGGTGATCGGTGAAATTAAGTGTCGCTTTAAGCTTAAAAATGAATTATGTACTCAATTACCATTGCCAGAGACCTATTTTTCCCTTTATAAATTTTATTTTCATGTGTCAAATAGTTGTCCACCAAGAATGCTAAGGGTAAGGAATGTTCAGGATTTTGCTTCATGGGTATGCAGAGCATGTCAATCTCTAAAGAGTGTTGCCTTTGCCACTGTAAAGGCATGTTCTCTTGCATTAAGTTTTGATAGGTCGTAGTAATTTACATGTGATTTCCCAAAGTCATTGGATGATCGAAGTTCTGATTTTGTTAGCTTCTTTCCTTTTCTTGACAATTAAAGTAAAGAAATATTATTTTGTCTGCTGAAATATAATTTACTTGTCTTACTTTGGCACCCTAGAATTTGGCGGGTTGATTACATCACAGAATAAATATTGAACTAATGATTATTTGAATCAAATTTTTGCCTTCTTGCACCAAACTACTAAAGCCATTCATCTAAAACAATATTATTTAGTGACCTTTATCCGCTTTCATGTTGTAAAGTTCATCTGTAGCTCAATGTTGTGGTTTTTCTTATATTTGAGACTCGCTTTTGTAGGGGTGCTCTTAAGCCAAGTGATATTGAAACAATGTGGGTTCATGTAATATGTGCTTGGTTTCGACATGAAGTTGATTTCTTGAACCATGAAAAAATGGAACCTACTTTGCTGGTTAACATAAGATGTAACTTGTGTTTGCACGACAAACCTTTTTATGTACTGGACGATAACTTTTAAATTTGTATATATTATAAGTTAATTATTACCAATCTAATTATATAGTATTATATACACATGAATGCTCATGGCATCGCTGCGAGCTATGTTACTAGTTATGATATATTCAAATCCGTGAACAATTAATTTAATTTTTCTTCTTTGATTTTATCCAAGTGAAGTCATGCATGTCAGAATATGCCATCCCCATGCAACGGCATATTCCGCATCCACACTTTTATTCCTTCCTCTCCATTAACCGACCTATTACTTTTCTTTTCTTTTCGTTGGTACATAAGAAAAACCGCCACGTGACAGCTCTCAATTATTCTAGTACATGCATGATAGATAACAATCCCAGTTATAACCGAACATACATGTATGTTCATATAATTTATCGATATTTCAAAATAATTAACGTAGTTTCGATTCTTTTTTATACATGATTTTCCATCCCTAATTCAATCATCATTCTAGCCAGACATTTATAATTATGTTTACAAATAATATAAGAAATAATAAGATTGTAAACATGTGTATACAAGTCATAATAACCAATATTAATAATTTTGCTTGTTTATATTCGAGCATTGAGAATACATTTTTAATACATTGTTAAATAATACATGTTGTTCCATGTCTATTATAACAAAACATAACAAGTAAACAGCTACTCTTGATACAAACAAAAAGTCCTTACAAAAATAAATATAGTTATTATAAAAATACAATCATGTTTTAGATTACGGGCTGCTCATGCTTGTTATTTCTTCTCATTGTTTTTTTTATTTCAACAAGCAAAATTAAGAGAAAAACACCTGAAATTATTTTCCAAAATAATAACCTCATGATGTTTTATTTATCCATTCTTAATTATTTTTTAAAATAAAATTTTATTTTATAACAATATTTTGAGGCTTGGAGTGATACATGGATGGATTATTTTGGGAATCTAGCACGATAATTGTTTTTCATTAAGATAGTACAATTTAAAGAGTTTCATGTGTGTGTGTGTGAGAGAGAGAGAGACTCCCAAGCCATTAATTTCATCTACAACATTTCCAAAAAGTAAATTAAAATGATATATTTCACAATAAAAATAAATAAAAAAACATGAAAAGAAAAAAATAGACTTTAAAGACGCATCAAGATTAAGATGATGACAACATCAGTATCACTGGGGAAAAAAAAGATGAGATAAACAAATTCAACGACACCAGATAATATCACACATTAGTTGTTTAAATGTGTTAAGACTCTTTTTTTCTAGACAACTCATGTGAATATCATGGCCATGGTCATTATTGGTGATCATTTTTAATGTCCTTTAATTCATTTAATCAAGATCTTCCTAACAATTTGACGATATCATCATTGAAGTTTTTGACTCAAAAATCTTTTTTATATTTTATTATTTTCTCATTATAAGTTGTGAAGAGAGAATATAGAAAAAAAGTTTTAAAAAATACCAAAAAATCATTGAAAAGATTTATCAAGATAAATTCAATAACATTAAAGATAGTTACCAATATGACTAGGGTATGCATAACAAGTACTTTGAAGGCAAGTGAATCCTTAATACAATGAATAATTTTTGCGACCCATTGATCACATGTCCATGTTGTTTTATTCATTTTATCAAAATCTTCTTAGTAGTGTTAGGGTTGTCATTATCAAGTTTTCTAGTGAATTTTGAGGTTTCTTCTTTTTTTCCTTTTATTCACTGTAATCATGTTAGTCTATTTTAATTTTAAAGCCTATTTTATATATGACTATTTTACAGTTTTAAATAGTCCCAAATGATAATTGAAACTTGTTAGTACTTTTATTAGATTACAATTGAAATTGTTTTTGAAAATACTTTTTGTTCAAAAATACATCAAAATTAATTTTTTTTAAAAATATTTTTAACATCAACACATTAAAATAATTTAAAAATACACAATTTAATTTAAAATAAAAAAAAATCATTTGTTTTTCAAAAGCAATTTTCAAAAGCATACCAAATACCCAATTAATCTCGGATGTCATTATGACTCTAAATTATGATATTTTTTTGTGGCATGTTATTTTATCATTTTGATTTTTTCTGGTGACTAGTAAGGCTCCCTTGTGTTAACACTTAATGATAACCGTCTACGCCACGGCCTCTCTCTTTATAAAAAAACTAAATCTGGCTCGAAGAGAAATCGCACCTATAAATCTCTCTCGAATGGGTCTGACCATTAGCCCAGTAATGCCTCTAGATATCCGCTTCAGAACCACACCAATGGAGCCCTAAAAAATGCAGCTCGTTAGCCACTGAAAACATGGGAGAAGATTCCGTTCCCAGTTCTGAACAAAATCACCCGATCAGCAGTGTTGAGCGCTTTTTGTCAGAAATTGAAAAAAAAAAAAACCGAGAAGAGAAGAAGAAAAGAGGCTCACAACCAGGTGCCTCGGTGACAAAACAACGAGACTATGAGCAGCCAAGAAAGCAGTACAACACTTGCGCAAGGAGTGTTGTGCATCTAAGAACTAACACAAATAGTTCTGTTTGAGATATTACAGTGATAAGCAGCTTAACTTCAGCTGGTCATTTTTATACACGTTTTGGTGGAATGTAGGGCACACGCTCATCTTCACATAAATTCTGCAAGGAGGCCAGCACAAGGGTAAGTCCAAATGGAGCAGATATACAAATCAGAGAATGTAAACAAATCATTGGGTGCAGCAGACACCCACTAGCACAGGTGGTGATTCTAGAGGTGCCACTTTCTAGTCTTGATGTGCACATTATGCAAGAGGAGCCACAGCATCCCATCTCTCAAAAAGAGGTTCAAAGATAGAAGTCTCTGTAGTAAATTCTCTAAAAGAGCCACATCTTTCAAAGATGACAGCAAGTTTTTCATCCCACGGAAATCCTATGACTAATCCAATGGATATAGTGAAATTCCATTTTATCTTTCATAATCCCTTTAGGGGAATGAATACATCATCAGATTTTAACTCAAGGCAGTGCGAGAAATAAAATATACTGCCACATACAACTTTTAACTAAGAAGATGAGGAGGAAAGAATGAAAGTCTCATTGTCTGGGAAAATACTATTAAACGTGCACCAAATGACATGGCTAATAAAATATAGGATTAGATGGTGCAAGCAAGCATGCTTTTGTATGGGCACAAAGCTTAGCTTGATAGAGCATACAGTGAACGCTTTTACAAATTTTGACCTCCAAACATATATACAACATGAGCTCCCAAACATGTATACAATGTGAGTGGTCTCAATGAAGTTTTGCACATTCCAGCAATTAAGAGTGGCGAGTGGTAATATTTCAGAGACTTAAAACACTTTATATCTAACATTGTATCAACACAAATTTTCCACAAACAGCCAATGCGGGTGGAGATAAATTGAGCACATCATTAGCAGGCAAATATAGTACTTCATCTTAACTAGAAACAGTTATTGTTGGTTAACTAAGATGCAAAACTGATGTGTAAATTGATTAAGCTTAAAACAAAGCATCTATAATGTGCTTGGTGTGATAAATTATACCTGCAAGTCCTCTGGAAGTGCCTCTGAAACAGCTAGTGTATAACAACCAGGTACAAATCTTCCTGAAAAGGTTTAAAAGAAGAATCAAGGAAAAAGAGCCAATTTTCTAATAACATGTTCAAATCTAGAATAGTAGATGGATGAAAATCTTAACAAAGAAAAAAAGAACAGCCTACAGAATCTAGGAGGGAGAAATATGTTGAGGTACTAAACTACCAGACAATTTTGCGTGCCAAACCATCCTTTGGAAAGAAAAAGAATTGTGTGCATAGGCATGCTTCTACATCTAGATATCCATTCAATCTAGTCCTAGTAGTGGAATGCCCCAAAATGTCCATGGTGATGAGGGAAGACCAATTAGGAGAATTTTCAAGGCAGAAGAGAGATGAATTGGACTACAGTAGTATCAACTGAACAATGTTCAGAATATCAAAACCCCCAAAACTCTTCACTTGTATGAGCATGCGGAACCTGTTACACCACTAAAGACACTTCAACTAAAATTTTATCTGTGCTGCACCATGACACAAGTGGTGTTTGATAAGGAGCTTCAACCATCCTAAAAACTCTCAAACCACACCAACTGAACTGCCCTTCATTAAATAAAAAAAAAGCTTCACCCCACACTCAATATGTGTTGGAATCAACGTGTGAACACTATAGGAGAGGAGCATCATGACACCTTATGCCTTAAAAAAGGATTTTTTTGGTGATAATTGTCTATATGAGTTGGTGAATAAGATTATGACTAGAGAGAAAAACACCCTCGAATCTCCTTACATAGCTTGAACTTTCTATCATCTAAGCAACTCTGGAAGAATACTACTTAGCCTCAATCCTATAATTATTAAGAATTATTTCCTTGGAAGTTGGAAAATTCACATAAGCTAACACAACAAACAAGTAAGAAAAGAAAAGAAAACACCGGGCATCGGAAAGTATCTGAAAGCAGAAACAAAGAGAAAGAAGAAGAATCAGAGATTATTGTTTAACATACCAATTCTCAACCAGCGAGCAGCCCAGCTTCGACTAGGATCCATAACAGAAATTATCCTGCAATAATGTCAGAAAAAGTAAGGCACGAAATAAGACAAGAAAAGAAATTACAAAAATAGAGAGAAATAATTATTGGAAGAAGGAATTATTGTTAAATTAATAGAAAATGAAAAGAAAGGAGGATGATTAGCCTGCCCAGTAAAGTTAGGAGTTGTGCAATCAACGACACGCTCGTGATCTTCGTCCATCTTAAAAAAGGTACAGTTCTCGCATCCCGACTCTCTGAACTGCACATTTTTTTTTTATTTTGTAAAATTTTACCGATAAATAACAAGTCCAAAACCCTAATGTGCAACAATCTGTACAAAGAAGGAGAAGAACGGAAAAAAAGAAGAAAACCTGATCGTAAGTTTTGACTAGGCGGCAACGAAGACAAGCTCTGAGCTCATGTCCAAAGCTCGTCGGAATTTGGGCTGCTGCACTTCCCATTCTGTTCTTCTCTGCTTCTCTAACGGGCGACGAGAGAGGATGAAGGAGTGGAAAATATATTAATTGATAAATAAGAAGACGAGCTATGTCGTCGATCTAAACGCAAAGGACACGTCGTCCATGTTTTAAAGCGCGCGTCGCACCGATGCGTTTCTGCTCTTTAATTCATTCTGGGCCTGCAATTGAGTGGGCCTGGATTTGAAAGCCCGCTCCAGAACCTGACTGGTGCCAACTGCCAACGCGCAGACCACGTAGGAAAAGCAAGGGCTCTTCTGCAAGGAAATAAAGATGACAATGGATTTTTGCAAAATAAGGATGAGCATGGATATCTGCGCAGATTTTTATTCCATCGGCAGTGATACACTGTTTATCAAGCTGTGTGTGTCGTCTGATATTCATTGTCTATTAAACAATAAGTACATATACAAATATTAAATCGCAAGATTATAAATAATACATATATTAAACAATAAGTACAGTCATACATTTAGTAGTATTATAGATTTGATACACATATATCGAGAAGGATTGGATTTTGAGCCAGATTTAATAATACATATATTCTTTATCATCTGTAACTGTAAAATAAAATAAAAAAAATACACCCACCAAGTTAAATTGTTGTTCCTCGTTGGAAAAACAATATTCTAAAATGAGAGGAAAAATAGGGAGGAAATGTGCGCTGCATTCAAATGTTTAATCGATTAAAAAACGATCTTGTCCATGGTATATTAATAAAGGATCGAATAAAGGATGTCAGAGAAATAGGACTGGTAATTTAAGAGAGAGAAAGACGAAAAGTACTGCGTTACTGTGTGGCGGCTATAGATAGTCATACCCAGACCAGAACATTCACCTACCACTCCTTAGTCTACCGATTAACTGCTTGGCTTGCTACTCTCCTTCTCTGCCGTACCTTAGCTCCCTGCCTAGAGCAGCAAAACAGCACTCCCACAGATATATAATACTGGTGAGGACGATGGAGAATTGTGCTAATGGTAGTGGTAACTGTTTACTAGCAGTGTGTCTCCTGCTACTCGTCTCCTCCTCTTTATCTTCATCGTCCACCAGGGGTAGCCCGGCTGTTACCAATGTTGATTCAGTTTCAAGAGTAAGAAAAGACAGACTTCCTTCAAACCGGGATAGTAGTAGAAGAAATCTGCTTGCAAATGGTCTTGCCGCCACTCCTCCCATGGGGTACGCATCTAATTCCTATTACTCCATGCATACCCGTGTTTTAATCTTCAGTAATTGACTGGGTTTCTGATGTTGACAGCGCATCTGAACAGTATCTATTCATGTATAATTGAATTGATTTACCCAATCTAGTAGTCTTCGATTATTTCGGCACTCCCTTCAAATCGTTGGCTGACCAGTAGTCTCATCATCATGTATCACTTTCACTCCATCAAACAACTACTCATACCCTGACCAGGTCCCGGCCCCAAAGAAACACACACACACACACACACTGCTGCCTAGTAATCGGTAACCGGTTTGGATTTTCTTGTCAAAACACGTTTTTTTTTGTTTTTTTTGTTTTCTACAGGTTTCTTTTTGTCACTGAATTATAGTTATAGGCCTCTATACCAAGTTAAATCGAATATGACATCAATGCTTTTCGCATTTCTAACAACACTTGGCCTCTATATCAAGAGTCAAACCCGTCAATAGCAAGTTGCTGAATGCCAATTCCACTAATTGACAATTACGGTGGTGGTTATTGGTTACCATAGAGTTGGTATTTTCATTTGTTGTCCGTGGGTGATTTTCCTTGCTATATCATCGTCATCATTACCGCACTCACTTATCGGTTGTTGTCTCGATGTAGATGGAATAGTTGGAATCACTTCAATTGCAAAATTGATGAGAAAATTATCAAAGAGACTGGTGAGAATGACTTCTTCTGTTCTCCATCCAAACCTAACTGTGCAATATGTTTTTACTTGGTCTAAAAAGCTGATTTTGTCCAAATTATCATAATCTTATACTATTATATAATGCACTTTGCAATTCCTAAAGTCTTGCATAATTTGTTAACGTTACAGCTGATGCCCTGGTGTCCACTGGTCTGTCTAAACTTGGCTACACATATGTTAACATTGGTATGTGTGTGTTTCAATTACTTTATTTCTTGTCTTTCATGCCTTGCTTGATGTAATAAGCCAGCTAACGAGATGATGCATTTATGTTAGACGATTGTTGGGCTGAAATTGCTCGTGATGGCAAGGTATATTCGCACATCTCTTCTTTTATTTTCATTTCTCTTCATTATAAAAGCTTTTTGCTTGTGAAATATTATATTTAAATGCATTTATTTTCAACTTGTTAAAAGAGTTGTACTGGCTCTAAACTGTTCTGGGATTTGAGTTTCAGGGTAATCTAGTGCCTAGGAAATCAACATTTCCTTCTGGTATTAAAGCCCTGGCAGACTATGTTCACAACAAGGGTCTTAAATTAGGAATTTACTCAGATGCAGGGTAATGCCTTTCTACTCTGTCTGCCCCAAACAAAAATATATGCCATGTCTCATGCTATGAGTATAGAAATAGAATCCTGGTAGATGAGTCAGTCCACCACATATTTTGCAGGTATTTTACTTGTAGCAAAACCATGCCTGGTTCACTTGGTCATGAGGAACAAGATGCCAAGAGTTTTGCTTCATGGGTAAAAAACTAGATACCTTTGTATTTTTTTAAGTTTAGGAAATCCAACTATTTGGTGACTACTAAATCTTACACAATTCACTTCGTTTGCAGGGTATTGACTACTTGAAATACGATAACTGTAACAATGATGGTACAAAGCCAACTGTTAGGTGATCCGATACAGTACACAGTTATATGTATTGTGCTTCTGTTTTTTGTTGCTGAATTAACACTTCTGGCTTCTAGGTGACAAGAATCTTAATTTCATCTTTGAAGGTACCCTGTAATGACCCGTGCTTTGATGAAAGCTGGCCGCCCTATATTTCACTCACTTTGCGAATGGTACACTGTAATGAAAATATGTACCCTGTAATGACCCGTACACTTCAAGCTTCTATTGTGCGTCTGTTGAGTCTTTTTTTCCTTGTTATTCAGGGGCGACATGCATCCTGCAACGTGGGGTGCCAAGGTAGGAAATAGCTGGAGGACAACTGGTGATATTTCTGATACATGGGACAGGTAAATCATATGCGAATTAAGCTTGTCTTTGGTTTGTAAGGTCCTGATGTTTAAATACTAAACAAAAAGTCTTTGCTCATTGGCAGTATGGTTTCAAGAGCAGACTTGAATGAGGTCTATGCAGAGCTTGCTAGGCCTGGTGGTTGGAATGGTTTGTGTTTTTTGTTAGTGAGAAAATGTTTTACAAGCTGAGACATGTTTTAGCAAATTTTGATTTATCTTTATTTGAGGTCTGTTTTCTCTTTTTTTTAAAACAGATCCTGACATGCTTGAGGTGGGGAATGGAGGAATGACAAAAGATGAGTATACAGTGCACTTCAGTATTTGGGCCATTTCAAAGGTATTCTAGGAAACATTTTCCTTTCGTATCCTGCTTTATGCGAGCCAATATTCTGGGAGAACTGTTTCACTGAAATGTAGTTGTATACAGGCTCCCCTTCTTCTTGGTTGTGATGTGAGGAACATGACGAAAGAGACAATGGATATCGTTGCCAATAAGGAGGTTATTGCTGTTAATCAAGGTAATCAGACTGTCCTCTGCATTTGCACCCTATGTCCATCTCACAAGACCATGTCTGCATGAATGAAATCCTTAGTTTGCTAAATGGTGGTTCCTCTTGACCATTTATGATAAAGATTCACTTGGGGTACAAGCTAAGAAGGTCAGGATGGAAGGTGATCTTGAGGTAAACTTATTGGTCCCTATCAGCTATACCATGTTTTAGTTAGTGTAGAATCGTTGAGCATTTCTTAATCATGCCATTTTTTCATCTCATCAGATCTGGGCAGGGCCTCTTGCAGGCTATAGGGTAGCTGTTCTACTAGTCAACCGAGGCCCCTGGCGTATTTCTATAACAGCCGAGTGGGATGACATTGGAATTCCTCTCAACAGTATCGTCAAAGCAAGGGATCTCTGGGAGGTATTTAATTAGTGATTTTAACAGTATGTTTTGTCCTTTTAACGTCCTGGTTCTGTCGGGTACGAGTGTTTTGTGTTGGGTTAATGGAACTCGTTGAACGCTGTCTTCCAGGATCTCTAATATTTGGGTATCTCTTATGCAGCACAAGACCTTGAAAACTCATTTTGTAGGGAACCTGACAGCCACAGTGGATTCTCATGCATGCAAGATGTACATCTTGAAGCCCATTTCGTAGAGTGCAGCTTAGCAAAATATTTGGCACTGTGATTTCTATGGTGCAATCAGTTTAATTCTATTTTAAGGGTACACAGCTGGGGACTAACCCTCATTTCAATAATCTATGTTTGTTTCTCCTAATCAAGTAGACATGTTTTGCTTTTTCAATGAAATAATCATCTTTTGTCAATATTAAATGATATATCGCATTGAGGACCTCTGGATTATTAATTTTGTTCAACCTTTGATGCGGACTCGGCAATCTGAGAAGCTCACAGCCATCAGAGCACATTGCAGCTGGCCTTCTATAGGTGCAGGGCATCTTTCCCATGTCATTTTGAAAAGTAAAGAAAGCATAGGCCTGTACCTTTGCAGGAATTGAGGATATCAACACGTTTCTCAATGACTGCAGCAGAAGGAACAATGTAGGCCTCGAGGGTTCAATCAATCAAAACAATGTTTCCAAAAAGATCCCTTCTACCGTAGTTTTGTTTCTCAAAAATGATGAAATATGCAAAATTGTTGGGAAATTTCATCGCAGACATATCAGCTGCTTCGTTAAGTTAACGTTTTTTTTATTTGAACGAACAAATATGTTAATCCCAAATCTTCATTCTTGAGATCCAAAGGCTGGCTTTGACAATGACGGATGGAAATGTACCTGCTCCTATTTCTAATGGGCTAATAATAATGGGGTCCAATAGAAAACTAGGACTGGCCCATCATTATAGGAGGAAAGAAAAGAAGTAGTAACATTACCGATAAGGATAGAAAAATGCTTTGAAATAGAACAGCGGTGGAGTACGGGGAAGAGAGAGAAATGTCCGTGTCTATGTTGCAGATGCCGCCGAGTAAGGGTTTGGGACTGGGTTTGAGTTGGGGATGGGGATCGCGCATTAACAACAATTGCGATACCACTACCACTATTAAGAAGAAGCTACTGGTTGTCGCTTCTTCGGATGGTGGAATTGGAGAAAAGAAGACTGGAAGAGATTATAAAAGCGGCCCTTTGGTGGTCTCCGGAACCACAGCAAGAGGACGAAGATTGCTCAAAGTTCGTGAAGATAAAAGGAAACGCGAATACGATCGCCTTCACAACTATCCTGCCTGGGCCAAGTAATTAAGTCTCTCTCTCTCTCTCAGCTAAATTATTATATTTCTGATCCATCGATGACTACAATATTGCAGAGTTCTTGAAGATGCTTGCAAAAGTGACGAAGAACTCCGTGCCCTTCTTGGTGACAGCATAGGAAACCCGGAACTAATGAGGCAAAGAGTGGAAGACAGAGTGAGGAAGAAAGGCCGTAGTAACTTCCACAAGTCTAAAACGGGTTCTGTAGTTTCCTTCAAAGTCAGCTTCCGAAACTTCAACCCCATTGACTCTTACATTTGGTTTGAGTTTTACGGCTCTCCTTCTGATCAGGATGTTGATGTTTTTGGCACTGTCAGTATTTATTACTAACCCTTTTAATTCTAATTTATAATTTATTTACGTATAATGAATTATGATCGATTTACTTGCGTCCTTGCAGGTCATTCAATCTTGGTATCTAATGGGACGTTTGGGCGCTTTCAATTCTTCCAATTTGCAGGTATACTATTTGCTGCTCAACGATTAATACATCTTCTATTGATCTATTTTTGCTTCATCTCATCTCACGTGTGTCCTTGTTGTCTAACTTTGTGTTTCTCTTATAGTAACATAACCTTGTCCTTCCTGTTATCTTGTTTTGGCATCTACTTGTTACTTTTACGTGCTCTTAACACTGCTTGAACTGCTATATCCTTAAGTTATGCCATTTTATTCATGCTTAATGAACACATTGCAAGATTTTTAACTTAATCGATTATTGATTAATGGTCGCGGAAGTGATATTATGATTGGATTAACTGTTGTTTAGAGATGTAATTTCTACTTCCCTAGTCCCACCTTTTCAGATGAATGCTATTATATAGATGGATAAATTTCTTCTCTGGTTTCTTTCTCAGCCTTATATGAAATTCAAATATGTTACTATCCTCATTGTTCGCAGTTGGCAAATTCATCAATGGAGTACGATCCCCTCTATGATGCAGATAAGGGCTTCAAAGTGATGCCATCATCATTTCATGATATCAGTGATGTTGAGTTTCAGGATAACTGGGGCCGTGTTTGGTATGATTTCTTTGACTTTTTCTGACTACGATTGTACCATATTTCTTACATGGTTGATCCGGTTTTTTTATTGGAACGGAACGTTCCGGTTTCGGTGCGTCTCGGCGTTCTGTTTTGGGGTTGTACAGTTCATATATAATTATATATATATATATATATATATATATAAATTAAAATATTAATTTAACAAGCATAATTAAAATTTAAGATAAATTAACTTTAAATTCTACAATATAAACACAAAGTCAAACAAACATAATCTCAAAATTAGAAAAAAAACCATAAGTTAATCAAAATAAAGAGGATTTTAAGGCCGGAACGACAAACCTAGAACGGTACCGAGACGTTCCTGCCAGAATTTCCGGAACGGGCTGGAATTAAAACCGAGATGAAAACGCCGCTGTTTTGTCTCGGTTTTTTTAACGACACGGAATGTTCCAGCCGGAATGGAATGGAATTGACAAGCATAGTTACATGTAGAAGATATCTGAAATTTCAAATGTTTTCTAACAGGGTAGATCTCGGTACGTCAGATTTTTTTGCCATCGACGTGCTCCTCAACTGCTTAACTGTATTGAGTTCAGAGTAAGACCAAACATGGTGTCTAGTTTACTCGAATCCTCGTTCACCAATTCAAACTTCTAATTGTCTCGCTCCTTTTCTCTCTCTTATGGCAGATATTTAGGTATTCAACAGGTAGTTTTCGGGGGTCGCCAAATGGGCGATTGGGAAGAAGGGATGACGAACCCAGAGTATGGATACAAGTACTTCAAAGTCTGAAAGCGAACATTGCTCAAGTCTTTCCCTTGCACATGCAGTCTTCCTTTTCTTACTGGAAAATCATCATTTAGCATGGCACGAGGGATTATATGTTGAATATAAAGTATGACAGTGGAATCGAGGTTCAAGTTGTCAATTGAAAGATCTCTTAGAAATTGTGACAGATTTTCTAATTTTTTTAGATAGTGATTTGAGCTTGTCAGTGTCATCACCATTTTCTTGCTCCAAGAGCACATCTCCTTGAGAAGATCTTTCCAGTCTCCATGGGAAATTGGTAAGGGAACCCCTGATAGCCCAGGAAATGTGGTGGATGGATCTCGTTGACATTTTAGCTTCACTTGCTGCGCGCAGAGAGACATGAAAGCACAGGTCTCGAATTGAATTGTGAATTATATGTCTCGCTGCTTTTTTAAATAGTTTAAATGAGATGAGTGGCCAACTTTCATTTTACAAAGTAGAAAATTATATGATTAAACATGCTACCTATTCAAGTAACCTAGCATTATGTGCATTCTTGCTTCCCATTTAGGTTTGTAAGAGTTGTTTTATTATTGTTGTTGTTGTAAAAGATTGTTGTTCCTGTAATCTCCTTTAATCCCAACATGTACATATTTTCTCATTTTACCTTCTTAAACTTCACATCCATGAAAACAGACGTGAGAAAGTGAATTTATTACGTGGTTTGATCCGATTAATCAGTTAATCAGTTAACGTGAGAGGCCATGACATATTTCTCTATCGAATACTTAAATGCAATAATGCCCGGAGGTAAACGGGTTTGATGTTTTTTCATATCATTTTAATACACAAATATCAAAAATATATTTTTTTTAAAAACTATTATTTTAATATATTAAAAACACTATAAAAAACTCATGGTGAACCAACTCCATGCATCGCCATCTTTGCTTCAGTGTCTAAACTCAGGTTCCCCTCTAATTTTCTAAGTACTTGTTTGGCAATCATGGATGATTTTGTCACAAACACAGGTACAAATGGTGAATCCCATGAAAAAATTGCGTTCAGAACACCGTTAGGCGTTAAACATCCTTTGGATGCTTTTTGAACGCTGATACTATGCTAATAGAATCACGATGCACAACCGTTGAAACCTTATCCTCTTATCTCGCTTTTGTTATGGACCATGGGTTGAATGAGTTAAGTCTAGGAAGTTATGAAGAACATGTCTGCATGGTGATGTTAGTGGGAATAATGCAGTTATTATCTAGTGGGTTATCACGTGGGTTATGTACTAGAGTAGTGGGAGCAGAGTGCAATCGTGTAGTTATTATCTAATGGGTGTAGATATTATCTAGTGGGTTATCACGTGGGTTATGTACTAGAGTAGTGGGAGCGTGCGATTATTATCTAGAAGTTGTCAATTGTCTGTCTATTTATAGTTTCATTTCTTTTAATGAAGGTATCGTAAAAGTATTATTCGAATTCTAAATCGAGGCTTAGCCCCTCGAAGTGGCTAAATAACTAGTTTTCCTTGTTAAGCACATTCCAAGTGGTATCGGAGCCGTGTTCCATGGTCGAAGGTCGTGGTCACAATACTCGCTTTCGCAATTGGCGTAATCAATGGCATCATTACATGCCACTCAGGAGGCTCAAACTCAAGCATCAACAGGCATTACAAGCAGCGGTGGATGGATTAGCACAACAGCTTACAACCGGTTGTGGCTAATATGGAGACATTGATCCATGGACAATGGAAGTCAAGAGAAGATTCAACATTGGGTTCAACTTCACATGGAAACCCATTGTTTGAGGAGCATGGAGGCATTCAAACTAGGGCAATTCGTCTGGAATTCCCTAAGTTTAATGGAGAAGATCCAAATGGATGGATTTATCGAGCACAACAATTTTTACATACCATCAAACCAACCCTCACCATAGGGTATTGATGGCCTCCTTTCTTATGGAGGGTAAGGCACTTACTTGGTTTCAAGATTTGGAATCATCTCGCGGAATCACAAGGTTGGGAAGGATTCACTGCAACTCTCCTCACACGGTTTGGCCCTACTTTGTTTGATGATCCTATGGAGGCTCTAACTCGATTACGACAGCACTACTACTCGTGGAGGCTTATAAAACAGAATTTGAGGTCTTATATAACCAACTTAAAGGGTTAGCAGAGCCTTACAAGTCGAGTTGCTTCTTGAGTGGGTTACGAGAAGACATCCGCTTTATGGTACGTATGCTCGAACCCCTCAAATCTAACTATGGCTTTCGGTATGGCGAAGATGCAGGAGGAAAATGTGGTTGCATTTCGTCGAAACAATCGTCCCAATCTGCTCCTATGCGGCCTATTGTCACCTTGCCCACAAACCAGGAGAAAAAATGATTGTTCCAGTTCAGCGATTGTCTCCGTGACAAATGAAGGAGAGAAGGGAGCGAGGACTCGTTATAATTGTGATGAAAAATGGGGTCCAGGTCATAAATGCAGATCTGCTTGACTCTTTATTATGGAATGCACTCGAAGTCGACGAAGATGAAGAACTCCGATCCGAGTAGTGAATCTTTTCCTATGGGTGATATCATAGATTCTGGAGCACTGGCACCGAGAAGATCGAACAACAACCTGAAATCTTAATCCATGCACTATCAGGATCTCCTAGCGCCGGAACTATGCGCATTTGGGGAAAGATTGGTGGTTGTCTAGTGGTGATTCTCTTAGACACAGGCAGTACTCATTGCTTCATGGATTCATCCATTCAACAACGAGCTCGCCTACAGATCGGAAGCAATGTAAGGACTTCAAGTTAAGGTAGCTAATGGTGCCATATTAATAAGTGAAGGGAAGTGCTCAAATATACCATTCATCATGCAAGGAAATACTTATCACACTCGATTTTTATATCATAACATTAGGAGGTTGTGATGTTGTGTTAGGTGTCCAATGGTCGAGTACATTGGGACCTATATTATGGGATTTTAACAAATTGCGAATGGAATTTACTATGTTTGGGCAAGTGAATGTTTTGCAGGGCATCAAACCCATCGAAGTATCACTAATGGATGGAGAGGAGTTCGTACGGGCTTTGAAACAAAACAAAAGGGGTTTGGTGTTACGACTTCTTGAAACTAATGATAATTCCAGCTTCGGCTTAGATACTAACCCCTTATCCTTACCTTATTGGATCAATTTCAACGAGTCTTTGTCGAATCTTTTGGCCTACCTCCTAAGCGAGATCAGGACCACCATATTACCCTTCAACCAAATGCTACACCAGCTTGTGTTGGTCCTTATTGATACCCATATTTTCAAAAATCTGAAATTGAGAAATTGGTCAATGATATGCTCAAATCTGAATTGTCCGACCTAGTCAAAGTTCGTTTTCCTCACCGGTAATCCTAGTACGTAAACAAGATGGTAGTTGGCGTCTTTGTGTGGATTACCGAGCTCTCAATAAGCAAACAATCAAGGTTAAGTTTCCAATTCCCATTGTAGACGAGTTGTTAGATGAACTTTATGGTGCCACTATTTTTAGTAAATTGGATCTCCGATCAGGTTACCATCAAATTAGGATGCACCATGAAGATATTCCAAAACCGCTTTCGAACCCATGAGGGTCATTATGAATTTTTGGTAATGCCCTTTGGTCTTACAAATGCTCCTGCAACATTTCAATCTCTCATGAATCACATTTTTAAACCTTACTTGCGTAAATTTGTATTAGTCTTTTTGATGATATACTTATTTATAGCAAAAGTTTAGATGAACATCTTGTGCACTTACAGAGTTGTCTTAGAGATCCTTCAAAATCACCAACTTTTTGCTAAAAGATCCAAATGTTCATTTGGGAATTCTAAAATTGAATACCTTGGCCATATCATTTCCAATGATGGTGTTCAGCAGATTCTAAAAGATAGATTCCATGCTAAATTGGCCATTTCCTAAAAACATTAAATCTTTAAGGGGATTCCTATGTCTTCATCAGGTTATTATAGGAAATTCATTAAAGGGTATGGTTCTATTCGTTGCTCCATTGACCTCATTACTTAAGAAAAATTCTTTTGAATGGACCCAAGCGACCAAGGAAGCCTTTCTTACTCTTAAGGAAGTCGTGACCAAACCCCTATTTTGATTCTCGCTGGTTTTACTCACCCTTTCACCATTCAATGTGATGCTTCGAGGTTGTGGTGTAGGTCGTTGTGTTGATGCAAAGAAATAGACCTATTGCATTTATGAGTAAGGCTCTCCGTGGAAAATCTCTATCTCTATCTACCTATGAGAAGGAGCTACTAGCGTTGGTGTTGTCTCGTTAAGAAGTGGCATTCCTATCTATTGGGTCGAGACGTTTAGCATTCAAGCTGATCATCAAAGTCTCAAGTATTTGCTTGAGCAAAAATTGGTACACCGATGCAACAAAAATGGCTCACAAAATTATTGGGCTTTGATTTTATAGTGGAATACAGGAAAGGCAAAGACAATGTGGTGGCGGATGCTTTATCAAGGAAATGGGACATCGAACCACAATTGGTCTGCACTTTCGTGCTAACAACTGGTTGGCTCGCTGATTTGCGAGCATCTTATTTGGAGGATCCAAAATTGCAGAAATTGTGGGTTGATTATGACAGAGGCATGTTGGATGTAAGCAAATATAAGAAGAAGGATGGGTTCTTGTTTTACAAGGACAGAGTTACTCGATTAGCCAATCGAAGCTCTCAAGAATCAATTACTTCAATTGGTTCATGGTAGTCCTCAAGTCGGGCACTTCGGTATGCATAAAACATTACATCGAGCTCGTTCCAATTATTTTTGAACCGGTATGAAACGAGATGTCGGGAATTTTATCAAGGAATGTGATGTTTGTCAAAGGCATAAGGTTGAGACTCTACATCCAGCTGGCTTACTTCAACCATTGCCTATTCCAAACAAGGTATGGACTGACATCTCACTTGATTTCATTGAAGGGTTGCCCCTCTCCCATGGGTTCGATGTGATTTTCGTAGTGGTGGATCGTTTGACTAAATATGCTCATTTTATACCGGTGTCTCATCCATATACTGACTCTTAAAATTGCTCGGTTGTTTATTGCCAATGTTTTCAAATTGCATGGCATGCCAAATTCAATTGTGAGTGACAGAGACCCAACTTTTACCAGTCAATTTTGGCGAAAATTATTCAAGTTACAAAGCACTTCACTCAAATTTAGCTCGACCTACCATCCTCGGACCGATGGTCAAGCAGAGGTGGTGAACAAATGTGTGGAGCATTACTTGAGGTGTTTTTCGGAGACAAACCAAGAGAGTGATCGACTTGGTTACCTATGGTCGAATGGTGGTATAATACTAATCGAGCATGCTTCAACAAAAATGACACCTTTTGAAGCGGTTTACGGGTATTCACCACCACCCCTATTGGCTCATACTCAGCATCGCTTACGTGCAATCTGTTGAAGATGCTCTCCACTCCGGGATTTAATATTGCGACGCTATGGGAAAATTTACATGCTTTGCACGAGAACGTATGAAGAGGTTTGCGGATCTTAAGCGTCATCGAACGCAATTTTGAAGTTGGGGATATGGTTTTCTGCGTCTGCAACCATATAAGCAACAATCGGTTATTCAACGCCGCAATTTGAAGCTGTCATCTCGATTTTTGGGCCCTTCAAGATTTTGGAAAGGATTGGTAATGTGGCTTATCGCCTGGATCTTCCTACAACTTCTCTAGTGCATCCTGTGTTCCATGTGTCCTGTTTAAAAAGAAGCTCGGGAATCGGAATGTCGTTGCACCTACCCTTCCTCCTTGCGATGCCCAGGAGCCTTCAAAGCGACACCGGAAGAAATTCTACAACGAAGGATGCGCAAAAGGGTCAGTATAGCGAGTGAGTGAGTTGCTTGTCAAATGGAAAGGGCTTGGAGTTGATGAAGCATCGTGGGTGGAATACTGGACAAGCTGTCCAAAGAGTTTCCGGACCTTGTGGGCAAGGTCTTCGATGGGGAGGAATTGTTATGGACCATGGGTTGAATGAGTTAAGTCCGGGAAGTTATGAAGAACATGTCTGCATGGTGATGTTAGTGGGAATAATGCAGTTATTATCTAGTGGGTTATCACGTGGGTTATGTACTAGAGTAGTGGGAGCAAGTGCAATCGTGTAGTTATTATCTAATGGGTGTAGATATTATCTAGTGGGTTATCACGTGGGTTATGTACTAGAGTAGTGGGAGCGTGCTGATTATTATCTAGAAGTTGTCAATTGTCCGTCTATTTATAGTTTCATTTCTTTTAATGAAGGTATCGGAAAAGTATTATTCGTAATTCTAAACCGGAGGCTTAGCCCCTCGAAGTGGCTAAATAACTAGTTTTCCTTGTTAAGCACATTCCACGTTTGCACAAACCCTTCTTCACAAAACTCTCACAGCATCCCTCTTATTTCCTCTGCAACCATCTCCCACATCAACTAGTTCCATAAAGAGTGTTTGAGGTTTCAATAGAGAAGACCTGGAGAAGAGGGGGGCGGGGGGGTTGGATCTGAAGAAGAGGACATTTGAGAGGGGTGGGGTTCTGGAAAAGAAAAAGTGGGTGGAGCAATATATTTTTACTATTATTATATTTTTTAACATTAAAATAATCTTAAAATCTAAAAATTTAATTAAAATATAAATAAATATATATTTATTTAAATTAAAGCATGTTTATGCATTTTAAAATTATTTTTGAATATATATATATATTTTAAATTAATATTTTTTAGTGTTTTTTAATAATTTGAATATAAAGACGAAAATTTTTAATTTTTTTTAATATATTTTTAAACAAAAATATTGTTAAAAAGATAATTAGTATATTACTCCATACCCTATAAAATAATTTCACAAGTTAAAAACAATATGAAAAGTTTGGTAACCAAACACTTAAAACTGTTTTTTTTTTCAATCTCCAACTCAACCACAGTTTTAACCAAACACTTCACAGTTTATTTTGAACCGCAGTAAAAACATTTTTTTTAAAACTACCTTTTTTCAACCTTAATCGCAAAAACAAAAACAATGCCAAACACACTCTAAATACCCAAAACTTATCACAATGCTTAAATTTGCCCTTTTTCAACCGCATGGAAAAAAAAAGTACACCCTCCTATCCGGATGTGAGCACAGAGGCACTTTGCACAGAAAGCAATCTGATAAATGGGAGTAGAAAGAGAACCAAATGCTTTACAATATCACAATGACATGAACAATTTCGGTTATAATCACAAGAAAAGGAATGGTTTTGCAATACAAGCAGCACTTCATGCCAACAAAAGAAAGGGGGCAGCGCATGGGCAAACTGAAAGGGCATGACAACATAAACAAGCAGTAAATAATACACATAACCGCACAAAAAATTTACAGAGATCTCAAATAACTCAAGGTGATGGGGCTTCAAAGGAAAAAAAAAGAAGAAAAAGATAAAAAAAAGGACCACGATTTTTTCTTCTCTGGTTCCAGGATCTATTCATATATCAAAACCACAACTCGCAAGAGAGTAAAGCCCCCTTTTCTTTCAAAGAAATGTAGGCCTCATGATTGTTACATGGGATGGTTTGGGGACCGGCCAATGAGTCTGCACTGCTCTGGCAGCAAAGAAGATATTACCTGCCCATTAAGTTGAAAGAGCTCACCATCAATTCCACAGCCATTGTGTGTGTGCTTCCCTGCTTTTATCTTCACAGATTTTACCTGCAGAAGTTTAAACTAGATGTTGTCAAGCAACTAAAAGTATGCAGCACCCAATGAGGTGCATTTCTTGTATATGCACATGAATGCTTGAAAACACCCGCAACCTCTCTGCATCTCCGAGCAGGATTACCTACATAGTCAGGTCAAATGCAAACAGCCTTCTGATAAAATTCACATGCTGTTTTTTTTTTTTTTTTTATAAAAAAACTCAATTGAGCACTGCATGTACGGGATATTTCCAAAAATCATCCTTCAGAACATGCTCTTAAAAGAACAACCTGAATAACAAATCCTATAGAAACTCCAAAATAACTATGTGAACAAACTGGCAGGGGTGTAACACATTGTTCTGATCTCAAATGAGAGCATCGGATGAACCCAACAATAAAGAAAAGCTCTGGACAAGCATAGCCACCATAAAAAAACAAGATTTAACTAGACATTTTTCAGTCATCTAAAGTTCCTACGAAATTCAATTAAGATGCCAAAATCCATGCATACTAACATCATTGACAATTATGATGCAATCCCCAACTCAATTTGCTGCTGCATTTTAAGAATGCAAAAGAATCTGCTCATACCTTAATATATTCAACATATGGGAGAGAAAGATGCTGACCCATCTGCAATAGCAAGAAAAATCTCAGCAGCCTCAGTCGCCCACTACCATGGACTAAGAGCATATCCATGGTGTTGTCATCATGCTCAGCCCTTGGTGCTACCACCTGAGAACTCTGAACAGTTCTGCAAGCATGATTGCAAACCATGATACCAAGAAATTGTCCCTTTTTAAATTCCCATTTATCCTCAAACCTAGGAATGACTTCCTTTTTCATCCCTGCTTCTATATCATCTGATGGCCCTGGCAATTCAATAGGATTTTCAACATCCCAATTAGGTTCAGTATCCCACTTTGGTTCAGCATCCCAAATTGGACCAGGATCAGATAATGTTGAGGATATATCCTCTCTATCATTTGGTGCAGCATTTCCCCAAGAACATCGAGAAGGATCATGTGTAACAGTCAATCCTGTCCATCCTTTATCGGTCCTCGACTTTGACCTAGTCCTTGGCCAATTTGGAGTTGTTGACAGTGGTAATTGTGGATGAATAACCTCTGGCTCTGCCATGACATTTGTCCTCCCTGATGACAGGCGTTTTGCTTTTGGATCTAAGCCACGCACATACTCAGATGGTTCAGTGCTAGCATGAGTGCTACTGCAGGTTGTATCCAAGTCCCCTCCCGACATTCGACTTGGAGTCATTATTGAGTCAATACTTGATAAACTAGAGGCTCTGGGCATGCCATCTTTGTTAGATCTTCTCATCACATCAGTGTACGAGTCTGAAATGTCAACCATGTCTCTCTCAGCTGACTGTTTTCCATCCCTATCCTCTCTTGATGCAGGAAGATATTCCACTTCATAGCTGTACTTTGGCAAGCATAAGAACTTGAGGAATCCAGCAACAAAATAACGCAATGGACCAAAGCGTTTCTGATATTTCTCAGAAAGTTCCAACACTACACGTGAAATAAGTACAAGTGAATGATAAAAGTTTCTATCATGAATATTAAAAATCATAAAGCACCTCAAGCATCATGTGTCCATTACAAAAACTTTTTATCCACTGTAAAGGTGTAATGGTCAAAATATTAAATAATAGAACAAATGGCAAAAGAAATTAAGAACTGATTACTCATACTATCCACTAAATTTAACAGATAACTGGAAAAGTGCAATCCAATCTAGCCTCTAAGTTATAAAATGGTATTAGTTATCCTAGACCTTTTAAAATGTATCCTTTCTTTCCATAACATTTTCTTCGCTCTTGGATAGCTCACAATAACAAATCAAAATGTTTAATAGCTCTTGGATATTTAGTCCAGAGCATGTGCTGAATATGTCTCAGACATCAAAGCATGCACCCGGTATTGTTATTACTACCAACATTAAAACAAAGCTCATGGACATTTGAACAAATATAGATGTACAAGTGTTAAACACCAGGACTTATAATATGTAATCATCTTGTTTACGAGTATAAAGCTCATGGACATTTGAGCAAAAATGAATGTACAAGTGTTATAACACCAGGACTAATAATGTCAAATCATCTTGTTTGCGAGTATAAAGCTCATAAGATTATTTGGTTGCGGCATCAATAATGATATAAAATGAATGAAAGGAAAAATACTTCAAAACACAACCAAGAATTTTTTAAAACTCAAAGGAGGTAGCATCCTAAATTTTATCAAGTAATCATGAATATATGATCTGTTGCATCGAATCTCATTGAACTGAATTGCAGTGAAAGTTTTTTAAGCAAATCTTGAAAAAAAAAAGTATCAATTCCCTTTCACTTCTACACCAATTACTTCACATAGATATCTGTTTCCGCGGAACATTTATTTGTACCAAAAACAGTTATGCGTGGTTCATCGGTTTAAGGATCTTAAATTCAATTACATTGTTCCATAGGCAAAAAGAAGCTAAACCTATAAATTTTCAGTGGTTGTTTGAGGATTAATTGCAACATTGTGAACTCACCATCACTGACAAAGCCATAATACGAGACTGTCATTCCAAAGTGTATAACACCAGACTGTATCCACTCAACAGCAAAAACATCAGTAGCAGTAAGACCCCCCTGAAACCAACAAAAAATACATCTATGGTGAGCTCACTGGGCATAGCATGCTATGAAGTGGGATTTTCACAAATATTAAAGTTCATAGGAAAGAACTTCATTAGACATCAGACTTCATGCACCTATGCAGACACTCACATGCATGTGTGCGGAAAACAGCAGCCTTTCAGCCAGTAAGTTTGAAGGTGATATCAGTACTAAGAAGCCAACACAATATCTTAACTTGTTTCTGAGGCACAAGGTTTCACAAAAGAGCTTTTAAAGGGAAAGGTAGAGATTGCTTCACTGGCGAAACAAGCAATGATCTTGTTACATGAAAACTCCAGTTTGACTAAGATAATATAGAAACCAGCTTAGATGTATCAATTCCACTAATCACAACTTGCGGATAAACAATGCATTGGCTTCTGGTTAAAATAATTGGATGAACTCACTATAGAATCAATTACAAAAGTCCAAACAACCTTCCAGCAGTATATGCAAATTCTCAATAAATCATCTCAAGCACCATTGAGTCTAAAAGGAATTTAACTTCTCACCATTTTTCCCATAACACATCAGGAACTAATCAGGATCACATGCCATCTGAATCCCAATTTTTTTTCAATTTTTATTTTTATTCTTAAGTTAACCTACACCACCAAAGCAGTGTCCAAGAAAACACTACCACAATCTTGTGTATAGAATTACGCTCCCTTAGAGTCCCATTACTGCTGTAACCAGAATGTCAAACCTGTGCAAGAACACATTTGACCTACTACTTCCATGCATCCCCACCCTCCCCTGGTCCCTGGTGATAAAAAATCGTTCTGATCCAACCAATCAAGCAGTAGGATAATGATAATTACTAGACTGTTAAATAAACAGTCAACTTATTAGCTGAAAAGAGAATCAGACACCATCCTATCCAGAATTGAAGCAAGTAAGCAGAAACAGCTAGTGCTATGCCCCCCCTCCCCTCCCACAAGGTAGGCCCACTCCCGAGGAATGACTTTCATACTGAAATATCATACATGTCAAACAGTCTCAATTTTGACCAAGGATGTACAGAAACAGCATTCATCTATGATGGACTAATCAAAACATTTCCAAACAGGATTCTCTACTCATTTTATGAAAAAAAATACCTTCACAATAGATATGGCAGCCGAAACTGGATCTCTAACCCCTAGAACAGTCCAAATTAGTGAATTATCGGAACCAGCAGGTATAATTCCAATTGGTATCGAAATTCCTTCTTTCTGGTTATCTCTACAGAGCAGACCATTTAGAACCTGCATGATTACAAAGATCAAATGACTTGTTCAGCATGCAGAAACAGACCAACATCATGAGTATTATGATTCAGTGTGAATGCACAATAAATATACAAAGACAGATGCGTGGAAGCCATCACATATTGTCATTTTGCTCTCATAGAATACCACCCAGATATTCCTTATAAGAGCAATCACATTTTGGCAACAAGTAATTATGAAGATGTGGTAAGACATTTGATAGTAAAATCAATCTCAACATTTAAGTTGGGCTTTGAGAGGGAAGGGGGCATTATTTGAGGGTTTTGATTGCTTGCAAAAGTGCATGCATCTGTGAAAGCATGACAGAGATGGAGGCAGGGACCAAGGAGGGAGACCTGATCTCCATGAATGTGTATCCTCCAATCAGTGACTTAGGTAAATTAGTGTCAGAAATTTGGTGCAACCTGGCAGGGCTGCATAAACAGCAAAAGTCAAGCTAGTGAAGGACTGATTAGAATTTCAAATAAATGAGACCATCCTCGTCATGCAAAATTCTCCTCTCCCTTATCCCCAAAAAATCTTATGATTTCTGTGTAATTGTGTATTCTAAGTTCCCTTCACTTCAACAGTGTTTGGTATTGCTTACCTATATTTAATAAAATTTCCCTGCTCTCCAACAATAGGCATTTATATCAGCATGCTTGGGTGATAATTCATATCTAACAGTGAGCTGTCCCATTCTCCAACAAAATAACTAATCTAGACCAGACCTGTTCTCTTTACCACGAGAAAACATTTTCACATCTACACAGTTAAATATACAAGCAGCTGTCAAAATATTTGTTATTATGCATTGCCCTCGATTCTTAAATGCAACTGATTTTGATGAAAAAAACAAAAACCATTACCAATTTGGCAACTTCAACTATATAAACCAAGGCCCAAACTATCATTAGAAAAGGTCAGCTTCTTGATTTACAACACAAGATACAGTTGTTCCCAGAAGTATTGGATATGTTTTGATGCAGGGCAACTTTGCCATGCTATGATGTATATCTTTCTCTTTCAACAAGTATCAAATGCAAACTTGATTGTATTCAATAATTCCCATCACAAAGATCCAGACTTATTTACTCTTCATCTCGAACAAATCTAGTTTCTTTTGTCAAGTTCCTCATGACTGGCTATTAAGTCGAGAAAAGTAACTATAGAGGTCAATAAATCAAATCCACGCCATGGAGCATGGCATGATTCAATGACATCTGTGCAGGTAAGCATAGTACTCTATAGTGTGATATTAAACTATATGCATATCTGAACCTTCAGCAACAAGAAATTAAAAATGGCTATTTCCCTGAAGTGGTAAAAGACTTGCCTCATTTATTATTCCATCACCACCAACGCATATAATTCCTGGAAGAATATGTGGTTGTCAGGGTACAGATGACAGATCATAAAAAGGGTTAGCAAACCATAAATGCACCATGTTATCATGTGATGCATTGAGTAATAATACCGTCAGGACAAGTGCTGATATCAACAGTTGAAGCAAGCTTTTTAGCATGGCCAGCAGACGTTGTTTTGACTACCTCCAATTTGAACCCCGCTAGCTGTCATTAAATTATTTATATCAATATATATCATGGCAAAGCATGCATCCATTCTCAGCATGTTGATGCAATGCAAGGAGTGGAAAAGGATCATATCTTAGCAGAAAAGAAACATGAACCAAGTTGGACAAGAAAAGTAAGGAATATCCAGTACACATGTATCAATTTAGTGTGTGTGAGGTGAGGTTGAGTTTTATTGTGGGTACAATTCCCTTGAAGAAAAAACCACTCCTCACTAAAAGCTACAAATACATGCTTTTTGTTGCTTTTTGGGGGTCCCACCAAAAAAGCCCAACCACATCTCAATCCCAAACACACCAAAGAGGTGACTCATGCTTTCATGGGCATGTTGAGATTGATGAAATCAAGCTTTGGGCATCATTGCATTGGGAATTACATGAAAATCAAGAGCAAAAATCAAGAAAGGACCTTAAATATTGGTTCCACGATTCCATGGAAAACTTTAGTTGAACGACCGTGCCCCGAGCGTGGATTTAATATGACCAGCATTTTGGGAGGGCTTTTGCACTTGAAGAGAAGTTCAGGAGGAGGGTCAGTGGGAAGTAACTCAGATGAAGCTTGTTTCTTCGATGATGCCAAGGGATGAGGCAAACAATTAATATAGCATTGCTGATCAGCAAATCCACCAACCCATTGAAGTGCATCTTCCACACTAGAGGCCAAGAAACGGTAGTCCCTGCGAGTTCTTTTAGGCTTCATAAAGCAAGACATCCCACAAGAGCTCTTTTTTATGGGATAAGAATGCACTGTAAAATGTCTGAGACCAACATTGTATGATACCTGTCAATGACATATATAGGGATCATTGCTCAAGTTCTCGATGGTAAATTCTTAGAGTACAGCTAAAAATATATATTGGGGAATGAAATGTGAATATTACCGAGATGACATGCTCCAGATGGAGCATATGAGAACCCCAAACTAAAGCTTTGCTTGTAAGCTTAGCATCAACTGCTTGTTGGTTGGTGATGTCAGTTTGGTCTTTCGTGGTACTGGTATGATAGGAAGTGTTTCTTTTATCCAAAATGAGTTTCCCAGAGAAGACAGCGTAGCCTAACAAATCAGAGTTTTCATCTCCTCCGGCAGTTGCTCCTCCACCTATGTCTATTCTGTGCTCATCGATCTTGGGTTGGTTGAATGGAAACGGGTCATCAGCAATGGCCTCAGTATTACTCTTGGAATTGGAAGAGGCAGCCTTGAGCTTTTTGCTGCGTTTCTGTTTCTCAGGGAAAACAATTGGGGAAGAGTGCGTGGCTATTTGAGAGCACAAGCTCAATCTCCTCTGAGATTTATTGTTACCGTTGGTAGGAGCAGTAGCAGGGTTGGAATTAATACCCGGATTATTCCTGGACACAAAACTCCCACTCTTACCCTGGTGCATGTCTCTGCGTTGTGTAATAAAAAAGACACAGCGAGACAGGGGATTGATGACAACTCTATTAACCTCCAATAAATTTTGATTCACTTTAATTAATTGCTAAAAAAAATCAAAGCAAAGAAAATGACATCTCACACTCTCTCACGTGAGCTGGAAGCGATACGATGGTGGTGGTAACAATCCAATTTTGACAACAGTAAACGGCATCAATCAAAAGCAATATCAAGATGGGAAATGATCAGATCAGCCTGCAAAAGTTCAATTCAATTTAATTCCTTGGGTTGTTATATCTTTTTATTACCTTTGGAGATTAGATTCGAATATGAAAGAAATTGTCTATGATATATAAATAAATAAATAATGGGCGACAAAACGGAAGAAGAGGAGGAGGAAGTAAAAAATTACCGTGGAAAGATGATGGATGCCTGTGAGATCGCCTTCATCGTCTAGGCTCTAGCTGATGCGCTCTCATCTCGTCTCAGATGAAAATGAAGCAATTTGCAGCTGGTGAGGATGGGGTGGACGAGGAAGATTCATTAGTTGGTTCGGTCATTCAAAGTTAGAAAGAGGGCTTTGGGCCCTGTTTGGGCCTCTTTTTTCTTGCTATTACACAAGGCATTTGCTAGGCTTTCCGCTTTGAAAAAAATTGAATTTTAAAAAATATAAAAAACAAATAGAAAGAGTGTTTTTTTTAATAATGTTATATATTTGACTAGAATTATTAGTCTAAACAGAATTTTTGTAAAGTAAAGTTAAAATAATTATTTATTAGACAATTTTTGGTGTGTTAATAATAATGTGAAGTAAAATAATTTTATAGAAATAAGATAAAAAAATCAAAGACAACTGTATCAATTGATTTATGAGCAGATAATTGATTAAATCTATTAATAATGAGCTATTTGCTTTCTGTACCAAATTGATTAATTATTAGGTTTGTTTTAATTATTTGTCTATATATTTAATTGACAGATAATAAAACTATTATTGATAATTCTCTAAAGATGAATTAGTTGTTTTTTTTATAACAAACTGATTGATTGTTGTAAATTTATCCAAATTTCTTATTTATTTTTATTAAATAAAAAAGTTGTTTCTAGTGAACTTTATTATAATAAAAAAATCAAGATGAAAATACAAAAAAATCTTGGATGCTAGTTTGTTTATTTATTTATTTTTAGGGTAATTAAGTCATTTTATTGTGCTTTGATAGTGTTAAAAAATAGATTTATTTGCTATTAATATAAAAATGACTAATTAACCATTAAAACCATACCATATTTTCTCTAATAACTAATTTATTTATTTTAAGGGAAAATGAGTCATTTTACTATTTTCAATATGTAGTGAAATGTAAGATATACAATGAAAAAATAAAATGTTATTTTTTTTAATTCAATGGTTTTTAGTTTTTTTTTTTTATCAAAGAAGGGGACAAACCCATCATGATAGAGAAAAAAATAGTTTTTTATGGTTGCTCCACACAGGATGAGATGCTATTTCAAGGTAAATTCATGTTATTTTGCAATGTTTAGAGAAGTTGTTGAATTGTAGCACTAACTACATTATCAGTGCTACACTACAAGTTAGATAAATTATTTTTTTAATATAAAAAATATTTAGTTGATATTGATGTGTTTTTTAGCAAGAAAAAAAACTTATACGATGATTGATCTTATATGATGTGATCAACTTAATAGATCTAAAGACAATTAAAATTGTCGCATGTCCTCGAGCGGCTTCCGGGAGGGATCCTGCTCTCGCGAGTGGAGTTTTGAGAAGGAGTCGCCACCTTCGTTGTTGAGGGTCGCTAGGAACACCCGATTTGTACTTGGTCCTGCTCAGAGATTCAAAGGTAAGGGACTCGAGTTGCGTAAATGGAAGGTATTAACAACCTTAATACGTCTTACCGAGATAAATTTGCATTGTCTATTTTGATGTGATTTAAAATGCTTCCATAAGTCATATTTATTCACAAAAATGTTAAGATGAAAAAGAAATTGATCACCACTTAGAAAAAGCTTGTGAATTTTATTGATTATTATCATTCCACTGAATATTTTGGATAAACCCCTTAGAATTTATTTATCCAAACACGAAAAGTAAATAATAGCATATTATTCCGCTTGAATATTTTGGATAAAATTTATTTATCCAAACACCGAACAATGAATAATAGCATACTATTTCCCGAATATTTTGGGTATAAACCTTTAAGATTTATTTATCCGAATATGAGTAGTGAATAATAAATTCCCAAAAAGATTTTTATACTTTGAAAATATTGGTTACAAAGAAAACACATTTTTTTTTATTTTATATTCTTTTTCTTTATCAAAACAAACATAAAATTGAATCAATAAAACACAACACACACCCACACAATTTTTATTCCTTTTTCATCACATTTTAACAATAAAATACAACTCACACACACATTGTTTTTTTTCATTCTTTATATTACATTCCACAATTAAAATACGATAAATTCAAATAAACACATAAACAACAGCAAAAAATAAAAGATCTCAAGGGCGGTTTTGGACAATCTTGGAGCAGTGGCGAGCGAGGAAGGCCGGTGGCGTGTCTGCCGACAGCCGCCACCATCGCGGCGTGTCGCGTAGCCGCCACCACTAGCGCGTGGT
The DNA here is from genome assembly GCA_032356905.1 of Salix exigua. NCBI lineage: Eukaryota > Viridiplantae > Streptophyta > Magnoliopsida > Malpighiales > Salicaceae > Salix > Salix exigua. The sequence continues at coordinate 16,574,672 of CM063597.1, forward strand.
CCCATGCGCCGGTGAGCGGTTAAAAAAGCAGGGGTGGCGGGAGCGGTGACTTTCCTTCCTCCTCTCATCGGTGGCGACTTCCAGGCGACCTGCAAACACAGACAAACTCACACAAGCAACAAACAAGCATCAAAATCCAAAATTTTCCGGATCTATTCTCGGGGTGGTCTTCGGCTAGTGCTCCCTCTGCTTCTCCTTCTCCTTCTCTATCTTCCTCTTCTTCTTCTCGCCGGCGAGGGTGACCCGAGGTGACCTGTGGACATGAGCAAACAACACACGCAACACAAACAGAGCCCAAAACACAAATCAATTCATTCTCTTCAGATCTCAGTCTTCGGGTCTGTTTTTGGTCTGGACTGCCGTAGGTAAGATCGAGGGGAGAGAGAACGTGGGATTGTCTGTGAGAAGGAGAGGGCTAACGAGGAAGAGAGTGGGTCTGCTAGAGTCTGGAGAAAAGGGGAGGAGAGATCGTTGGTGAGCTGGTCCAGTGATGGAGAGGTTGGCGAGTCCGGTCGAATGAAGAGAATGAAACAGAGGAGAGGGTGTGAGGAAATAGAAGTGAGCGGGTTTGAAGGTGAGGGCAAAAATGGAGAGGAAGAGGCTGTGGGGGCTAATGGGAGTAGTGGGTGGTCTGCTGGAGAATGAGCAAAAGAGGGAGACAGAGGCTGAGGGTTGTCTTGGTCGGAGGTGCAGAGGAGAGGCGAGAGACGATAGGGAGGCTGGTCGGTCGTAGAGTGCTTGTTGGTGGCTGGTCGTTCAAAAAGAAAGAAGAATGGAGGTCTGCTGGGGGAAGGGCTGTGACGACCGAGGTGGTTGGTCGGAGAGAAAACAATGGCATAGAAAGGCTGTGGGGGGGGCTGACTGGAGAAGAAAATGGAAGGGAAATGGGTAAAGAGAGATTGTGAGAAGGAGTGGGGATTTGGAGTGATCGTGAGAAGAGAAAAGGGATTCTGGAAGATGGAAAAAATGGGGGTCAGATGAAAACAAGAGGGGGCTGCAGCTAAACCTCCAAAGACCAGCAGTTGCTGACCCCTTTAGGGAGAAAGAGATGTTAGGGTTTTTTTTAGTCTAGGGTTTTTGGGTATGAGTGAGAGTGAGAGTGTATTTCTGGTCCCCTTATTTGTGGGTGGACAACTCTATTTATAGAGGTTTTAAAAGGCAAAAATTCAAAGTCAGCCCTTAGCTTGTGCGCTTCTTCCAATTTGGTCCTTCATTTCTAATTGACGCGATTTGGCCTGCATTGACTATTAAATTCTCAATTTATTCAATTTTGCCCCTGCAACAAGATTTTTTTGGATTTTTGTCTCTTTTTTTTTTTCCAAAACATGAAAATAAGTGGGTCAAAAATTGGGTAGCAACAAAATGACCAATAAAAATGCAATTTATCTTGAAAAAATTAGGACAATATCTTTTTTTAATATTAAAATGATATCATATTAGATCGATTTAAATAAACTCAAGTTTACATATCAAATTCGTTATTCAAGTCATTAAATTATGATAATCATTTATAAAACATATAAAAAATATCAAACATAATTCTCAATCAACTTAATATTGAAAGATGAAATCTTAAAAAAAATCACTAAAAGATAAGTCAAGTCAAGTCAAATTAATATGTCAAAGATGATTCATAAGAGTGGAATACCTCGTGTAAAGCAAAATCAAAACAAATAAAAAAACTCAATCCATAATCTACTAAACCACTTGAGTCAATCGACCAAAGCTATGACTCAGGTAATGAGATTGAGGTGACCTTATAGAATGCAAACTACAAAATATTATGAAGTCTAATTATCAATTAATCCACTGTTTAAGAATTATTTTCTTAAAAAAATCAACTACAAAAGGAACAAAAAAACTTAAGTCAACTATCTCAATTTGCAACATAGGCCATAAGATCATTATAATCACATAGAAAAAAAAATCTCAATTACTGATCAAATTAATTTCAAAGATTAATTTGGAAAAAAAAACTCAGGTTAATCTGAGTTAATCTTCCAAACCTAGGTCATAAACTATGATAACTCCATATCAGGTTGTTCAAGAAAAAATAGAGAGTTTTGTTCTCAATCAACCAAATATTAAGGTATAAAATTGAAAAAATGAGCAAAAACAATGGCTAGAGTTAACACGCCTAACTTGTAAAATTTGTGTTGACATTGATTCTAGGCTTTAGGGTGGGTATAATGTTTCCTTCTAGAGAGAAGTTAGAGATTGGTAATCTCAAATTCTCCCAAACTTAGTTCTTCCCAAACACTAGGTCGACCATACATATTAGCCCGATTCAATCCCCACCCCCACCCCCTCAAGCTTTCCGCCATAAACTTGATACCTGTTTCCTCATTCTATTAGGATAATACATTGTCACAACTTTTGTTGCGCTGATCACATTTGACTGCCGGAGAGCTGAGGATAACAGGATCGACTGTTTCCCGTGCATTAAAGTTCCTTCATCACCTGGAGGATCTGATGAAGGTATTTACTGGAGCATTCATTCTAGTTTGGGTTATGTACTTGTCTAGTTCAGTGTTGAAATATACATTATATTCTTAGAACTACAATCTCTTCAGCATTTTGCATATTGGGCATTAATCAAAGAAGACCATTTATTATTTTTTTAGTTCATAATTTGATGCATACACCCATCTTAGCCCTCTTTTAGTCTTTGATATTGTCTCCACATTTAGGCTTCGTAGCCTCTATTTCTCAAAGGTATGCTAGCCTCTCTTTCTCCACTTTTCCTTTGGTTTTCAAACAAACAAGGCAATTTCAAACCAGAGTTTGACTAATAAATGCATGAGTTAAAGGGTTGATATTCATGTTTTTTTTTGTAAGTTATTGAATTCTTATGTGCCATTGCATTGTAGGGCAATCTTGTAGTTTTTTAGAAGAGTTTCACGGAACAAGGTAGTGTTGGTCTTGTTATGTGACTCTATTGCTTGTCTTTAATGATGAATTATGATAGAGGAGGATTAGGTTGGGAAGATGAGAGAAATCTAACCGGGAAAGATATAGATACATTGATATCGTATTTTAAGTGATAGTGATAGAGATGTATCCTGCCTGTGTTCATTTGTATTGGTTTAGAAGTTATGGTTGGTGGAGTCATTTTTAGATGGTAAGATATAGGACGGAAAAAATGAAGGCCTTTTTTTTCCTGCTTTTGGTGTTTCACATTTAGTTCCACAACAAAAAAAACTTTATTTTCACTATTTATAAATGCCAACCACTGCATTTAACTGTGAAACCAAAACTTAATAATGACCATTGCAGGGCTTTCACAACACCGACAGTAATGAGGGCTTGGCCAATGAAGGTCAGAGTGACTTTGAGCCTGATCAAGGAGGTGAAGAGAGTGACTCTTCTGAGGATGAGGAACGTTTCTTTTTTCACCATCCTTTGATGCTTGAAAAATAATTTTTAATTTACTCGGATTTCTACTTAATTCCTTATCAAATGTGATTTATTTATTTGATTATTTTCATTCAAAAGGTGGCTCCTAGAAATACAGTCGGTGATGTTCCATTGGAGTGGTACATGGACGAAAAATATATTTGGTATGACATTACTGGAAAGAAGCTAAAAAAGAAAGAAAGAAAAGATAAACTTGATTCATTTCTTGCAAATGTTGACAATTCAAAAAATTGGTGAGTTTTCCTATTGTATTCATTTTTTTTTTTCATGTCAATACTTATTAATGACAATGAAATACTCACTCCTTATTCTTCTTTAGTTATTAAGTTTTTCCCCCTTAACTATGCTTTAGCTGCTTCTTCATAACAAATAGTTGCATATACTAGGCAAAGAGGGAAAATGACTTGTCTTTAAGTTGGATTTTTAGAGGCTTGTTGGATGGGAAAGGATTTAAAGATTGGTGGAGGCAGTGAGTTAGAACTAGCTCTTCCTCCACAATGTTTTTTTCCCCATGTTATGAGGAGCTTAAACCTTAGTTTAATGGCTTATTGTTTTGTGAAAATGAATCTTATTTTCTTTCTTATTCAATGTTGCTGCCAATGTTCTCAATAGATTTGACTTAGAGAAGAGGGCGGTAGGGGTATTGTGAGAGGGATGCATGTAGATGTTCTAGATTTCCTCTTGTTAGATTTTCAGATGTGGATTGATCTATCATCCCCTACGGAAAGATTCTGTCTAGAGTTATAAAAAATGTGTTCATTCAGCCTTATGTTGATTGGTTTAAATGGGAAGATTCAAAGCATCCACTGTAAAATGCACCAGAGCCTAAGAGTCGATTTATTCCCTCAAAATGGGAAGCTAAAAAGGCAAGTGATATCATATTGTATCAATCTTATATCATTTACAAAATAAAGCATCAACTTTTTCACTCAGGGTTTATTTGAATTGCCATCATCTTTTTAATGAACCGTCATTGTTAAAGTCCTGTCATTGTTAAATGCTTCATTTTTATTGCCTTATGTCTTATGAATCTACAGGTTCTTGGACTAGTGAGGGCAATTCAAAAAGAATTGATAAAATTTGACAAGCCAAAAGAAGAACCTTGTTTCTACATGTTATGGGGGGATGATGCTAGCTCATCAGAAAAGACTGGACATTTATCTTACATTCCTGCTCCAAAACCCAATTTGTGAGGTGTGGTCTTGGTTTTTTTATTAATAATTTTAAATTTAAAGGCTTGAATGAATGAGGTTTCTTCAACTTTATTTTGCTTTTAGGTCATGAGGAGTCCTACAATCCATCTCTACAATATAACAATGACCAATTAACCATTACAAACATACCATATTTTCTCTAATAACTAGTTTATTTATTTCAAGGGAAAATGAGTCATTTTACTATTTTCAATATGTAGTGAAATGTAAGATATACAATGAAAAAACTATGATGTTATTTTTTTTAATTCAATGGTTTTTATTTTTTTTATCAAAGAAGGTGACAAACCCATCATGATAGAGAAAAAAATAGTGTGTTAGGGTTTGGGTTTAGGGTTTGGGTTTAGGGTTTAGGGTTTAGGATTTAGGGTGTGGGGTTTGGGGTTTTGGGTTTAGGTTTTTTTGGTTTAATTTTAGTTTAGTTTATTTAGTTTTTATTTAGGTTTAGTTTATTTATTTAGGTTTATTTAGTTTATTTATTTAGGGTTTAGGGTTTAGGGTTTAGGGTTTTTAGGGTTTAGGGGTTTTGGGTTTAGGTTTTTTAGGTTTTGGGTTTGGGTTTTGGGTTTTGGGTTTGGGGTTTTGGTTTAGGGTTCGGGGTTCGAGGGTTCACGGGTTCGGGGTTCGAGGGTTGAGGGTTTAGGGTTAGGGTTTAGGGGTTTGGGGTTTGAGTTTTAGGGTTTTAGGGTTTAGGGTTTAGGGCTTAGGGTTCGAGGCTAAGGGTTCGGGGCTTAGGGTTAGGGTTCGGGGTTTAGGGTTTCGGTTTAGGTTTAGGGTTTAGGGTTTAGGGTTTAGGTTTAGGGTTTAGGGTTTAGGTTTTTTTTTTTTTTTTAAAAAAAAAACCAGAGGCGGAACCCTGGACGAAATATTATTAAAAAATAGAAAAACTTACAAAATTGGAGGGGGACCAAACCAAACCTCCAAAGCAAACTAAGAGATGGACACACCCCATCTTCATACAAAAAGCTCTAGAAAATAAAACAAATTGGAGGGGGACCAAACCAAACCTCCAAAGCATAAAAAGATTGATATACCCCATCTACATACAATAACACAATAGAAACAAACAATAATTTGGAGGGGGGCCAAACCAAACCTCCAAAAAAATACAATAACTTCAGATAATCACTAGCTGCCACAAGTTCCAAAAAACCAAAGTAACTCGACTCTCACGAAATCCATGGAGAAATAAGAGAGCACAAGAAACAAATACTATATAAAAGCATGACGGAAATAAGGAAGATTTAATTTATCTGTTCTAATCATTCCTCTAAGAGTATTAAAACCCTCTATGGACGATCCTATATGCAAATTATCAGCCTTAGCCCCTAAAGATGCAAGATGATCTACTACTTGATTACCTTCCCTATTGATATGAGATAAATGGAATTGAAAGGACTGTAAGCAGTCGTAAATACCCTGCAGACTATAACATACCTCCCAGGACCCAATGCATCGATTGTGGACAAGATTAATAACTGAAAGGGCATCCATTTCGATCCATACCTTACTAATACCTCTATCTTTGCATATACACAGGCCATGATATAAAGTTAGAATTTCTGCGTGTAAGGCAGATTTGGCTTTTAGAGGAAGATAGAAATAAAAGGACACATTGCCGTGCCAGTCGCGGAGAATACCCCAACCACCAGACATGGCACTTCTTCCTTGAAAACTTCCATCCACATTAAGCTTAAAACAATTCTCCTTTGGTTTAATCCATCTAACCATTTTAGGACAATACACTTGATCTGAGACAAAATGACACCCAAAGGAGGAGGCCAAATTCATATCACCCTTCCAATTCCTCCTCTTTAAAAGCCCCACTTGAGAAAGCTGGAAAATCAACCCTTGACATTTCCAGCGAATCCTGTCAGGATAGAAACCCATGTTCCTGTGTTTTGCATCATTTCTCTCAAGCCAAATGAACCATAAGACAAAAATCGGGAGAATAATTCTAATATGGCCTTCAGAGACATAATCTCCAGAAAAGAACCATGCAGAGATCCAGTGCCTGATCGATCCATCAACAGGCAGACTCACGGAGAACATCGCAGCAAAGAAGTTCCACACCAGCGACACACTCGGACAGAACAAAAATAAATGCTCCAAAGATTCAATATCATTACAACCATGGCATTTAGAGACCATGCATATCCCCTTACTCTGAATCCTGGTGTCCACTGGAATGAAATTATTTAGCAACCTCCATATAAAAAATGAAATCTTTAGAGGAATAGACGCATGCCACATTTTTGAAAAAATTGATTGACGATCGGACACTTGACGCACCCTATTCCAAGCACTATACATAGTAAAACCACCATTTGCAGTGAGAGTCCAAAGAGGATGGTCAACTCTGGAACTGGAGACCTCAATGAAGGATAAGGAATCTACTGTTTCATTTGGAATTTTAGGTCTCACATGATCTAGGAACCACGTATTATCCCTCCAATAAGCAGATACAGGGAGATGAGATTCTCCAATTGGAGGATTATACCTTGATAAAGCAGAGTCATCTACCCAAATGTCATGCCAAAAACTAATCTTTCCACAACCAACCTTCCAACGTATCAGATCTTCGCAAGCACGACCGGCCTTAGAAAGTCTTTTCCAAATTGGAGAATCATGGACGCTCGCACCTCCTGAGAAGGAAGCACTGTTATAGCCATATTTACTTTTCATGAAATTTGACCAAAGGTTATTGACAGTCCGGAATCTCCACCAGAGCTTCAAACTCATAGCATGGACGAGGTCCTTCAGCCTACGCATTCCAAGACCCCCTTCCTCTACAGGATAACATAAATCCTCCCAACATTCCCAGTGAATTCTCCTTTGCCCCTTGGAACTCCATAAGAATTTGTTGAAGAGCCTTTCGATCCTACATATAACCGATTTGGGAGGAACAATAACATGTAAAAGGTAAAGAGGCATCGAGGTGAGAATACTCTTAAGAATGGTAATACGACCACCCGGAGATAAGACCTTAGCTTCCCACCCCTCCATCCTAGCAGCAATCTTGGTAATAAGGTCATCCCATAAGAAACTTTTCTTAGGCCCATTGTAGAGCAGCATCCCCAGATACTTAGTAGGCAATCGAAGGCGGGAAAAGCTCAATGCCCCACCTATCACATTGGCCCTAGATAAGGAAGCTTTGGCGGATATGATAAAACCACTCTTGGATGGATTAACCTTTTGGCCGAACATTGCTCATACTCAGCTAGGAAGTTAGTGATACTGCTGAAGAGATGACTTAGTACCATTAGAAAAATGATAATGTCATCGAGCAAAAGCAAGGTGAGAACGAGCACAGGGCACCTAGCAAGATAATGCAAAGAGGGGTACCTCCGATACATATTATAGAGACCACGGGATAGATATTCAGCGGCGATAATAAATAAAGAAGGGGAAATAGGATCTCCTTGACGAAGGCCCCTAGACCCATGGAAATATCCTGTAGTCTCACCATTTAGAAGAACTGAAAACCAGCAGTTGGAGATACAATTTTCAATCATATCAGTCACTTTAGAGCAGAAGCCAAATTTACGCATAATTTTAATAATAAAAGCCCAGTCAAGTCTATCATAAGCTTTCATCATATCCAGCTTGAGGATCACATTAGAGCCCCTAGCTTTCTCGTCAATTGACTGCACCATCTCCTGAGCCAATAAAATATTGTCCTCTATGCGCCTGCCTGGAATAAAGCCACTTTGGAATGGGAGGATTATTTTAGGCAAGATACTGGAAAGCCTATTAGTCAATATTTTGGTAATAATTTTATTGAACATAGTGCAAAGACTAATGGGTCTAAATTCACTCCAACTTTTAGGGTGCGGGACTTTGGGAATCAGAATAATAGTAGTTGAGTATGCACCTCTAGGGATAGCACCCCCTTTAAAAAAATCAATCACAGCCTCCACTAAGTCCTCCCCAATAATATCCCAACAATGTTGATAGAAGAGCCCCGAAAAACCATCAGGGCCAGCAGCGCTATTAGCATCACACTCAAACACTACCGTGCGAACTTCATTTCTATCCGGGAGCTTGGAGAGGAAAGTATTATCCTCTTCAGAAATAGTTTCCGGGATGAAACTCCAATCAGTGGCAGAATCATCAACATTAACATTGTTATCTTTAGAAAGAAGAGCTGAGTAGTACTCCACAGCAGACCTCTTGATCTCCACAGCATCATTTATAATAGAGCCATCATCATTTTGAATGGACCAAATGAAATTTTTAACCCTCTTCTTTTTTAGTAAAAGCTGGTAGTATCGGGTGTTCCTATCACCCTCTAGGAGCCATTTACAACCAGATTTTTGTTGCCAAAAATTCTCTTCCAGGAACAGAGTTTTATTCAAAATAGCCATCTCTTTATGAAGAGCCTCTCTATTATTCGAACTTGGGTCATTCTGGAATATAATTTCTTTCTTAGTAACATTATCTTCAGCAATTTTAATTTTATCGAATATATTGCCAAACTTATACTTATTCCACCACTTGAGACAACTTTTTAATCTCTGTTGTTTAAGCCAAAAATTCAAACGACCCAGTGCTCCCACTAGGATGATCCCAATTGTTTTTTACAACGTTTAAAAAATCATGATGATGAATCCACATATGAAGGAACCGAAAAGAGCTAGAAAAACTTTGCACGGCTTGAGAGCATTGGAACAGTAAAGGACAATGGTCAGACCCCACTCTGTTGAGATGCTTAACCCGGGTAAGAGAGAACAAGTCACTCCACTCCGGATTAAAAACAATCCTATCCAGCCGACGCATGACCTTACCATTGGTCCAAGTGAAATCATTCCCCTCATAACCTGCATCCAACAAGCCACAATCTAAAAGGCAACTACCGAATTCCTCCATCGAGCCCTGATTAGGATTACCCCCACCCTTACTCTTCGAGACCTTGAGAACCGCATTAAAATCACCACCACCAACCCACGGCCCATCAAGAAGGTGCTCAACCTCACACAATTCATCCCATAATAATCTCCTTTCCGACCTTAAATTCTTAGCATAGACAAAAGAGATATAGAAGGACTTAGGAAGCCAAGGCGTATTGATAGAGACTGTAAGACACTGGTTATGATCTTTGAAAAAATTAACAGTTAGATCCTCTACCCAAAGGATCCAAATTTTGTTAGCACAATTGGCCATAGATTTGGCAAAACCTAAAGTGCGAGTAAAGAAAGCAATTCTATCCAAATCAACCATTGGTTCAATAATGGTAATAATTTTTGGACGATGCATTTTAATGAGAGTTTTGAGACGACGAAGACCAGACTTACCAGCTATCCCTCTAATATTCCAAATGAGACTACTAATCATTAAGACAAATATTAAGAGGAATAGCATCAATCACTTTGGCGATTGCAGATTCATTAAACTCGGCATTTAAATTTTTTTTCCTTAAGTCCTTTTTACTAAAAAGGGGTTGCACATCCCCTTCCGAGTTTCGCCGAGTCAGAATTCTAGGATGATTCTCAAACGCGATACTCATACCATTGGAGGAAGGTATGGTATCATTGGTATTTAAACCGCACAGGCCGATTGGTTGGGAGTCACCAACCATGGAATCATTACTAATTTCGGATGAGCGATTGACCTCCTTCGAGTTATCAGAAGCAGTTAAATTAACCGGAGTTTTCATTTCAGTTAGACTACCCGTAGGAGTTTCCCTGACAAGCTCTCTATCCTGAGTTTTGGGGGCATCCACAATAGAAGGATGATTATCAGTTTTGATGGACTTACCTTTATCTTGAGGTTGACTAGGACCATCCTTATCCAATTTACTACTCTCCTCTTCAATTAAATTACCCAAAGGAGTATCATGGAAATTTTCTCTATCCTGAATTTGCATACTAGGTCCCTCATTCACTGGAGTAGGAGTTTGAATAGACTTACCTTTATCTAAAGGGGGGATAAGATTGCCCTTAGCATTAATTTCCACATGTTTATGTGCTGCTTTCTTATGCCTTACCTCCACCCATTCCTCTTTATTATTTTTTTTCCCTCCCTCCGTGGCAGGTTTCAGGTTAATATTACTAACTATCTTTGTATCAGTTTTGGGAGCAGTTTCAACATTTTTAGAAGGTTGCCTAGGCCTCGCATTGGTATCTAATAGAATGCAATTACTCATGTGGTGTCCCACATGTGAGCATTTAGTGCAATAGTCAGGCATTTTTTCAAAAGTTACTGGTTGCCAGTATCCTGATAAATTTTTTCCTGATTCCCGGCTCCTAACCTGCACCCAAATTTCAGTAGGTGGTGCTACTAGACAGTCAAATTCAATGCATACACGAGCCTTAGATGGTCTAGTGCCCTTGGCCGTGGCCTCATCCATCTGGATGGGCGGCCCCAACGACTTTGCCAGATTCATTAAAGCGGATCCTTCATAGAGATGATATCTCAAGTTAGGGAACGATATCCACACTGGCACAATAGACGATTCTTTATCGGGGGTAAAGTCCACGGACCATTTAAGGACCCGCATTTTATAACCCCCGAAAAACCATTCACGCTTGGCGAAAAGTCTTTGATAATCAAGGTCATTATTTAATTTAATAAGGATATGTTTATAATCAAACCAGTGAATATCAAAGACACCCAATAGATTTAAGCGGCGAAAGAATTCTCGGATTACTTCGAACCGCGGCATGCGGTTGAACTTACCCACCAACGTGCGTTGGAGAGGGGCCGCAAGTGCATCGACTTCATCATCATAAAAGATAGCAGCAGGGGCATTCTGGAATTTTTCCGTGGGGCGCTTATCTTTAACAATCGGTGCTTTCTCTCCCATTAGCACAGATTGGAAGCTTTTGTTGTATGATCTAGGTGAAAAATTTGGTTGGAATTTTGTGCCCACCCCACTAATGGCCATCTCAGCATAAGATGGCTTAGCCACAGGAGGTGCCGAATGCACCGGATCCGGGGGCCGAGGCTCCATCAAACACCTCTCACAATTCAAATAATTCTCCCCACAATTCGTTTGTTTATACACAACAGTATAGAAAACACAATTGCATAAAATTAAATGCTATGAAATAAATGCTAGGAATTATAACTTGCAACTAATTTAAAAAAGCAAAACCAGAAACGCAAGGGGACTGTTCGGTTGTACAGTTCTTGGTTGTTTAGCCCAGCTCCTGTCTGCAAAAATTAAAACTTAAAACTTAAACTGCAGCAAAGGAGAAATACTTACAAAAACGATCCAGCTTTTCCACTTGAGATCCACGCGGTTACAGCACTTCGTGCAAAAATCGCTCAACGGAAAAGACCCCAATCTTCAATCAGAAACTCACGCACGCGGGACCAGGAGGATCCACGGTGGCAGCCTGCTCCTCGCTCACCGAAGCTAGCTCACGGTCGCCAGCTCACCACGCACGCTCCAGCCAAGGAAATCCACGCACGCTTGCAGAAAAATGACAGGGGCGCAAGACACAAGAACATGTGCAGCCTTGAATCTTCCCTTGCACGCCGAGAGCCCAACTGCCAGCACAACAGCCTCAGCCCTTGCAACAAACGCGTGGCTTCTTCGTTCCCAAGCTGTCTCGGTGAGAGTCACAGCCCACATGCAACACTCACCGACAGCACGCTCAGCCTCCACGCACGCTAATGAGAAAGGTGCAAAGGAGAGCACGGGTACCACGCACTTTCAATTGGTGCAGTTTGTGCCAAGATGCCAACGGCGGCGGCGGCAAGCGTAGAGAGGTTTTGGTTTAGGTTTTCGGTTTAGGTTTCGGTTTAGGTTTAGTTTAGGTTTTATTTTATTTTTAGGTTTAGGTTTAGGTTTTAGTTTAGGTTTTTATTTATTTAGGTTTAGGTTTAGTTTATTTTTTTTATTTAGTTTAGGTTTATTTATTTTATTTAGTTTAGTTTAGGTTTAGTTTAGTTTTATTTTATTTAGTTTATTTTTTTTAGTTTAGTTTAGTTTTATTTAGTTTTATTTTAGTTTAGGTTTAGTTTATTTAGTTTAGGTTTAGTTTATTTAGGTTTAGTTTTTAGTTTATTTTATTTAGGTTTTAGTTTTATTTTATTTTTAGGGTTTAGGGTTTCGGGTTTAGGGGTTTAGGGGTTTCGGGTTTAGGGGTTTAGGGTTTGGGTTTCGGGTTTGGGTTTCGGGTTTGGGTTTCGGGTTAGGGTTTCGGGTTTAGGGTTTAGGGGTTTAGGGGTTTAGGGGTTTAGGGTTTAGGGTTTAGGGGTTTAGGGTTTAGGGGTTTAGGGGTTTCGGGTTTAGGGTTTCGGGTTTAGGGGTTTAGGGGTTTCGGGTTTAGGGTTTAGGGGTTTAGGGTTTAGGGTTTAGGGTTTAGGGAGGGGGCATTATGTTGTGTTCTGAGAGAGGTTAGAGAGAAGTGCTCTCAAGGATTCTTCCTCGGATGCCGGAGATGACAACGCCGTGGTTAGTGCATTTTCATGGTGAGCTCGACAATATTTTTCAAAATCTCGTGTTCTTACCCTTTTCCTAACCTCCACGACCCTTCAAACCAAGTTGTTTCATTTCTTCTTACACAAATCAAGCACACCAATCACAAAAGAAAAATCCTAACTCTGCGCAGTCAAACTTTCCCACCGTTGAACCTCACCAAAACCTCCCCACCAAATGACTACCCAACAAAAACCAGTCACATCATGGGCGAGAAGGGTCCGTGTCACAAACTCCACCACTCGTTTCTCTCTAAACCAAATACCCCGCAACATCGAAGGAAGCAAGCTGCGCATAGAGCGATGACTCTTTCATGAATGAGGTGGACCAATGGACAAGATGCATGGTGGGATTCTTCCCAGGGTTTCGCATCTCGTTCGGTGCGATCAACACGATAGCATCAAGAACCCGGAAGCATAGTGGTCTCGAACATGTCATGGCTACGAGCAATGGGTTTTTCTCTTCGTTTCAAAAGAGAGCGACACTGCAAGAAATATCGAGGAAAGGCCCCTGGATGTTTGGGGAAAAACAATAGTGCTTCAACAGATGGCATCCCCACTTTGGTTTTGACAAAAACAAGATAGCTACTCTTCCGATCTGGATTAGACTCAAGGGTTTGCCTTTCCCCTATGGACCACTCACGGTCTAAGCCAAGCCGCCAGACATGGTGGGCAAACCAATGGCTTGTGATGAACACACTCATAATTGTACTCGATTGGATTATGCAAGGGTGCGTGTAGAAGTGGATGCCTCTCTCCCTTACGTCCACAAGTTCGAAATTGAGTGCACTCTCTCTGCTGACCCCATAAGCATTGAAGTAGAGTTTGAATGGAAGCCCCAACGGTGTGAAAAGTGTCGGTCTTTGGTCACTCATGTATGAGCAAGCCTTTGGTCCGACCTGCTACTCATCCGGTCAGTAACGATGGGGTTGCTCGGAACCCTAGGCGACATCACTGTTCCTAACATTACAGACCAAAGACAAACATCCCAAGCACAACCATGACCCAAAACCTCAAAGCGCCACGTCCCCAAACCCTACGGACACTTTTCAAACCAAGTCAACAAAAAAGCCACGTCCCCAAATAATGCCACATCCCCAAATAATGCCACATCCCCAAAACACATAGTCATCGTCCCGCCCCAAACCCTAATGAAGCCTCCACATCTCAAACTCAAGCCTCTCCGAGTGGCGAAACCATCCATGCACAAAACCCTCAACGACCACAAAGAACCATACCTTAGGAAATCGCCACAACAAACTCGGCTCTCAAACCCAAACACTGGAATATCACCTCAAAACACCCAACCAACAAACCAAGCCACAACCCAAGCAGGAGATGGTGAAAACACAACATCCCCACTCGCAAATGTTGACCACAACACTCTCGCGTTAGAAGAAGTTCCAACTTGTTTGGAAAACAAGATGGCTTCCTTACTATCGAGAGCAAGAGCACTAGTAAGGCGTCGACCTCGGTCCCCTTGGAGCAGAGTCCGATACATGCAGCGACGACCCCAACACGAGGCCACTCAAAAGGGGCATGAACCGAAGCGGAAATGGCAGAGATACCTCCCCATCCCTATCCTGGAGCACGATCAGAAACGAAAGGGAGGGAGGAAGAAGAGAGAGGTATAATCCTCTCGTTAGTTCCTTTTCTTTCTCCCATATTTTTATGAATAATATAGGATGTTGGAACACTTGGGGATTAAACGACTCCCAAAACAAAAGGTCGTTAGTCAATGGATCAATCAGTAACCATCTAGAAATAGTCTGGTTTGCTCGAAACAAAAGTCATGGATCGGAACCTTGCAGACGTTCAATCCAAGCTTACTACCTCTCAAAAGTGGGATTATATCTCAAACACAAATACTTGCAACCCGCTAATCTGTCAGTATTTTGATAGGTCGGAACCCTACCAAATTCTCCTTAACCATCATTCACTCCTCTCCCAATGGTCGACATGCCAAGCTTCTTCTACCACAACAAATACATCAATAACTATCACTTTTATCTACGGCCAAAACACCCCAGAGAAAGGAGAAATTTGTGGGATTATATTAAAGACTACAGTGCTTCTTTCTCCACATTACCATGGCTTTTAATGGGTGATTTTAATGCTCGCTAAGCCCCGAGTACAGAGATGGGGAGACAAAGAACCGGTATGGCCACTCGGAGGATTTTGCAAATTCTATCAGGCAGGTCGGTCTAATCCATCTTCCCTTCAAAGGTCCCGGACTTACTTGGCATAACGGGCAACATGGAACCAACACCATTCAAAAGAAGTCTGGATCGGTCCTTTTGTAACCCGAGCCTCCTTCGGATATGGCCCTCTGCTTACACCCAATTCCAGCCAAGAAATGTATCCGATCACGAGTGCCATGCACACCATGCTCACCATTACCCCCATCCCAAAAAACCCTTCCACTTTCTCCACCTGTGGCTCCAACGGGATGATTTCTACGATGTCCTGCATGAAATTTGGAGTAAGCCCTTCTATGGCAACCCAATTTACATCCTCCACTCCAAGCTGCAAGCTTTCAAAGCCCGCATGAAAACTTACCATATACAAAACACAAACCATATTTCCCAAAGACTAAACCAAGCCACCACCAAATGGAACTCCTTACAAGCATCGACTAGGTGAGAACCCTTCTTCCATTCTTCTCCGAGAGCAGAAAGGGATGCAGACAAAGGATTATGCGAGACTAAGAAATGAAGAAGAGGCTTTTTACAAGCAGCAGCCTCGCATCCAGTGGTTAAAGTTGGGGACCAAAATTCCAAATTTTTCCACCGGTGCAGTGCAACACAGGAGGTCTAGGAATACTATGCATAACTCGCGGGACAAAGAGGGCAACCTTCGAGTGCACGAACGAAGCTATGGGACAGTGGCGATGGACCATTACAAGACAATCCTAACGAGATCATGATACGAGCCCAGCTCGGTTCGAGATCCGGCTAGCATCTTCCGAATAAAATTTGAAGCCCAAATGCAAGTGCTAGCCCAACCGATCAACGATGAAGAGATAAAGGGGCCCTTTTTCAATCCCGGATGAAAAGGCCCCGACCCGATGGTTTTACTGACCCTTTTTTAAGAAAACATGGGCTTCGACAGGAGGAGATGTTATGAAGGCAATTCATCATTTTTCAAAACCAATCACCTCCGCGATGGATGAATGCAACAAAAATAGCCATGGTCCCGAAGGTTGAGAACCCGTGTGCTATGACAGATTATAGACCAATATCTTGTTGCAATGTGCTTTATAAGTGCATTTCTAAAATCCTGGCGAACAGATTGAAGCAGGCCCTCCCGAGACCATAGACCGAATCAAGCGGCTTTTATCCAAAGAAGACAAATTTGACGCTATTTTGCTCACCCAAGAATTGATGCAGAAATATCACCTGGACTCGGCCTGCCGGATGTGCCATCAAAATTGATCTTAAGCGGGCATTCGATACTGATAAAGTGGGAGCTCATAATCGTAGGGCTTCAAGCCATTGGCATTCCTCTATGCTTGATAAATTGGATAAAGGAGTGTATTACCACGGCTTCTTTTTCGTCAACATCAATGGAGAGTTGCATGGTTTTTCAAGTCTTCCAGAGGGTTGAGACAGGGAGACCCATTATCTCCCTATCTTTTGTGCTAGTCATGGAGGGTTTGAATGGGATTATCAAGCGAACACTCAACACCCAAATTTCAAGTACCACCGGCGGTGCAAACAAGGAAATATTACTAACGTGTGTTTTGTAGATGATTTAATGTTATTTTGTCATGCAGATAAGGAATCATCGTCCATGCTTGAAAGCTTCCTTGGACGAATTCGCTCAAATGTCGTGGCTCACCGTCAACAAAGAAAAGAGCTCTCTCTTCCTTGCAGGAGTGGAGAGTAATCAAAAGATTGAGATACTGAGAGCTCCTAGGGATTAATCAAGGGCCCTTCCAATCAAATACCTAGGCGTTCCTCTCATCACAACAAGACTAAAAGCTACTGATTGCCGACCTCTCCTGAATCGTATAACTACAAAGATGAATTTGTGGACCTCGACCTCGCTCACATATGCGGGTCGGCTTCGACTTGTGAAGGCGAGTGCTATTCTCGTTCCGAGTTTATTGGTCATCTATTTTCATCTTGCCGTGCTCTATCATTCGAAAGCTAGAAAGCAAAATTGCAGCTTTCCTCCGGAATGGGAATAACAACATCAAAACAGACCAAAGTGGCTTGGGCTTCGATCTGCTACCCACTGAGGAAGGGGGCCTGGGATCAAGAGACTCAAAACATGGAATCAGCTGCAATTCTAAAACACATCCGGCGCCTTCTCACGGTCAACTCGATATGGATCGCCTGGGCCGTGCTTACTTGCTAAAAGGAAAAAGCTTCGGAGAGTAAACATCCCTCACGGGTCTCATGGGCGTGGAGAAATATTTTAAAGAGCGAGGAGAGATGTCGTGGCGGCTTCAAAGTGCGGGTTGGAAATGGAAATAACACCTTCTTATGGCATGACTATTGGCTCCTCGATGGTTCAAGACTCATTGACATGGAAAGCCGACCTAGGCTCCTCGCCTGCAGACTCTCAACTGGGATGCCAAGGTAAGTGACATTATAAAAAATGGTACATGGGATTTCCCCAAAACCAATTTTTTCGAATGCAAGGCGACAATCACAAGTGCAACCTCAACCCGCTAAAGAAGATGACACGATTTGGGCGCACCACCCTTCGAGGAAGTTCACGATTAAAAGTGCCTGGAGCCGATGAGGGATAAAAGCCGAGAATTGCACCCATAAGTCGCTATGGTTCACGAGCAACATTCCCGTCATGCCTTCATTATGTGGTTGGCGGTTCAAGGAAGACTGCGCACCAAGGATAGGGCTTACGAGGGATACGGAAGGGAAACATGCACACTTTGTGGAAGAGAAATGGAGTCCCATGACCATCTTTTTTCAAATGCAACTACTCTACAACGATGCGGACTGAACATCAACCTAAAGGTTCAACTTCAATGGCGAAATGCGGTCAGGCGGATTTTATAACCTTGGCGACCTGAGATTGGGGAAGAAGAACAACTTTCGTCACCTCACAGCTCGTCTCGTCCTTTGCTCTACGGTTTACTTCCTTTGGTACGAACGGAATAGAAGAATTTTCGAAACGAAGCTCTCTCTCCTTCATCGCTAATAGAAGAGATCTTCCGGCTCCTTCGTACTCATCTAGCTAACCTAGAGAAGACTTACCAAATTGATGACCAGGAGAGGCTTA